>LZPO01054714.1:687739-716031 GCA_001675575.1 Neotoma lepida
CATGCACACTCTAATACGAACAATTTTAGGAAGTTTAGAAAAGGAAAGAAGCTGTGAAGGTTTCTTTTTATATTCTTTTAAGTTTTATGGGCTGGTGAGATGGCACAGCAGTTAAAGGTGCTTGTTACCACGCCTGCTGACCTCAGCTTAAGCCCCAGAACTGACCTAGTAAAAGAAGGGACCCAGCTCCTGCAACAAGCATGGCTCTCTTCCCCTGCCCACCCCCATCTCTGTCTCTCTGTCTTTCTCTGTGTGTCTCTCTAGCTTTCTCTCTTGCATGCACAGTTGTGCATGTATGTGCATGCGCACACACACACACAATTTGCCTTTGTTTAATCAACCTTGTGTAGGAAAATCAGTTTAATAATTAAATTAGACACTGTTTTCTAAGTGTCAGTATTTGATACCTCTGCAATTGTTTGCTAACTTGAGTGTTACTCTGTGTTATGTCATATTGTTTGAAAGGTAAATATTTTAACTTGAGGCAGTGATGAGAATTAAAAATAGGTAATTCTTAGAAAATCTTCCTAATGTTTCTGTTCCCTTCAGATGGATTCATTACAAAAAACTAAATGGTGTACTGTGACAGGCTGCCAACAGTCTATGATGTGTTCAAATGAACTGGATTCAAAACCCAGAATCTGTCGGAGACTGCCTTTAAATGACACGGGTGATTTGTGCATACGTGTCTGAGTCTTGAGTGGCCTCCCCAAGATCGAGAGGCACTTAATGCAGATNGGATTTAGTGATTCACTTGATTTGGTTCGGGACTTGGATGGTGTAAAATGCACAGACGTTGGGTTTGTCTTGAGTCATTCTCATTTGGGGTTGATGGAAATGAAGTAAGGACCAAGTAAACAACTTTTTTTCAGGTGCAAATTCGACCGTGGAACCTAAGTGACAGTGACTTTGTAATGGATGGTTCTCAGCCTTTGGACCCCAGAAAAACTATCTTTGTTGGGGGAGTTCCACGACCCCTTCGAGCTGGTGAGTGGAAAGAGTGTCACCACAACAAAAGCGGTGATGACAAAATCCCCAATGCCTTATCTCTGTCTGGGTTTCCAGTCAGCCTCCAAAAGGAAGTCTGCCATGTCATTTTCACTGAGCTGACTTTTTTATGGTTAAGAATTTTCCCCAAAATGCTGTATATTCTTTTGGTGCAAGAGTCAATTTCATTAAACCATTTTGTGGGAAGGATAAGCTCTATTTAGTTCTTTCCTATTTACCTACACGTTTAAAATAATAATATTTGACAGTGTACATGCTCGTGCGAGTTAGTGTTGCAGAGTTACCCCATCAGAAGTCTGTCCAGTGCATTGTGGTGCTCAGTCAATGAGAAGCTGAACCACTGCTGGGAACGGTACCTGGGAATCAGACTAGATCCCTGGGCTTCC
Organism: Neotoma lepida; assembly: GCA_001675575.1. Classification (NCBI taxonomy): domain Eukaryota; kingdom Metazoa; phylum Chordata; class Mammalia; order Rodentia; family Cricetidae; genus Neotoma; species Neotoma lepida. Next base: position 689,134 of record LZPO01054714.1, read on the forward strand.
CCAGCAAGGCAGGATCTGATTAGTTCTTATGATTTCCAGAAATGAATTACCATATCGAGGCATTTTTAAAATTATGACTTTATAAGAGGCCCCTGTTCTGTGGTGGTTTTTTGATATAGTACTGGGGCTTGAACCCAGGATCTCACACACTCTAGACAAGTACTCATATCCTCAGCCTGCTTTCTACTTTTATTTTGAGACAGTCTCACCAAGTTGCCAGGCTGGCCTAGGACTCACTACATAGACCAGGCAGGTCTTAGAATCCCCCTGCCTCAACCTGTCAAGTAGCTGAGATTGCAGGCCTGTACCTCCTGGCCTACCTCTGTTGTTGCTGTTGTTGTTGCTGTTGTTTTAATTTGTTTCCAAGGATGAAACTGTCATGCTGCCGAGGGTAAGCCAAATCCTTATGAACTAGAGACTTTAAGTGGTGTTGAACTGATGCCTCAACATTTNAAACCGAGACAAGCCAGGAGCAGTGACACTTGCCTGTAAGTTGAGCACTCCGGAGGCTGACACACAATGATTTCAAGTCTGGGTCTTACCTGAGCTACTTACTAAGTGAATACAAGGCCAGCCTGGGCTACACAGAAAAATTCTGAAGGCACCTCAACACTATTTGAATTCTAAATCCAATCTGTGGGTGCACACACGTGTGTATACACACACACACACACACACACACACACACACACACTTTAGAAGTAAAAAAAGATATACTCGTAAGTTTGATGGCTCACACTTGTAACTCTAGCACTGACAGGTTGAAGCAGGGGGTTCTTGAGTTTTGGGCCAAGTTACTTAGTGAGGCCCTGTCTCAAAAAACAAACGGGATATAATCATAATTCTGTTTTGAAGAACTTTNAAAATATTGTAATTATGGTAATTTTATACTATGTCTAGAAGTCAGAAATCTCTGGGTCCTCCTTACTTTATAGTGAAAAACTGTGCCAAAAGAAATCACTTGATAAAAATCTAGGAAGGGCCAACTCATTGGGAACAGCTGGAAACGAGAATAGATGTAGCATTTTGCTTCTAAATTCCATGTGTGTTTCGGAACAGGCAATGTGAGTGGGGTGCTGGAGAGCACACATNACATTTCTGACTGTCGATGTGCAAGGCTGGAGAAGAAGAAACTCACTGTGAGTTCTCACTGCACACGGATTTTACAGCTGGATGGTCACTGCTATACCTTGCAGCTAACTACACAATGCAGTGGAAGTTGTTATCATGTTTGACCCCTTCACTCTTCGTGTATGGGAACCTTCAAAAGTCCTGAAGGTGGACGTGGTAGCACACACCTCTGATCCTGTGGAGAGAAAGGTTATAGGCCAGCTTGTCTACATAGTGAATTCCAGGTCAGGCAGAACTACACAGTAAGACCCCATCTCCAAAAAAAAAAAGAAAAAAAAAAGTCCCCACAATCATAAAATAATACAACTGATTTTTAAATTGTCAGGTCTTCTTTTTAAGTCACAGGAACTGTAGTTAATAAGCTACATTGTACCCACTGTTCAGCTTCAGGAAGGTGCTGCAAGTTCTAGAATCAGACAAAAATGATACTAGGTTATAAAGCTAACACGGGCACAAGGCTGTAATCCCTGTACATGGAAGGAGGAGGCAGGTGATCAAGAGTTCAGTGTTATCCTTAGCTGCATAGTGAGTTCAAGGCAAGCCTGCATTACATAAGATCCTATCTCAAAAAAATGAAAGTAAGTCTTTTAAAAAAGAATTATATTCCGTTATCTAATCAGAAATAGGATGTGCGTTCTTTCCCTAGAGAATATACCTAATAAGTCTTGGATTTCTTTTTTAAGTTAGCTGTTTTTGTCTTAAAATTGGTTTGTTTGGGCAGATATGTAGTGGAGACCTGGTCAGGTAGTCTGCTGGAAGTGTATTCCAGCCTACTTGCCAGCATTTCTAGAATGCAGCTGGTGGCTAGGTGGTTAGGAAGTCCACTATTTAACAGATAAGCAAGGGCATGCCATACCGAACTGAGTAAATATCCCATTATCATGTTAAGCAGATCATTTTATATAGGAAACCAAAGCTTTCAGAACAGAACATAAGAAATGTATTGATAGGTGAAGACTAAATTATATTTATTAACATGATTTTAAAATTTGGCCTTGAAATACTACAGAACATTTTTTAAAAGACTTTGATTTATGTATGCCTGCAAGAGTTTATGTGTATCACATTCATGCCAATGCCTGTGGAGGCCAGAGGGCTTTGGATTCTCAGAACTGGAGGTACAGGTGGTTGTGAGCTATACGATCTGGGTGCTGGGAAAGCAAACCCNGGTCCTCCGCAAAAGCAGTAANCACTCTTAACTACTGAGCCATCGNTCCAATCTCAGGGCGGAGACGTCCTTGGGCCTCACTCAGTAGGTAAGGCTTTGGGCNTTGGGATAAATTTTCGTTCCCTCTATCCTTGGCCAAAAACTGTCGTTTAGCACATCAGAGTGATTNGAAGACTAGCATGTTACCATCTATGTTATTCCTGTAGATCTCTTGAGGTTTTCTGTTTGTTTGACTTTCAACATCGTAAAAATAGGGATTATTTTCACTAATATTTATTCTGAATGTAGCTCTTATCCATCTGAATAGAAATACCTCTAAAGAAGCCCTAACTGGGCTTATGGTATTTATTGAATTAAATATTCTTACTCTTTGACAAAAAGTTTTTGTTTTTTGAGACAGGGTCTTACTATGGAGCCCAAACTGTTATCAAACTCATAATCCTCCTGCCAGACATGAACCACCATACCCAGATCAAACCTTCCTTTTTACAATTCAGGTTGGCAGGCGAAATCACAGGCCTAGAGAAATTAACCTGAGAGTGAGGCGTGAGGAAACCAAGTGAAAAGTCTGTCTGGATGACTTTTCTCACCCCTCAGTTGTGCATCCACGTTGGATAATGCACATTGCTGTCATACCTCGTCCCTTTTCCACCACTCCTGTGAGTAACAGCAGCAGACTAAAGATGGTTTGTCCCAGATCTGGTGTTTCTAAAATCTGGATGTCTGCCTCCATTCACCCCATTTCCCTTCAGGGGAGGGGGAAAAAAGCTGTAAGTAGACTCACCCTGCCCCCATGTGGCTAAAGTTTGCACATTCTTTAGAGAGTCCACAAAAGAACTAGGCAGTTTGCTTTTCTGTGATAATGAGCAACGCTATTTTCCTGAATGCCCATACAGAAAAAGCCCTATGGCTTATGCCCTATGGCATATCCCTGTGGCATTAGGACCTCTCCAAGACGCATACCTCGTCCCTCTGACCGTAAATCAGTGTCAGGTCGGAGCTATGAGGAGACCAAGTAGAGACTGGAATGTCTGGTTTTCCAGTGCTCTCTACTCCGTTTGCATGAGTGTGTCTCTCACGCCATCTTCTTGGTTTGGGTGTCTCATTTAAGGACCGCTGAAGTTTTGGAATCTCTTCTTTACAAATTAATAGGCTTTACACCCATGCTGTTCATTTGATGACTTCCTTCTGACATTTGATCATGCCAGGCCTTGCAGAGCAGCTTCATCTTGATAGACTGTGGTCTTGAGTTCCTGGAGCCTGCCATTGCTTCTCATTGTTGGGTCCTCCATCTTTCTTAACCATTGCTCTGCTAAATCTTTCCTTTCTTTTTCTCCCAATTAATCCTGAAGTTTTGTTCTCTGCCTGCTCCCCATCTCTGTTGCTCTTGATGGCTTTTATGTCAAGGTAAAGATTTANTATGGTGTAAGAAATTTAATCCATGGCGCTGTGATTGCCAGGCACGTTCTTTACCCCTGGGCTTCAGTTCCAGCCCTGGGAGGTAAAGACTCCGAATGATATATGCCACATGGAGAGAATGTATACCTCAGTGTTTCTCAGGATCATTTTTTCAGACATTTTGCACAAACATTCTGATAGTTCACATGAACTGGGGATCACACCCTGATTTGTAATTAGGAAATGGTCTTGAAACCATATCCCTTTTAGTCCTGTGAAGTGGTAGACAGCCAAAATTACTGTATGTCAAGTTTTTCAGCAGTAGACACTTTCTCATCCAGGCCCAAGTTTGGTATGAAGTGACCCAAATAAACTCCAGGTTTGACATGCTTGTAGGGATAAGGACTTTATAATGTTTAGTATGTATCCACCCCCCTCCTCCCAAACAAACCTTTGCCCATAGATGCTGTAAAACATTGCCATATCCATGACAGACTGAGCCAGCATAAAGCTGAAGTTAGACTGGGTTGAACTGATGTTTATAAAGCAGAAACCAAGCCAGCTTAATTTAAAGCAAAGATTTACGAGCAGGGAGGGAAAAAAAAAAAACTAAACAGCCACTGTGTCCTCAGCAGTGTGCTAGGAGCTGTTCATTCCTGGTTGGTATTTATGATAATCTCATGAGGTTGTAAGCANTAGACTTTTGTGTTTTAGGAATGAAGAGGCAAGATTCCCATAGAAGGGTGGTAAGTAAAAAAATCAAGTCCTCAGCCTCTGTGGTTCAGCTTTAGGCTCTTTGTACTGATGGAAGCTGTTTTATCCTGTGGAGATCTGGTATATTGTCTCAGTAAAAGAGCAACTTGGTAGCAGTTTGATTTAATGAATTTAAATAAATGCCCCCGTTCTGACTTAGTGCCTCATGCCATCCGTTTAAAAAAGTTCTCAGCTTCATCTGACACAGAATGAAGTGTGTGAGCATGCCTCCTCTTGCACCCTTACGAACCAGCTTAACAATTGTGGGAAACTTAGAAAGTTCACCTTCCTTTGTCATCCTGAGGTGCTTCATGCCTTTCCTGTCTCTTGTTTGTTTATTTCCAAAGAGAAGAAATAGGACTTATGGATCACAGTTAGAATCTGCAAAGATGAGTGTGGTGATATTTCTCTTGGGAATCTTCATTCTTCTGCCACCCTACTTGGCTCTCAGTGTCCCAGACTTAGACATTGCCTTCAGGCTGGCTTTAAAAAGTAATTAAAGGAGGAACAGGACACTGAGGAAGAGTAGATTGGGGAAATCATCAAGAATCAGAAGCAGGTCCAAGGAACCATAANTGGGGTTCAGATTCAACTTCAGAAGTATAGTCTCCACAAGACAGAATTCACGAGAATGCTGTATGCTCACACAGCTGCCTTGTTCCCGCCTCCCTCTCTGCTGTGTGGCACAATGAAGCTCAGCACAGGAGCCAGCATGGGAACAGGACTCATAGGAGTCTTGTGCTACTATGGAAGCTGACCCTGAAGTGACTGAGGAGTACAGAGCACATGGTCTAAAATGCAGTATGCCCTTGCACACACCTCTGAATCCTGCCAGCGACCCTGGGAACACTGGGAGTGGTCAGAAGTGGTCTGGAGGCACTTCCTTCTAGACTCTTCACTGTTGCCTGTATGAACTCCCTGTGGACTCCATATNCCTCCACCTGTATGCCCAGTTCTCAAACCCTCATCTTCCTTGGGTTGAGTTTCTCAATATGCTCCAGGGAGTTACCTTTTCCATTCTCTGCACAGAAAGAGGTTTAGACTGAGGATTCACTGTCATAGGCTTACTCAATAGGACATATGCTTTATTAAGGATGCAGATTTCACAGCAAGGTTATGGATTCATATCTGCAGAGATAGATGAATCCATGAAGATTTACTTGTCTAGATAATTACTGATTGNCTTGATTTTCTCTCTCTCNTTTCTAGAAAGTCAAAATGGTAGCCTGTTTTTTTTCCCCCTTCTTCCTTTCCTCCCATCAGAAGAAGGGGCTTATACAGGGTTTCCCTGTATTCACTAATGGCATTCATTCTAGAGACTTCTACACCTAATCTCTAAAAGTAGCTGTATGTTACAACATTTGCTAGTAAACTTACATCTTCTATTTAAAAAATAGAAAAACTTGGGGCTGGAGAGATGCTTCAGCAGTTAAGAGCACTTGCTGCTTATGAGGACCAGAGTTCAAATCCCAGCACCCACATTGAGTGGTTCACAAATGCTTATTAACTCCAGACCCAAGGGTTCCAACACCTTTTTCCAGCCTCTGCAGACACCTGAACACACACAAATAAAAATAAATACTAAAAATTGGGGAAATCTCAGATTAGAAATTTGTAAGAGAGATTTTTCTCTGCTTTTGTTAGTCAGCTATCCAATAATGGATGGATGAATTTTGTTTTTACTGCTGTCTTTATAGCATTAAAATTATTGAAAATGGATTACTTATGAAAGGTGACTACTTTTCTCAATATTGGAAACCCTGGCTGGTATTTTGTGTGTGTGTGTGTGTGTGTGTGTGTGTCTCCACACTATCCCAAAATTTGTTTTATTAATATTATTAATATTGCCTACAATGTCTTTAGATCATATTAATCTTCCCATTCATCCCCCTGACTCATCCCACATCCACTCCCCACACCAATCCCAGCTTTGTGTCATCAACTGTCAACAGCTCCTCACCTAGGGGTGGAGCCTCATGACAGCCTCTCCTCCATAGTAGAATGCTTACTNGCTTGATCCAATGCAGATCTTGTGCAGAAAACCACAGCTGATGACTTCATGGGTAGAGGAGTCCTGGCTTGTCCAGAAGACAATTTTTATTCTCATCCTCCCCAACCTCAGGCTCTTACAATTTTATCAAATCCTCTTCTGCGATGCTCCTTGGACCTTAAATGACCAGTTTATGACTGAGTACTTCATACTACTCCCTGCACTTTGACCAGTTATAAGTTTCCAAATTTTTTATGTTGAAGTCTTTACCTTTAACATGATGGTGTTAGAATTTTAAGAGTTAAGATCCTTCTTGAGTAGTATTTATGCTTTTTTAAATGAAAAATTTCCCTTCATTTTACACATCAATCAAAGATTCCCCTCTTCCCTCTTTCCTCCAGCCTCCCTTCCCAACCCACCCCCCTCTCTCCCTCCACAAGAAGGCAAAGCACATCCAGTAGAGGCAAATCCAAGCCCCTCCCCCTGCCTCAAGGCTGCATGAGGTGTCCCATCATAGGTAGTAGGCTCCAAAAAGCCCACTCATGTGCCAGGGGTGGATTCTGATCCCACTGTTAGGGGGCCCTCCAAGCAGATTTAGTTACATAAGTGTCTCCCCATGCAGAGGGCCCAGCCCAGTCTCATGCAGGCTCCAAAGCTGTTGATCCAACTTTCATGAGTTCCCACTAGTTTGATTTGGTCATCTCTGCGGGTTTCCCCATTAATGCACTTGCTCATAGAATCCCTCTTCTCTCTCCCCGACTGGACTCCGGGAGTTCTGCCTGGTGCCTGCATCTGCTTCCATCAGTCACTGGAGAAAAGCTCTGTGGTGACAGTTAGGGTATTCACCGATCTGATCACTGGGGCAAGCCAGTTCAGTTCAGGCACCCTCTCTACTATTTCTAGTAGTTTAAGCTGAGGTCATCCCTGGGGATTCCTGGGGACTTATCTAGCACCCAGTTTCTCTCTATCCNTATGATGTCTCCCTCTATCATGGTATCTCTTTCACTACTTTCCTACTTGGCTGGTATTTAAGGGATATGACTGTAGTGTTTTAGCATAGTATGAGTTCAGGAAGTACACCACAGGAAGACTTATGGGCTGAGTAAATGGTCAACAGTTGTTTGATTGCTTTTTATTTTTTCTCCAAAGGTGATCATAACATAGACTTAACATATAGATTTGGGAGGCTGAGATGTGGCTCAGTTGATAAAATGCTTGCCTAGCATGCATGAGGATCTGAGTCCAGTCCTCAGTACCACCAAAGCCAGGTGTGNTGGCACACGCCTGTGATCCCAGTACTTAAGAGGTGGAAGCAGGATAAGGAATTCAAGGTCATCCTTAAGCTATACAGAGTTTGAAGACAGCCTGAGCTACATGAGACAAAAAAAATTTTAACTCTCTTCCTGCCACAAAAAAAACAAAAACAAAAACAAAAAACCCTATGAATTAGAGAGATGAACATTTGTCAATTTCCTTGAAAAAAACTCTTCCTTTACCCACTTTAGTTTCTCCTACCCTTTTAACAAATTGCCTTTCACTTGAGCAAAACATTATTGCTTAAATATCTGGAGACTTTTTGATGACCAAGAAAATACTACAGGACGAGAGAGAAAGCTCAACCCATAAGGAAGATTTTTATCCCCAGAATCCACATAGGCAAGCCATGTGGATACTTACAATTTCAGTGCTGAGGAGGCAGAGGCAGGAGGATCTCTGGGGCTCATTGGCCAGCCAGCCTAGCCTAACAGGGAAGCTTCAGGGCCCAGCAAGAGACCCTGTATCAAAACCAAGGTAGACAGCTCTTGAAGAATGACACCCCAGGTTAACCTCCGTCTTACACACATACATGAACATACATGTGCCCTNCCTATGTTCATGAACATGTGCACATGTACATACATGTGAAAATAACTATATAGCTCATGAATGGAAATTATATGATTTTCATAAAAGCACAATTGGGTGAGAGTTCCTGCTTCTTATCAGAAGTAGTTAATTGCCAGTAATGTCAGTCATGATCTAGTCTTTGGCACATGAAGATAATTTTTCAGCAAGAGAGTCACAAAGTAATGGAATGTTTCTGCTTATGGAAAGAGTCTTCTGGAATCAGGGGATCCCTAAAGCTCCTCTGGAGACTGCTGTGGTATAGAAAAGCATGTGCTAACACCCTAACTCCTCTTTAACCTAGAGCTCCCAGCTTACAGCCACTGCTTCTTTTGTAATTCAGGTACTTTTCTGAGTCCTTATTATGGAAGACAGTGCCATTTGGTTCCTTGCCAACATTCTTTTCCTGGCCACTCACCAGGCATAGGGAGCATTTCCTGACTTTTCCATTTTAGAGCAAACCTGGTCTTTGGAAAATTAGTGTCTAGTTTCCTGGGCCTTGAGATTACTTATCTCACTAAGAGAAATTCATTAATTGCTGTGTTTTACAATCCTCCCTTGAGTTCCCTGCTTTCTGTTGAGAACAGCATTGTCCACATGAGGAGAAGGTTAGGTCATTAGAGGAACCACTGACCTCTGACATCCAGGGTACAGGTGCAGTTCTTGTTGCATCGTGCAAGTGAATGGTCCACTTAGCTTTAATCAGTGGTGCTCCTGGCATTGNTACTCAATAATTCTGACTGTAATGGGACATTTGGGATGGCCGTCTGCTGTTTGGTCTTCATAGCACTTACTCTTGCTAGTTTATTTCCTCACTTGAAACTCACTGCTTTGTTATAGGTCATTCTTCTTATTTAAAAAAAAAAATGGGCATTTAGAAAAAAATCAATATTAAGCAGTCTAGTATAAAAAGAAATTTTGAAGTGCAAAAATAGCCTTTCTGACATGGTGACAGTTTTTCTTATTGCATTTGCAATTTCATTATGCCAGAATGAGTAATACTTGGTTTACATCTATTTGTAGAACTTGGGNGTATCCTAACACACCGTTGAGCCCTGCAGAACCCTTGCCTGTCCCCACCAAAGTGTGGCGGTGTTTGCTGCATTGGCTCTGGTCACTGTCTGTTTTCCCTGTTTTCTTCTTTCTAAATGCCATATGTAGGTTTTGAAAGAAAATGGGTGTTTAGGTCACTTCTGAGGGGTAGGCCTGAGTCTTTGGATTTAGCGGTGGCCTGAAAGGAATGGCCATAGGCGGAGATGGTGATTTCAAGTAAACAATAACCTTCAGGCAGTTGGCAGCACAGGTAAGTGCCACATGTCTCTCGAGGGTACCCTGACTAACAGTATCAGACCTTTGGAATGGTCCTTAATATCAGACCTTAATATACCTTAATATCAGACCTTAATATACCTTAATATCAGACCTTTGGAATGGTCNAATCCCCAAATAACTTCTCTGTAAGCATTTTNTAAATATACCAAATTAAGGCACAGACCATTAGCTTAGACCTATAACGAGATGCAGGGTGTGTGTTTTTACNGCTTGGAAACAGCTTTCTGGCTATTCATTGCTGTTATTATTAACTAGTATTATCATTTAGAATTCAGTGTGAGATGCTGTTTCTCAGTTGGAATAGAATCTACTCTTCATTATCATTTTTTGTCAATGCCGGAATTTACATTTGTAAACTTTATATCTGTAAACACATCGTCTCTAAATAGAATAAAAAGGACTGGATTCCAGCTGAGCTCTAATGAGGCAGGGAGGCATTAGAAGTTTCATTCAATCTCAAGCTCTGTAAGTAGATGTTTCTCTATAACTTATTAGGCCACCATGAATTGCTTTACCTATCCAGGCCCAGGCCATTAGGCTAAGTTTTTAAACATTTAAACAATCAGGACAGTGTTCCCTTTCTACTGTCGCTTTAGTTATGACTGCATAACCCCTTGTGTTTATACATGTAAATTATTTTGTATTTTATTTTAAAATATCCAATGAGTAGCTCTTCTGCTGGAGTTGTAAGACTGATAAGGACATTCTTCATAAGCCCTCATGTGGTTTTCTTTTCATAGTTAGACTGCATGATCCTCCTTTTCCTGGGTGAGTTGCCCCAAATAGTTATACATAGACGTGTTTATTTTCTTACAGTTGAACTGGCAATGATAATGGACCGTCTGTATGGTGGTGTTTGCTATGCTGGCATTGATACAGATCCAGAGCTGAAGTACCCCAAAGGTGCTGGGCGTGTTGCGTTCTCCAATCAGCAGAGTTACATCGCAGCCATCAGTGCACGTTTTGTGCAGCTTCAGCACAATGACATTGACAAACGGGTAAGCAACCACTCAATACAGAACTGCTATGGAAAAGAGATGAAGTTTGTTGTGTGCCCACTCCTGTGCAGGGCAGTGTTTTGTGATCATGAGAGAGCAGCTGTGTCTTGCACAGCGTTAGGCTATAAATCCACAGAGCTTGCCTGAAGAAGAGAGGATCCTTAGTGTTTAAGGTATGGATAAACCTCCTGCCTTGATTCTTTTTCTCCCAGGCGATGAAAATAAATTTGCAGACTTTAGCATACCAAACTAGTAGCAATGCCCTAACAAAGAGCCAGTCACCTCTTTGACCTTAAAACAAACTTGAATTGACATNTTCAGGAGTACACATACAAATTTGAACTTACCTTTATGTTTTAATTGTAACATCACATTTGGTAGCAATCATAAGAACCAAATACTGTTCCCTCAGTCTCCTCTCCAGCTTCACATAATTTATTACTCACGAAACGTGTGTATACACNCACATGCGTGCTATGTTACCTGCCNTTTGTTCATTGTGTCACCTGTTTGGGCTCTAAAGGCATTGAGTGACCTTCCTTTGACCTAAAGAGAGGACATGGGGGGTTGAGGGAATCGGTGTGCTCTGTTGGCTTTGTGAACAGCTCTCCACTGTTGGGAACATTGGGAGAGTGGAGGGTAGAAGGAGTAAATCTAGAACCTAGATTAAAATACACAAAGGAGAAAACCGAGTCTTGACCTTCTGCCCTGAATTGCACAGTGGCTGTTCTTGCTTCTGAATAGAGGATGTCCTTGAGGCAATGTAGATTGGAGTGATTGAAGNAGTCTTCTATTGTGGAGCTTTTCCACACCCTCTCCAGTCCTCTTTGATTAGTTTTGTATAACAGGCAGTGTTCTTAGCATCTCAGTGGAAATTTCTGTTGATGATGCACTTTTCATGTTCAGAAGATTGTACTCTGTTAACACGTGTTCTGATCAAGTTACAAAAGCCAGCACTTAGAATAAATATTCTGTGGTTCCTTGAGAATAGGTAGTGGTTTCTTTGTTAATTATTTTTTTCATTTTTACCAAAAAACTTTAAATTTTGAATAATTTCTGAGATATTTAGAATCCTATGCTCCATAACTCTTCAGGTTCTGTCTCTTATACACATCTAGATGTGTATAAGAGACAGCCCATAGTCCCTTCCAGAACTTTCCCTTCCCAACTTCATGTGCTCTGTTTTTAAGTTCATTGAGTTCACTTAGTGCTGCCTATAGGTGCATGGATATAGAACCATCTTCTGGAGCATGGATAGCCTTTCAGAGACCACATCCCTGAAGGAAACTCAGGTTTCCCTGCCCCAGCAGCCATCAGTTGTCAATAGCTCCTCTGCCAGGAGTGGGACTTCATGAGCTCTTCCCATCCATGTTGGGGTTTTCNTTGGCTTAATCTTTTGCAGCTCTTGTACATGTAGTCATGACTGCTGTGAATTCATGTATCATGCTNAGTAAATACTGTTTCACTGCAGATGTCCACTACCTCTGGCACTATCTTTCTGTCCCTCTTCTGTGATGATCCCTNAGCTTTGGGGGTTGGGGTGTGATATAGATGTCCCTTTTAGAGCTTAGCCCTACACAGTCTCATAGTCTCTGCATGCTGAACAGTTATGGGTATCTGTGTTAATTGNCATCTATTGCAAAAAGAAGCTTCTCTGATGAGGACTGACATANACTTTTTAGCGGGTATAAGATAAGAATTTAAAAGCAAGTTATTGCTATGTCTATTCAGCAGAATATTAGTATTGTATTCTTTGCTAGTGCCTATGACCTAGTCAGCCATGGGTTTTTGAACCAGTTAATGGTACTAGTTATNAGTTTCATTTTGTGGAATGGGCCTTAAATTCAACCAGAAACTGCCTGTTTACTCTCGTAACATTCATACTACTATTGCACCAATGGGCCTAACTTAGCAGGCCAATTGTTATTGTTGCTTGCATAGTTCACAGCTGGGTAAAACTGTTGATTACTTTTCTCCCTTGGTAGCATGCACAGACCCTTCCAAAATTATGAAAACTAGCCAGTAGAGATGAGGCTTCCAGATTAGTACCAGCTTGATTTCTCCATGTCCTATGACACAAGTATGTGGTGTCTTTAGTAATAGTGTCTTAGGGGCTGAAAATTTAGGTTGGTAATGGATTTTTCATATTCAGCAAGATGTCTTGTTAGCATGTGTATCTGAACAAATTAGAACAAATATTCTGTGGACTCCTTGAGAACAAGTGGTAGTGGTTTGTATGTTAATTAAAATTAATTTTTTTCATAATTTTNAAACACTCTGAGTTAATGGAGACTCAGAAAAATGACAAAGATTCAACTTTATTCCTGGTTTTCAAGTACCCACGCTTCTTCTTTGCTAACAAGCTCCACAGAGAGGCACAGTGTCTCTCGGACTCCTCCCCAGTACGTACCTATTGCTTGGTTCAGTCTGAGATGCTCAAGAAACTTTTTTGAATTCACACATGGTGATTTTTGAAGGGTTCTCATCACTCTTGCTGCTGTTGCTGGTGGACCTGCCTGCTTACACCTATTCTTTTGGATGTCTGATGCATTTGACTCAGGCTGCAATCCCATCCATCACTGGTAAACCTGGGCAATAAAATTTTCCTAGAGAACTTTAGGTTCTCATCGACATGAAAGTAGCTTTCTTTGTTCTCCCTTGAGGATGATGAATGAGAAAAGGGGAGGGGGTGTTTATTCTCCAATAGTCATCTGAGTGGGAGCATCAGAAATCAGAGTGGCTGAGTCCTTACCTGGCTCTTCCTACTCTTGGAGCCCCACTCCCTCCTCATATCCTTTNTTGGCCCTGACTCTTACAAAGGAGTGGGAATCTGCTTCCACCTTGAGTTGGCTTTCTCCCACTGTTGTTCTCCCACATTGCGATCCCTCCCTCCTCACTATTATGCCGATTCTTGTCCTTGCACTGAGCATAACCACAAAACGCTTGTCTTTGGCATTTGGAGTCTGTTAGCTGCATCCTTCACAGATGTGTTTTAGGCTTGTTCATACTTCTATTTCTACTAAAATTTAAATTTGAGCTTTCTAGAGAGCTGCCACTCTGTAAAAGCACATTTGTATTTCCTTAAACAGTACCCTTANAGAGAATGTCTGTCATAGGCANACCTCTCCTGAATAGCNCTTACAGGGTTTTGCAATGTTCCCATAGGAAGGCCTATGAAACCTGTGCTAAAAGTCAAGGGTCTGTGTCCACCAGTCCCCATAATCCATTTGTGTTGCTATTGAAGATTCTAAGGTGCTGCCCTCTCCTTTTTCTCCTGTGAGCCTGGAGTTGCCTTTAAACCCTGACTATCTTATNATCAGCCTTCATCTCCTTTGCTGTCTGCAAGTGTATAAATGTAGGTTCGATGGAACCATGGCACATTAAAGCCACTTGCTTTCCNTTGGCAGCCCTTATCCCTTGCATTGCTTACTCCATGAGAAGAATAATGGAGACCAGCTGCAAAGCAGCTGTGCTTGGCCATTAGGTCCCACAGTCCATTAAGTGTCTGGAACCTTGGGAGCCTGTGGGCATGTATGCTCTCATATGAGATCAATACATTCTGTATCTCTTTTCTGTCCACTGAAATTTGTCAAGACATCTCTTGACAATCAGTTTGTTTATTGTTATTGTTGCTAAGATTAAGATTTTAGATGGAGTAATTTATGGAGAAATATGACCTTTGTAGATTTAATTTTTTTCTATCCATCTTAAGAGAATTACTGATTTATCTATCCCCTTAAAACATGTCCGTATTNAACATTCGTTGAAACAGTCAATCCTGTAGCTTTCACACTTTGCTTTCTTTGCACTCATCCATTAATCTTCTATCTTTGTGGACAGGTGATTTGTAACAGCTTTATTGCGCTGTTCTATGATCTTCATATACCTATAACTCCCCCGTTTAAAGATGCAGTTGAAATGTTCTTAGTATATTTGTCCCGTTGTGCACCTGTCACCAAGATCAGTTTTAGGGAGAGGTTATTTTCACACCCAACCTTGTGTGTGCAATAAGAAGATCAGTTGTGTGGCAGCTACTGGGGGCAGGTGCACACTGCCTGTATCCTCCATATGCACTTCACTCGTAAGGAGAGGACCGTGCTTAGTCAACCTGTGCTCTTCAGTCGGGAACCCTCCTGTGAGTGTGTTGAAGTCGCTGCATCCATACAACAGTGACTTACTGCTGTGGCATGTCTGGCCACAAGAGGACTTACAGGGGATTAATGGGACTAATGGGCAGAGACTGGTAGTCCTTATAGATCCATGCCTTGATTTGGACTTTGACACATATGTACAGGGCATGTCTCATATGTACAGGGCATGTCTGGTACAGGACAAGCACTTGATTGTGTATAGAATAAATTAGGGTGACTGGACATCTAGAGTTGCTTCCCCGTAGTCTACCTCTACATCATTCTTCTATTTTCAGTTTTTATTTTGTTTTGAGACAGGGCCTCCCAGGATGACTACAAACTTACNGCCTTCCAGCCTGGGACTTACCGGGCACTGGGGTTATGGTCATGTGCCACCACTTCTGACCCATTTAAAGCAACTGGAATATTTTCATAAGCCCATAATTGAAAATAAATCATTTCCCTATTTGAACCTTTTGGTTACATTCTTCTGCCTATCAGATAAAGGTTAAAACAAACAAACAACCTTGAACTTTCCTAAATGACCCTTCATGTTACCACAGGCTTGCTTTCCTTCCCTTCCTTCCTTTTCCTGAGCCAGCCATAACTGGTCTTGTTTCCCATTTCTTAGGGTCAAACCTACAATTACCTTTCCTTCAGGCCTCACCTTCACTGTGGTAATTTTAGGAATGATTTATTCCTTGGCATTTATAGCTCCTCCACAGATCATCATATCACCAGTTTCCAGGCCGTCGTGGCACTGAGGACTAGGGTGCTCAAAGTCCATTTACTCTATGGCAGGTCACACAGTCCATGTGGGCAGTGACTGTGTCTTTCAGAGTAGCTGTTGTGTACTCAGAATATGACATGCAATGGACAAACATTGAATATTTATTACCAATGATTCATCTATTGATTGAACACTCATTGAGAGGTAGTTCAAAGCTCTCAATGGGAAACTCCTCTCTTCTGACCTTTGCCATACCTGTCTGTCCACCACACAACTCTTGCTCAGCTTTTCTTTTCTGCTTAGTTAAGACACTTATTTGAGTAATTAAAAAAAATTAGATTTTGCTACTTGGAATATCAGAAAGTATTCTTTGACACTTACAGCATATTAAACCTGGACTTAATCTTAGGCCTCACCTGGCCTAGTATCCTTTAGTCTATGACAGGGAAAACTAGATGTTCAGAGAGTTCTGCAAGGAACTCCCAAGTAAGGGCAGGGCTGCTTCAGCTTTGGGGTTTCCTCGGCCACACTGCTCATCTCAGGCTTAATGTTCTGTTAGTTCATCTGTCTGTTTGTCCCTCTTGTGCAGTGCTAGGCATGAGGATTCTACCACTGAAATACATCCCTCACTCTTTGGGACACAAAGATTCTTCAAACTCAGTTCTTCCATGGAATCTTAAATGCTCGAACCTACTTTTAAAAATTATAAGCTGGGCAGTGGTGGCGCACACCTTTAATCCCAGCACTCGGGAGGCAGAGGCAGGTGGATCTCTGAGTTCAAGGCCAGCCTGGTCTACAAAGTGGGTTCCAGCACAGGCAAGGCTACACACAGAAACTCTGTTTCAGGGGAAAAAAAAATCATAGGTCCCTTATTAAATTTTGTGTTTGTTTAGTGCAGTGGTTCTCAACCTTCCTGATGCTGCGACCCTTTAATACAGTTCCTCATGTTGTGGTGACCCCCAACCATAAAATTCTTTTCTTTGCCACTTTGTAACTGTAATTTTACTATTGCTGTGAATTGTAATCTAAATATTTTTGGAGATAGAGGTTTGCCAAGGAGTCTCAATCCACAGGTCGAGAACCACTGGCAAGTGCCTGTGATCTTAGGGAGGCTAATACAGGAAGTTATGGTTCAAGACCAGCCTGGGCTATGTAATGAGTTGGAAGCCCNCTTAAGTTGCATAGTGAGACACTTCAAAAATAAAAAGAAAGAAAGAAAAGCTACAACTAAAGACTTTTACTTGTTTTGGTATTTCAAATAACTTTTCAAGAATATCTACATCATGGAATAAGGGGCTCATGGAATCACTGGGACAGCTCCAGTATGTTTCTGGATATAACTAGGGCATTAACAAAGTAAGTCTGAAGGTTTCCTATGTTTTTTTTTTTCTTCTTTTGTTGTCAAGCACTTACTTTGTGTTTCAGGCTGTTCTTGAACTCTGACCCTTAGAGTGTAATAGGGGATCAGTTATACCCACCTGTGTCTCTTCTCTTAGGACAGACATTACTGTGTTTAAAAGTACTAGCTTGAGAATTGACTTTTCCTCCCTTGTGCAGTGGCCTTAAGAAAGGGTTAGAGGGGCTGGGCGATGGTGGCTCACGCCTTTAATCCCAGCACTCAGGAGGCAGANGCAGGTGGATCTCTGTGAGTTTAAGGCCAGCCTGGTCTACAAAGTGAGTTCCAGGACAGGCTCCAAAGCTATGCAGAGAAACCCTGTCTCGGAAAAAAAAAAGAAAAAAAGAAAGGTCAGAGGGTTCTGTGGTAAAAAAGAATATCAGCCTAAGTACATCAGGTTATTCCAGAGATAAAGGAAAGGGCAGATGAATAGATGGTTTGGGAACTCCTTAGTCAACACAGATATTATTCTGTATTATTGATGAACCTGGCCCACTTCAATTGTGCCTAACCATATGTCCACAGCTGACTATCATCTTTCCCCCTCTTTTAATGCACCTATGTATGAGGGAAATGTATAATGGTAGTTGAAGATATCATTAGAAACATTTGACCTGAGCATCAGCCAGCCAACACTGTTTGGATGTTAGCCAGGGCACATGGGTAGATATTTCAAGTCCCCGTTTCATTTTCCATTTAACGGACTGTAGGGTTTTCTTTTTCTGTCTTGCTTAGAAAGAAATGCTTTACCTGTCAGTATCTTTTCTCTGATAAAGAAAAGATTTTGAACCTTAACTGTAATGGAAATTAGTATTAAATTTTGCTTGTATTCCGTTTAATGGTAGCTTTGAGAGAAAACTGGAATAGTCTAAAATACCCAAGTATAATTAGAGCAAATGATGACCTCTGTGCTCATCTTGTCTGTTTTAATGTGTTTTTAGAAGCGATANTAAATGAATGCTTTATCAGTGAAAGTCCTGAAGTCAAGTCTTCTGTGTAGCTCACATCTGGGTCACTGACACATGAGAGACTCCTGCAGTGGAGAAAGGAGACCACTGAGAATGGGCACTCTTTTACCATGGGCATTTGCCTGCTCCCTTGTCTGCTTTNTAATGATAAAACAAGATAAAGTATATGCGGGCAGTGGTGGTGCATACCTTTAATCCCAGCACTTGGCAGGTGAATCTCTGTGAGTTCAAGGCCAGCCTGGTCTACAGAGTGAGTTTGAGGACAGCCAAGACTACACAAAGAAACCCCATCTTAAAAAACAAAAGCAAAAAGAAAAAAAAAAGAAACAAAGAAAGTGTATAAAAGTCTGTTGAATCTTACTCCATCTAGCAAAAATCTATGACTGGATTGATGGATTGATACTAGCAATCTGTTTATCAAACTCTGAGCTCACACCAACAATTGGTTAGCAGAACTTGGTCGTGTTTCCTGGAAACCTCTACCCTGAGTTTGTGAGACTTGAACAGTGACACACAGTGGACACTGTGTAGGCTCTGCCATTTCCGTTCATAAAAGCTTTTTTTACTAGTAAAAAGGATATAGACCAGAATCAGCTGATGTAAATCTTCACACTCCTGCTGACAGACCTTTATCTGGTGTGCAAGTGTGTGTGTGTGTGTGTGTGTGTGTGTGAGAGAGAGAGAGAGAGAGAGAGAGAGAGAGAGAGAGAGAGTTTGAAAACTGCAAAGCAGTGTCAGTATTTAGTAGCACTGATAACACACTGGTCCTGTGACTCTGGTTGGTGTTGGAGATCTTCTGGGAGTTGTTCATTAAAGGCTATAATTAGAATTTGGGGTGATAAAGGGAACCACATATTTCAGACAAGGGGTAAATTTGTTGATTTTTCAGTTTTTAAATAGGAAGAGGACTCTGGGAAGGCAGGTCTGTCCTATCCATAGGATGTTCCTATGATTAGTTCCCCTAATCTACCATGTCCTAAAGTGTGCTCCATGAAACATGAGTCTCCAGGAATTTTTTAAAAATTTATCTTATGTTTAAAAATCTGATTGTGTATCAAAAAAGTTTGAAAATGCTTGTTCAAAGAAGTTAGGTAAATAGTTTATCTAGGACATATTAGGATCTTTTACATGCTAACCTTCATTTTGAAGATCCAAAAAAGAGGCACNTTTTCACACAAATAATTTTCCTATTCTAAATTAAAATTTTAAATTAGCATATAACATATGATAATTTCATTATGACATTTTCATACATATCCATGATTTTTTATAATAGGACTCTTCCAAGATATATCATATATGAAGAATAATGTTCTAGGGAAAAAAATATGTTTTCAGCTTTTTTTCCTCCCATGTTCAAATTACATGAAAGAGTCACACAATTTAATACACAGTTGATTATTTTTTTATCCTTTTTTTTTCTAAGTGTGTTTAACCTGCCATGGCCTTTCTAGCTGCAGATGGTTTGGGTGAGACAAAGGTATTGTGGACATGTGATGACTGACAGGGCATTGAAGGTGTCGTTGATAATCCTTTAGTATTTATGACTTTTGTGGTATTAATGATCAAACACAGGGCCTCTTGCATGCCAAGCAAGTGTTTTACTACTGAGCTGCATCCCCAGCCCCCAAATTATCTCTTCTTTGGTTACTTGAGATTATCTAGTACTTTCTTTTTAAAGCATGTACAATGGCTCCATATTATTTTCAAATGCGTTTATTCCTTGATAATTTCATCTATGTATGTAATATGAGCTGCCCTACACGGGTGCTGAGCATCAAACTTGGGTCCTCTAGAAGCATAATACACATTGCTAACCACTGAGCCATCTCTCTGCCCACATGTATATAATGTATTGTGGTTGCCTTACCCATTGTTACCCTCTTCATGCCCTTCTCACTTCCTTTTTCATCCCAAATCCCTCTGTCTATATTCTTTTTGAGACCTGGAGGATCTTATCTATCCCAGGCTAGCCTCAATCTTGATTGGTAACCAAAACTCATNTTGAACTTCTNATCCTTCCTGCCTCCACCTCCTTAGGGTTGAGATTACAGACATGTGACACCNTAGTTGGTTTATGTGCTGGGGACCAAACCCAGAACTCTCTGAGTGCTATTCACNTACTCTACCAACTGAGCTATATCACANCCCCTAAAATATCTTATTTAAGAAAATAAAATTTAGAGTACTATTGATAAATAGTATTTCCTTTACTACTTTATATTGAGGGCTGGAGAGACTGAGTTTCAGTTAACCAAACTGGGCTTTTTGAATACTCTGGTTTNAAGAACGTTGTAATAATACATAATGTTTGCTTGCATGTTCTTTAAAATCTCCCCTTTCTCATTTAATGAGATGCCATCGTTTGCCCCTNTCTTTGCAAGAACCTTAAGTAGTTCACATATTTAATCTTTTTTACTTCTCTCTCTTTACTGGAAACATATTGAGCCTGAATTTGCTGAAGACTAAAAGACATTGTATTTTTAGCTACTTGAAGATTAAGATGACCCAGCAGCCATACTAAGTGAAGTGTTGATATTACAGTTTGTCCCTGCCCAGTCACAGCTTGAATATATAAAATGACCCAATAGCAAAAATTGTGAGGGCTCTGGGGTCTTGTTTTGCATGATTTCTGCTGGATTCTGTAGTCTGGGCTCCTGTAACCCAGCCTGTATCTCACTGCTGAGATCTCTGCTGGTATCCATGATCTGGGCTCCTATGTCTCACTGCTGTGATTTCTGCTGGGATCCTTGGTCTGGGCTTCTGTAACCCTGCCTGTATTTCACTGCTGTGATTTCTGCTGGGATCTTTGGTCTGGGCTTCTGCAACCTGGCCTGTATCTCATCACTATTATTTGCCCCTGCCTGATCTGCCTCAAAAGCCTCCTAGCTATAGCTGTGTCTAATTGCGCCCTTTGGGGAGGAATCAGGAAACCAAGGAACTATTCTAACCTGGGCTTCTTTTCAAACACTGAGACTCACACCTTTGATTAGAAAGTCTTTTTCAAGGGAATTTGTGTAGTCAAGTGAGATTTTAGAATGACATGGGACTTTTTTGTCAAGGCTTTTTTTCCTAGTTGTGAACTCTGGCTTCTCCTCACCTGTCTTTCTGGGTCTCAGGACTTGTGGTCATTTTTAGTATGAATACCCTGTTATAGCATGATCAACATATTCTTCTTGCTGTGCACAGTAGTGCAGGTCTTCTAGCTCCTCAGGAGGCTGAGGCAGAAGAGTCACAAGTTTGAGGGCAGCCTGGGCAGTATCAAAACAAACTTTTTCTTTCTGGTTCATATTTGAGTGTAGACAGGGCTCATGAGATGACGAGTCAGAAAAAGAGCATCATCGTTTTCCTAGCTGTTTACTTTAGCAGAACACTTGGGATCTGCAAACATACGGGTGGGTGCCGTCAGCCAGCTCGCAGTCTCTCGGTGGGTGCTTGTTCTTACATGGAGGGGCTGGTAGTAACCCCTCCTACAGCCAAAGGGCTCTGTGCCTAGATACCTAAAGGGAGTGACACAGTGACAGTCATCCAGCTCACCACAGATTTCTGACAAATGTCTTCGTCTTTGTCGTCCACATGGTGTAGTTTTTTGTTCCTGGTCCTTGGTTAGAGGTTGGTTTATGTTCATACTTTCAGTCTCAATCCCAAGCAGCATAGAGAGGCCAGACTGGAGGGCTCATCTGTGTGCCATGTGGGACTGTAGTAGCTGTCCTTTCTGTCTTTCATGAAACATGATTGCCACCATGTCCGCTGACCTGAGTTCCATCCCCGGGACCCACATGATCAAAGGAGACAGTCAGCTACCACAAGTTGTTCTCTGACCTCCATGGGCATGCCATGGTGCACACACACAAATGAATTTTTAAAATGTAATGTTTTTAAAGGGATGATCTTAAGGCCAAGGAGACCTCACAGATCTCCACACTCAATAAAACATAGTGGAGGTGTTGGCACAGGGCCCTGCTGTGTAATCATACATTTTGAACTATGAGGATGATATCAGGATCATTTTAAACCTTTCACCTAGCACCTCAGAATGTGAAAAATGGTAAGGATTATCCTTTATAAAGCAAAAGAAAATAAAATCCAAACTATTCCCCCTATAGATTTTTTTCAGTCTACCCCAGGACATCTCTAAAATTAATAACTGTGAATTTGCTGTATCTGGAAGGTTGTGGATAATTTTTGTTGCTAGCAAAAATCTATTTGCACATCGCTGCTTTCATTTCCTAGGCATCTGCCATCTGCTTTTTAAGCTGCAGGATTTCAGCTCACAGACAGGTGAAACTAAGCATTCTATTTAGCTATTCCTGGTACAGCCGACTGGTGGGGAACTTGCATTAGCACTGCNGTGGGCATGGCAGTTAGTGGGAGTATTAATAAAGTGGCTGTGGTTTTTTAGGTCAGGATATAGTCTGTGATTCAGCTAAGAAAATTTTGAGTGCATGTGTTAAAGGCTTTGGGTACTCCCATTAAATGATTTTTCCAAGAAGACATGTTCTCTCTGTGATAGGAAATGGCCTAAGTGAGCTACAGCCTTTCATGGAATCCCCCAATAACGTTAAGGCCAATCTGGAAACAGAGGCCATTATACCTAATCCTNAACTTGGGAACACTTTTCAATTATCTTGAACTTCAGGGACTAAACACTGCTTTTTGCCTAGCCCTCACACAGTGTATTTAAAGAACCTGATGCATTCCTACTCATGTTCACCAGTCTCTACTTTTCCATTTGTGGCTTTGGTGAAGATGACTTTTCAAAGACTTGGCAAACCCAGGTATGAGTTCAAACTGTGACATGCACCATTCTGAATGGGATCCTGTCAAAGCACTAAGGTCCCAGCTGTACTATAAGTGAAGCCACTGTCAGAATTGTCCCATTTGAGGTGATGAGTTTGTTCAGATTTTCTCAAACCTCAGGAACTCNTTTTATTTTATTTTAAATTATATGTATGAGTGTGTATCTGTGTGTGGGTAAATACACATATGAGTGTAAGGCCCATGGAGGCCGGAAGAGGAAGGCAGATCCCCTGGAGCTGAAGTTGTGAGCCTTCTTCTGTGGGTACTAGGAACTAAACTCAGATCCCCTGCCAGAGCATCAGGTGCCCTTACTGCAGAGCTATCTCTTCAGCCCCCAGGAGCTTATTTTTAAATGGTAAACTTAGGATTGCTTCCTTTTGGCCAGAGGAAGCATTCTAACGTCTCATTTTAGAAATGCTTTTCTTGATCGCCTCACATATCCACAGTCCTCCTAACTAATATCTTGAGTAGGAAGTGTTGAGTCATATCTGTCTTGGTTGTGAGCTCTGGTTAGCTTATGTCTAGACAGTTTATTGTGTTTGCCTTTAGCTAGTAAAGATTTTGTGTTGGCAACTTGTTTATGTTATCAGCTGATTTTCTGCATCTCTCTCATTGGCAGCTTCCACATGTGTTCTGAACCTATCCAAGTTAAAAAATTTCAAAATTAGTTCTACTTCTTCAACTACTGTAATTCATTCCTGGAGCTATTGGAGAGACTATTTCTGACACAGACATGTGGTGTGTCAAGCTCACATTCACAGTATCTTTTNGGGGGGGCCTAAAGCTGGAATTTATGCTTCTTTTTTGAGACAAGAGTCCCACTGTATAGTCTTAGCTAACCAGGCTGGCTTTGAACTCACAGAGATCTGCCTGCCTCTAAGAGTCTGTGCTTTTAGTCCTGGGAGTANTGTGGCCATCTAAAGCCATGCTGCACATGTCTCTATCCAGAACTGTCGTCTCCTTTGGTAACATCACATAGGATCTCCCAGTGAGTCTGGTCCCTCTGACAATGTCCTTTCCAAAGTAGGATGCTCAGAATGGAAAGAGTTGATGGTTCCGACCAAGAGTGTAGCTAGTTTTCCCTTCATTTGGTTAAAGTCTTGTCTCCAGTGATAAAGCACAGCAGTGCCTCAGCTCCTCATTTCTTGTTCCCTCATNTCTGAGCCTCTAGAGAGACAAAGAACACCCACTACCTCTACTATCCAGTAGTTCACCCCTGCAGTGTGATTATGAGAGCCCTTCTCCTGTGGCCAGGTGAAAGTGAAGGACCCCACTTCAGAGTTCTGTTTCCCATGTGAGTGGACTCCAACCTTCCTTGCACCCATTCCTCCTGATCACATGTATCCAGGAACTTCTGTTTGATATGTTTCTTTTAAGCAGATGTGTTTTAACAGATGTGTTGTCTTTGTCTCTTTCCTCTCATACATGAGGGGAGCTCTGAATAGTTTCCATGGCCTGTCACACCNATGATGTCCATATCATTGCTTTCCACCTCTCCCCACCTATCTCTGTGTCCTCCCCTGTATATGCACATGTTAGGTTTTCTTCAGGTGCCTTCTTCTCTTGTTCTCCATCATGTTCTGTTGAGACAAGGTCTCTCACTGAACCTAGAGCTTGGCCAGAGAGCCCTTCCCCACCCACCTGCACCCGTCTGCCAGCACTGGACTCACAGACACAGGCCTGGCTTTTATGTGGGTATTGGGCATCTGAACTCAAGTACACATGCTTGTGCAGTAGGCACTTTGCCAACTGAGCTAAACCCCCACCACCACCCAATTTCCCTCTTAAGATCTTTGGCAAATCTCACAACTAGGTTTCTCCTGTTGTTGGCTCCCTCCTACTTCCAGTTCATGCCAACATGACCACATCTACCCTAAAAGGCTTGTACCTTGTATTTGTGCTGTCAACTTTTGTGACCAGAGACAAGTCTTGCATTCATTTCTGTTTAGTTCTGTCTCCTTACTTGGCCTCTTCTCTTGCTTGTCCCCTTGTACTTCGCNATCTGCCATCTTTGCTTTTAATTGGCTTCTGTCCAGCCACCTGGAAGCATTCCTTACCTTCTCCAGGGTGGCTAGACATCTATCTGATTGGCTTATTTGAGTGGTAGCTATCACAAGGGCATACAGTCTTTGGCTGCCCTTAATAGAGCTTTTAGACATAAGCCACACTGCAGCTGACCTTGTCCAGTGCCTCATCTCATTACCACAAACCTTCTGGTCCAGAGAGAGAGGATTCTGCACCTGCCCGTGCTCTCCCTAGTGTCTGATCTGCCTCCAAGAGTTCCTTAGTCAGTTTTTCCACTTGATTTGGGAAGCCAGTATTCTGACTGTTAGAGACAAAGTAAGCATTGAAATCATCTTGTTCATATCTGACATTCTTTTTGTCTGTATAATTCTTGAGTAACTAACAGCTACCTACAGTCCCCTAGCTAAGTCTCTGCATCAAGTTGTTGCCTGTAGGAGTACATCATCATTACACCACAGTGACTTTCAGCATCCTTTTGGCCTGGTCACCTCACGTGGCTGTGAATCTAAATATTTCTGAATGTCATTCTCCTGTCCTGTTCCTTTGAGACTCCTGGAAGTAGAGGGTCAACTTGGCTATGTGGTCACCTCTGCCTAGATTTGGTATTTGGGCTTTTGGGGTGGTATAGGTCTGTCACATGGTTCCTACCATGCTGCCATCATTGGTGTCATGACTAAATTGATGGTGGCTGACAGAGAAACCAGCTTCTTTTCTATTGTATTTCTTTATCAAGAAAAGTAGAATTAATTTGGATATGTACCTAAAATACCAGACAATATAGTACAGAAGGTGCTGGGATAAGGTAAAAAACTACAGAGAGTTTGGGAATGCCTTTAGGAAACTTTTATATTATTAATTCAATTTACTATTTTCATGTGTGTAGTGTGAGTGTGTATGTGTGTGTGTGTGTGAGTGTGTGTGTGTGTGAGTGTGTGNGGGNGTGTGTGTGTGTGAAGGTCAGAGGTTGATGTTGGGGTATTAGTTACTTTCCACCTTATTTTTTGAGACAGTGTTGTTATTCAATAGCTGTCCTATCCTGAAGAATCTAACTCTAGTAGCTAGCTAATATGTTCTTAGCCATAAAAAGAAAGAGAGAAGAGGAGTGGAGAGAGATGGCTCAGTGGTTAAGATCACTGACTGATGTTCCAGAGGACTTGGGTTCAATTCCCAGGCCGTCCAGTGTCCGATCAAGCCAGAGTTTTAAAAAAAAGGAAGAAGGGAAACATGTGACCTCTGTCCTTTTCAGAGGTCACATACAATGGCAAGAAGCACTGCCTCTTTT
Source organism: Neotoma lepida (assembly GCA_001675575.1). Taxonomy (NCBI): domain Eukaryota; kingdom Metazoa; phylum Chordata; class Mammalia; order Rodentia; family Cricetidae; genus Neotoma; species Neotoma lepida. The sequence continues at coordinate 715,119 of LZPO01054714.1, forward strand.
GGACCGTACAGCCCAAGGTCATGGGCAAAGCAAATACCACTACACAGAGTGTCTCATTAAACCTGTACCTCATTAATTGGCTAAACTACCAGGCAGCAAGCCCTAGAGAGCCTCTGTTCCTTCTTCTGTGTTGAGATGACCAGTGCCTGGCTCTTAGGAGATGGGGACAGAAAGAAGATCAGGAGTTTGAGGTCATTCTGGGAATCACACTCAGGCCCTATGCTTGAGCAACACTGATTTTTATCAACTGAGTCACCGGTTCAGCCTCAGAAGCTATTTTAGAGCAACATTATTTTAGAGAAGAGCTGTGTCTTTTCCTCCATTGTTTAGAGATATTCAGTGAGCCTATAAATATCAGTCACATGGGTAAATCCATTTTTAACAAATAATCGCCCTCCTGTAGTAGCATGGGACAATCTAAACAACAGTGTCCTTCGTGGAGGCTTTCTCTTTCGTGCAAGTCTCTGCACTTCAGATCAACACCTGCNGTACAGGTGTCCAGAGAGGCTTTGTGGTCAGCTCTGCTCACCCAAATGGAAGAAGGTTGGGAGACNTCTTCTGAAAAGCCTCTCAGGGTTCAGTATTGTCCATTGTATGTTTATTTAGGAAGAGTTCAGTATTGTCCATTGTATGTTTATTTAGGAACAGGTGCTCTAGAGACTCCTATTGACTGGCATTAATTAAGTAAAAATGAAAATGGTGAGAATTCACACACTTAAAAGGGCAGTTGGAAGGTTGTAGGAGTGATAGCATAGTTTGAAGGACGACAGAAGAGTGAAGATTAATTGTGCTGTATCACGTGATCTGTCAGGGCATCATGCCTCCTGATTACCAGGGCACAGAAGGCATACTACATTCTAGTGGGGAGTGCATGCGTGTGTGTGTGTGTGTGTGTGTGTGTGTGTGTGTGTGT
>LZPO01054714.1:744642-757491 GCA_001675575.1 Neotoma lepida
AAATTCCAGGCCAGCCAGGACTACATAACGAGATCCTGCAGTCAAAATACACATTGAATGATTTCCATTTCCATGAAATAGTTAAAGAGGTAAATCCTGGAAACCACGTTAAGGATGGCAAAGGGAAGGTGGTGGTTCTGGGGTATAGAGTACTTGGGGACTAGATGGTAGTGACTGCTGTACAACACTGTGAATGTAATGTCAGAGTTGCACAGTTAAAATGGCAGGTGATTTTTTTTTTAAAGCTATATAGAAAAATTAGCTCTGTTTGAATTTTACCATACTTTATTTAACTACATGTGAAAAAAAAAAATAACAAGATGGCCAGCTGGCGGTGGCACACGCCTTTAATTCCAACACTCAGGAGGCAGAGGCAGGCAAATTTCTGTGTGTTTGAGGCCAGTCTGATCTACAGAGTGAGTTCCAGGACAGCCAGGGTTATACAGAGAAACCCTGTCTTGAACACCCCCAACCCCCAAAATATTAATAAGCCAAATTAAAAAATATAGTAAGTACATCAATAATCTTTGGGAACAGCAAATTTTTCTAATATCATAAATTAGGAACACATTATTTTATCATTAAAAGCCACACCTGTTTCAAAGCCGAGAGTTTAGGGGCATGCTGAATATCATGAAGTGAGGAATTCTGAACTGCCAGTTTTTCAGTAGTACTCTTGAATTCTGGATGCTGAGGGGTTAAGACCAATGCTGGATGGTTGCACAGTTTACGTAAATATTGTAATGCCTTTAAAAGAGGGGAAAAACAACTTATGTAACTATTTTTTCATACCACATGTGTTTGTATTTTTGTATTCTTTCTTCACTATTCCATTTGTTTAGAAAATACCTACTCAAGTGTTCAAGAACCAGTTCAGAGCTGGGCAAGATGGTTCAGCCCCTGAACCGTTTGCCACACCACAAGCATGAGGACCAGATTTCAGATCCCCAGAACCTACATTTAAAATAAGTAAGTAAATAAAAAAGCCCAGTGGGCANGGTGAACTGTTTGTAATTCAGTGCACAGAAGAAGGAAACAGTAAATCCTTTTGCCTGATAAGCCTAAATAAACAGCAAGCTGTGGGGTCAGAAAGTGGGGAACAATCTAGAAAGACAGTGGTGTCGCACGCCTTTAATCCCAACACTCAGGAGGCAGAGGCAGGTGGACCTCTGAGTTTGAGGCCAGCCTGGNCTACAAAGTGCCACCACCACCTAGTATTCTTTAACTTTTAAAAGTAGTTTATAACGTCTACCTGGAATACATGACCTGTAGCTTTAAGCTTTGGTTTTTCAGTTTCTTCTGAAAGGGCAGCTGAAGACACGGTCTCATCAACATCACACTTGGCACGAGACTTAGCAAAATCTTCATAAAGCTGAACCTGTGAAATTACCCCAGGGAAACAGTATACATTTTAAAAANTATTCAGATATATATNTAGTAAAGCCAAGAATAGTAAATTAAACCAGCCTTCCTAAATGAAAGCAAATTACAACACCTATGCCTCATTATTATTATTAGAGATCACCCATTCCATCTGTGTTTAAGTTCCTTTAAAATTAAATTAGCTTCAAAGTATTAATTATACACACACATTCTCTCTCTCTCTAAATTTTTTCACCACTTAGGAAAATATATTACCAATAAAAGGGAATCAGATTCTTTACAAGTAAATGAGAAGTCTTTTTTTAAACACGAGGCTGTAAGTACATTCTAAGACCAGATTTTAAAAGACTGTTACTGCTAGTTAAAGCATTACCATGTATTGGCTAACATAATGCAAAAGAAAATGAAGTCTATCAAAGAGTGAAAGAGCCACACTCACAGAACACAAACCCATAAATGCTAAACCAAGCCAAATAAATTTCACTTAACAGTTCTCTTCCTCCAGATTGTTTTGTTTTTTTGAGACAGGGTTTCACTGTGTAGTCCTGGCTGTCCTGGAACTCATAGAGATCCACCTGCCTCTGCCTCCCAAGTGCTGGGATTAAAGGCATGCGCCATTATGCCCAGCTTACTTTCAAGAAATAATAAAAACCGAAGTTTTCTGAACAAAAGGACTAGTTATTGGAGAGCCGAGGCACAGAAGAATCAGAGCTCTTGGCCTCCAGAACAGTGTCCTGCCCACAAAACCCGAGGTGAACAGATCACTGCTGGCTCATGGGTGATGCACTAATAATATTCACCGGAGGAGGAAAAGGTTAAAATTTTGGATGANTCTTTAGTCTTTGATTCATTTGACCTTACCGAACCAACTAATACTGAAAGAGAATATAAATCATTCAAGCAGAAAAATATGACAGGAATGGTTTCCATTTACATCCTTAGGAGAGTACAAAGAAAAGACTCACGATAAACGCTCTTCTAATAGCCTCTATGTATAAAGTCAGAATTAGGCAAAATTTACTTGGAACATGGAAAACAACTAATAATTCAAACACAATAAGGTCCCATTGATGAAGACTTTACACTTAACTCTAATAGTGAGGTTAAGCAAGTTACTTCCTGTATCTGTTTTACTGTATTTGGGGACTACATAATATCCATAATGCTACCATAAGGATGACACAACACCATTCATAGACAGATTCTGGCCCTGATAAAGACTAATTTATAAATACTGGCACCCTCTCTGCCCCTTTTTGCTTCTTATAAGTTTCAGTTACCAGTAGTCTGAAAATACTAAATAAAAATATCAAAAATAAACAATTTATACCATGAAATCATGTGCCACTCTGTGTGGTAAAATCCTATGCCATTCCATTCTCTTCTGTCAGGGATATAAATCACCTTTTTGTAAGCACATCCATGTTACACATGGCACCTGCCCGTCAGTCATGTAGTTCAATTCCAATACAGATCAACTGTCACAATTCTCTATAATACTTGTGTTCGAGTAAGCCTTGTTCACTTAATAATAGCACCAAAGTACAAGAGCAGTTAGGCTTCTAGAAGTTTGGTTATGCCAAAGAGANGTCATAAATACTTTAAGTGAACTATCTTAATGAGAAAGTGGTGGTGGGTTTACATGATTTNGGGCCAGATTCCAGAGGATTATTTCCTTATACACTTGGAGGGGAGAAGAGTATTGGTCTCTATTTAATCTACAGAATTCAGATCATGATCACTATCCTTAGAGAACATATGCTATCCCTTTGGAGTGAAATCCTCTAGTCTCCTCCACTAGAATGAGATGCGGTTCATGTTTATACTCTACTATAAACAGCAAGATTTAAGGAATCTGGCTAAAAAGTTACTAAATAAAACTGGAAGAGTTTAATTTTCTATAGGCATCTGATAAAACTAAAGGCTGTTCTGCTAATAATATTTTCTCAACCATGACAATATGNACATTTCTAACCTGGAGAGGGCTAAGAGTACAGTAATAATCTTGAATAATTTTAGGTGGAAGATCCTGTAAGACATCTTCTTTCATTCTTCTTAAAAGGAATGGCAGGACTTGGCGNTGCAGCGCATCCATTGCAAGAACACCTGTCAACAGTGAGAACACAGCTGTAAATGTTTGGAGTACATCACACAACCACGGGGACTCGCTGTAACTCTCTTACCTGCTTCTTGTTCTCGGCTGGAGCTTCGTGCATCCCTACTTGCTAATATAGGTTTACCATATCGAGCAGCAAACTGGCGTTCAGTACCCAAAAATCCAGGCATAAGGAAATCAAATAGTGACCACAACTCCAAAACGTTGTTCTGAACACAAAAAAGAAATATCAATTATCTTTTCTTCAGTTTTGAAAATATCATTTCCAATTAGATCTGATCCTAATGTACCTCCCCCACTTTTTTCTTCTTCAGAAGCCTCATCATCCAGCTCAGACTCTGGCTCAGCATGTACAGCTGCTCTCTAACATGGACAAGAGCAGAAACCTATCTGACAACTTCAAAGCTAAACTACTAAAGTAGGGAAAAGGAAAGAGAGATGGCCTTTTAACTAGACAAAATCCCAAACCTTCTAATATTTCAATCAAGTACACGTAGTAACCTAAAAAACCTAAAAGTCGCAGGACATGGTGGCGTACACCTTTAATCCCAGCACTCAGGAAGCAGAGGCAGGTGGATCTCTGTGAGTTCAAGGTCAGCCTGGTCTACAGAGTGAGTTCTAGGACAGCCAGAGCTACATAGGGAAACCCTGTCTTGAAAAACCAAAATAATAATAATAATAATGATAATAATAATAATAATAATAAAACCTAAAAGTATCCCCTCCTCCCTTTTATTTTTAACTTGTGAAGGTAGCTTTATTTTGTTCACGTTTCCATTTATTGCACTGTCATGTGTTTTAACATTAAAACTATTCTTCAGGAATGAAAATCTGCATATTCAGCATTACCAGCTAAAAACCAAGTGGCTTTAGACAATAACCTGCATGTATTAATTTAATGACATTAATAATTCCAAGTATTTATTTTGCTTCATTCTTCAATATTCTTTTATCTCTGGATTACGACCTTACAGACTCTTGCAGCTCTCTGCATAAAGTATGTTCCAAGATGGACACCTATGAAAGTCACCCCAGCCATAAGAAACCAGTTCTTTCTAATCCAATTGGGGTTTTTCATTTCTTCTATTATCAAGTTCAGATTCAGAGTTGCTTCTTTCTAAAAACTGCACACCTGCTACTTCTCCTAGGTTTGGCTCTGTGGTTGACTTACAAGGGCCAGACTATCTGGCTCAGTGGTATCATCCTTAGGAATTTTTGATTCTGTGCCACCTCAAATGCATGAACCCAGTTTACGGTACCATTACAATCAGAACTTTGTATTCTCTCCAGAGGCTCTGAAAGCTCACAGTCCATTGACATCAGTACACCCGCCCACCAACAGTTGAACCTTGGGGCCAGGCCTCCCACACCCCCGCCGCCCCCAGGATCCAGAAACTGTGTTAGCACAGTAACTACCTCTCCTCCCTTTTAATGTACTTTAAAACACACACATACAAAACCAACTTTGGGCTAGGCATTTAATCCAGAAGTTGCACTTGGATCAACCCCAACACAATAAAATAATGCCAACAAAAAACAAAAACCCCTAGTAAGTTTAGAAAGAATTGTAAATAAAAAGCTTGTCTCTGATGATTATTAAAATATGCAGNGTTTACTTAACTAGTCATATTTTAACCCTTAGAACAGTGGTTCTCAACCTTCCTAATACTGCAACCCTTTAATATAGTTCCTTATGTTNTGGTGACCCCCAACCATAAAATTATTTCATTGCTACTTCATAACTGTAATTCTGCTACTGTTATGAATNGTAATNTAAATATCTGATATGCAAGATATCTGACATGTGATCCCATGGTGTCGAGACCTAGATCTACAGGTGGAGGACCACTACCTTAGAATAAGCACTCACTGCTAAAAATAAATTCAAAATAAGAATTATGAACCAAGCAAGGTGACACAACCCTTTGATCCCAGCACTCCTGAGGCAGAAGCAGAGAGACCTCTGAGTTCGAAGCCAGCCTGGTATACAGAGTGAGTTCCAGGACAGCCAGGGCTACACAGAGAAACCCTGATGCAAGAGAAAAAAAAGAATTATAAAGAAAATTGCTGTGCATGGTGGCACACATCTATATCCTAGCACTTGGGAAGCTGAGGCAGGTGAAATAAAATTTGAGGCCAGCTATACAACAGACTGAAGACCCTGCCTTAAAAACAACAACAAACAAAAAACCACAACAACAATTTTTAGAGCTAGAGAATATCCACCCTTCCACCAACTGGAGAACAATCAAGGTGCAAGGTGATCTTCCTACCAGAGATGGCTTATCCAGGCTAGATCTGAACATCTGCTGAAGGCTTCACACCTCTACTGTGATTCATTTCTATGTTGGTTCTAGATTTTCAGTGCTAAATCAGATTGCTGAATAATACTTAGAATCAAGTCTGTTTCATACATCAAACAAGTGTTATTTACATAGCCTAAAATTAGGGTTTAAGCATGATCTTTAATAAAACTTGACCAATTTAAGAGGCAAGCAGATCTTTGAATTCAAGGCCAGCTTGATCTACATACAGTGAGTTCTGGGCTACTCACAGCTATCTAATGGCAGGGGAGATGGCACACAGTGGTAAAAAACACTTGTTACTCTTAAAGAGGACCCAGACTCAGTTCCCAACACCTACATGTTGGCTTATNACAATCTCACGGAATGTGGCACTTTCTTCTGGTCTCTGTGGGCTCCTTCCTTATATATAGAGTACACAGGCAAAATGCTCACACATATAAAATTAAAAAATATAAATGTAAAATATTTTTAAAGGATTCATTATGAAAGGCCAGGTGTGGTCATGCACACTTGTAATCCCAGCATTTAGGAAGCAGAGTCAAGGGGATTACAATGAATTTGAGACCAGCTTGATCTATCTAGTGGGTTTCAGACCAGCCAAGGGCTACATAGTGAATGAGAGCTTGTCTTAAAAACAGACAAAAACCAAACCAACCCAAACCAAACCATACTTGCCCAGTTTAGCTATTGCCACATACCAAAGGAACCTTTATAAACACAATTTAACTACTGAAAATTTTTTGTTATCTTTATAAACTATAAGACTCCTGAATTTACTGCTAAATGCCATGGCACCTGGCAAATTTGCTGTTTTTGTTTTAAATAACAAGAGCAGTAANTAATTACCTGGATTGGTGTTCCAGAAAGAATGATCCTATAGTTAGCCGTCAGTTGTTTTACTGCTTTTGACAATTTGGTTTTTCCATTTTTTATGACATGGCCTTCATCAAGAATACAGTAGTTAAATTTAATATTTCTAAGGAAAAAATAAATAAAAACTGTTATCTTTTCCTGTATATCACACATTATAGGAACAATCTTAGAAGCAGAAAATTAAGTGTTCGCAATTTCCATATCAAATTTTTCTTATTTTTGCTAGAAATATTTCACAGAACTAGAGAATATATACAGAATAATCTACAATCCTGATGTGAATAGATGAATGGACTTTATAAGGTATACTTATACACATAGCCACAATCCAGAGCAAAACAGTATGTTCCAGCAAACTGGGAGTCTCTTTTGTGCTTTCTCCCAACTAAGTTTTTAAATTTAAATTAGCATGCATTCACTGTACAAAGTGATGGTTTGGCTGACATTTTCACACATGTATACCAAGTATGTTCTTGGTTCATAGCACCCACAAGACCCTATCTTACCCTCCCTTCTNACCTATCAATACTAAATTTTTCTAAAGAATATTTGAATTCTTACCTAAAAAAGTCTATGTCATTCCTCACAACATCATATGAAGCTACTATCAGATTATGCCTTTTTACTTGATGCTGTAACCTTTAAGAAAAATTAGGAAACAGGAATTATTAATTTCTTAATACAATTTTATTTATTTATTTTTGTTTTGTTTTGTTTCTTGAGACAGAGTTTCTCTGTGCAGCTCTGGCTGTCCTGGAACTCACTCTGTAGACCAGGCTGGCCTCGAACTCACAGATCTACTGCCTCTGCCTCCAGGGTGCTGGGATTAAAGGCTAAAGGCATTCGCCACCACTGACATCTTAATACAATTTTAGTAACTACAGCTACTATTATAGTGCAAAGTGCTTCAATCTGCCCACTGAGCATTTGTGTTTTCTCTGTACCTAACAGACCATACACACTCTTTACGATGCAGACCTGCTATCTGGCTCAGAAAAAAGATGAGCACCTAACTAAAAATACGGCAAGCACTCTGTCAGTATCTCTTCTTTGGGGACACACTCCTTTACCACTCAGGCTAAGTGGAGCTTATCAATCATATGTCCCTATAATGAATAAAGAGATGAAGCATCAAAACCAGGTTGAACTGTTCACAAGCTTTTACTCTCTGAACATAATTCACAGTTTATCATGTTCAGTACTGAGAAATCTCTGATGAAAGAGGAAAGACCTACTTAGTATTGTAGTGAAGTCACAATACTAAGGAGAATCTGAAGCTGCCCAGGGTCATTTACCCACCAACTGTAGAATAAANTCAAGAAAATATCAATTCAACAAATTATGTTTGGGAAGGAAGAACAAGTAAGAGTACTCTAGTTGTTTCTAAAGCAATAATCCAGGCTTGAAATTCGAGGCAGTGAACTGTTTACAAAAGCTAGCTTGAGTTGAATTCCTATCACCTACAAATTCATGAATACTAGGAGACACTATAGGGATTGCTCAANTGCAAATATTTGAACTGCTTATGTTCAAATCCTCACTCTGTCCACTTAACAAACTTAAGTGATCTTGGACCCAGGACCTATGGTTTACAACTCATTATCTCCAAAGAGTACACCTTAGAGCAGTGGTTCTCAACCTTCCTAATGCTGCAACCCTTTAGTACAGTTCCTCATGTTATGGTGACCCACAACCATAAAATTATTTTGTTGCTACCTCATAACTGTAATTTTGCCACTGTTAGGAATCATAATGTAAATATCAGATATGCGACCCCTAAAAGGGTTGCAGCCCACAGGTTGAGAACCACTGCTTACAGGGTGATTATGAGTACACAATTGGTGACACAACAGTGATATATCTAGAACTGCCACTGTGGACTAAAAGTTAAAGAAAATGAAGTAGGAGAAAAGGAAACAGAGAAATATGTAAAATGGAAAAAAGAGCAAGAGGTGCTGTGGCCACAAGGTCCTCAAAAGAGCACAGAGTGGACATGGTTGTTANTTGTTTCTCATCCGAAATACTTAGAACCACAGTAGGTGGGACAGTGGCTCAAGTCCTTCATTCTGGTGAGCTTCACTGATATCTTCCTCAAGTNCCACCTTCATTAAGCTGGGTTACTATGGTTAGAATCAGAGCTAACTGCAGTTCACTTCTAATTAATATATGAAACTTTTTGTTGTACAGCTCTTACCTTATCCTTTCAGTGGGAGGGCCAGTATAATGCAACGGATTGAGATATTCTCTGGAGCAAAATTTACCTACTTCATCTACCCAATGACCTGTTAGTGTTGGTGGACAAACCACCAAGGAAGGAAGTGGCATGCATTCTGCCAATTTTGATCTTGCATATTCCTGGGCCCTTTACAAAAGAAAAAATAATGTAATGTAAAGCAATTCGTTTACATTCATCAGAATTTAGAACCTTTATTTTGAAATAATATTTTAAATTACCTTTGACAATGATCTCCTGCTAGAATGCAGATGGACTGTAATGTTTTTCCTAAGCCCATGTCATCACACAGAATTCCATGAAGCTTATATTTATTAAGAAAGGCTAACCAGTTGACACCATCCTAGAAGGTTGGGTAGATAAAGGACAATTATAAATGTAAAAAGATATCCTAAGACTTTTTTCTTGTAAAACACATTTGCATGGACCTAAATCTTTATATGAGCAAAAGAGAAATCAATATAGGACATTAAACCTAAGATTTTACTAAATCAAATAGAAAAAGTGACTTCATATTTACAAGATGAAGGATCTTACCTGCTGATACTTTCTTAGTTCAGCATTGATTGGTACTGGGATTTTGTAATTTTCTAACTTCTTCCCATCTAATAATTGCTCTAAAAAGTGTCGCTCTTTTGCTTTCAACTGGATTAATTCTTCTGACATGTTTGGAGGGTCTGGAATGCCTGCCTGAAATGATTTTTAAAATTAATAAAAATTAGGCTGGAGATGTGGTAAGTAGCTTATTTCTCCAATGCTGTACTAGCATGAAAAAGCCCTGAGTTCAACTACGGCATTGCATGAAACTGTACCTGTATAGTCATAGCACTCAAGGGTTGGAGGCAGAAATTCAAGTTCATGCTCAGCTGCACNAAGAGTTTGAGATCTGCCTGAGCTACTTGAGATCCTGTCTCAAAAGGAAGTATTAACATGGGTGGGGGTGGGGACACACAGCTGGACAAGGTCTCATTGTGTTGTCCAAAGCCCTTGCTCTCACTAGATAGTCCATGCTGTTTACTTAATTTTTCATCCTAAAGTATTATCAAAATAATTTCAGTTTTACCAAGACAAACATACACACAGAAAAAAGTAATTAAAAATCAGTATAAAGATTTGAGGGTAAATAAATCTAATGATTTTGAAAGACNTAAAAAGTGCTTGAATTAGACAAAGAAAATATACTTGAAGTATTTTAAAGAACACAATTAGGACTTTATTTTTCAACAAGTGTTAATAAAGAAACAAAGACATGTAATCCATTTTACATTCCATGTTATTGAAAACTATGTTTCATAGTGTTCTGATGTCTTCAGGTATTGAATCTCAAAATATGGTATGTAAAAGTCCCAATGAATATCTAAAACCTTTCTACCATTTTATAAAAGAAGGAATTGTGCTCTTTTTTGTTAACATCTGAACAGTTTGGCTGCAAAACTGCTCGAGACTGGGAAGGAGTTTAAGCAAGAGCATCAGATGTACTAGCATCATTTTTAACTCACCTGCCAGCTTCATCTAGGAAGCCCCTTGCTAGGCTGGTGAAAATGGGAAGAGCTATTAAATCTCATCCTTGAGCATGAGACAAAATGTGACTATATACAAAGCACTTCTGTTCCTTTCCAAAATACAATATATGGGGGAGGGAGAGCACTTAGAGATTGTTAACTGTGTGCTAAACTAGCCTAAATAATTTAAACACGTCAGTATTCCTTGACATACTGTGATGGTCATAGACATACCCTGACTATAACCAAACTTAGGTTTCAATATTGATTTGACTGTGTGTGTGTGTGCATGCACTCATGCATGCATAAAGGCCAAAGGAAAATGTCAGGTGTCCTGCTCAATCACTCTCCAGCATCATCCCTTCAGTCTCTCTCACTGAACCTAGAGCCAGGCTGGGAGCCAGCAGGCCCAATGATCCTCCTGTCCTTCCACTTAGTGTCCAGAGTGAAAGGCACGTGTGGCCACATCATCTCAGGTCCTCATACTTGTGCAGTATGCACTCTTCCCCACTGAGTAATCTCCTTAGCCCATCATACTCTTGAGATAAATATTTATGAGCTTGGGGTGTAGTTAACTGGTAGAACACTTGCCTACCATGTATAAGGCTCTATGTTCAATTCCTAGTACCATAAAAAATTTAAATACAAAATATTTATAATTAACAACTCTGGGTCATCATATAATTGTTATTCTTTTAAAACAAACTGTACTCATGGAGATATAAAATATACATTAACACAGCAGGGGTTTTTTTGTGTTTACATGTTTGTTTGGGGGAAGGGATACATGACAGTACTTCACCTGAGTGAGGTATTATAATAGGAATGGCCCTAAATTCAATCCTCGGACTTTCACAGGAACATGCACCCCCTGACACACAGACAAAATAAATGTTTAAAAAATTATTATTATTAAGTTATAGAAAACACTAAATTTGTGAACCAAAATCTCTTCAACTTACCTCAAGTGGCATCAGTCTAATAAGTGTTGCAAAGCACTGAGTAGCCATGAATCTCACACTGTCTGTCTGATCACTCATTCTTCCCAATACAGGAACAACTAAAAGGACAATATATGGAACAATACCAACATCCAATTGTTCCATAACACCTGAGTAAGCCATCAAGGAAATTTCAAAATAGTTCCTAGGTAGATGTCTTCACATGCTTCTACCTCTTGAGTGCTGGGATTACAGATGTACACACCATCCTGCCAGGCTCAAGATTATGACTTCTGTTAGCAATTATAACTGTATTTACAGGCTGGTGCTCTTTTAAAAATATTATTTAACTACCATAATTAAAAATATAAAATTGCAAGCTGAGCAGTAGTGGCACCTGCCTTTAATCCAAGTACTCGGGTGGCAAAGGCAGATGTATCTGTGTTCAAGGCCAGCCTGGGATACAGAGTGAGTTCCAGGACAATGCAGAGAAATCCTACCTCAAAAAACAAAACAAAACAAACAAACTAAAAACAATAGAAATAAATGAATAAATAAATAAAATAAAATTGGGGTTGGAGAGATGGCTCAGTGGTTATGAACACTGGATGCTCTTTCAAATGATCTGGGTTTGATATTCAGAACCCAACCATCTATAACTCCAGTCCCAGGGGATCTGATATCTTCTTCTAGTCTCCATGGGTACTAGGCATGCATATGGTGCACAGACATACCTACAGGCAAAACATCCATACACATAAAATCAATCAATCAATCAATCAATCNATCTATCCATCCATCTATCTGGGTAGTGTATTTTTTTTTTAATTTTTAAAATTTTTATGTGTATGGGTGTTTGGTTCACATATCTGTCTATGCACTGTTTGCGTGCCTGGTGCCCTAGGAGGTCAGAAGAGGGAGTCAGATTCCCTGGGACTGGGATCATGGACAGCTGTGAGCTATCATGTGGGTACTCGGAATCAATCCCAGATACTCTTAAGAACAGGTGCTCTTAACCACTGAACAATCTCTCCAGCATGTATGTATGTATATATGTATGTATGTGTGTGTGTATATTTATGTGTATATATATATGTATATTATTATGTTTTTGTCTGAAGGTGAATGGAGAAAATTTTAGTAANAACTTTACTAAATATGTTCCTAGGATATCCATTTCAGAATAAAAGAATCACACTAACAGTAAAGGAGTATAATTCAGTGTCACACTAAAATTAATTCCAAATTTCCCACCAGGAGCATAAAAATCACCATCTGGATGTACTGAACCTAATCCTGTGGCTGTGAAAATTCTGAACCAGGTTTCTACTGATCTGACCTTATCCACCACTCTTGCTTTGACACGAGGCTCACACATTCTGAATTAAACAATGGTTGCTATGTCCTTAAAAAGAGCTCACAGTACATTTCTAGATTTAGTATATTTCAGTAGAAGGCAAAAGTTTACATGATCTGAAGAGAAACTAGAGTTTAA
>LZPO01054714.1:757526-771850 GCA_001675575.1 Neotoma lepida
GAAACACACATTTAAGGTAACTATAACCTACCTGGCATTTAATTAATACTAACGAAGCATTAATTATAAGATAAACAGATCAGTTACTAGTTTAAAATTACATAAAATCACATGGCTTATTAAAAAGTTACCTATCTTATGCAGTTCTTTAAGCTTTTTATATGAAATTTTAATAATAAAATATAATGTAAAAAGTCATTTTGGAATAAATCAAGTTTACGTGCTTTTTAAANTGAGTGAACTTTGAGTTAATCTTCAATAAAATGAATAACATTTCTCAAGCTTGGCAAAATAAAGGATACAGGCAAGTGCTTCAATTGCACCTTCTTGTTTGACATTGTCATCAATTGCTCCCAGCCACGGAAGTACCTTCTCTAAAAAAATATTCATTGTTTCCATGGTAGCTATTTTGCTCATGACACCTATGCAGCGAGCTGCCATGTGNCTCGCTGCAGTGCTGGGATACTGAAGGCACATATACAGATGAGGCAAATGCTGTACCAGCTTAAAAGCAAAAACAGAAAAGAGCAATTACAATACTTATTAGGGAGTACTTACAGAGTTCAGTGTTCCTGGTTTTGTTCTAGGTACCACACTCGGGTAGGTATTTCCATAATGCCTACCACAGCATTATGATCTCAACAGCATCTCACTGTTAAATTTCCATTGCATAGAACATGGAGTCTACCAATGATAGCCAAGTACTTATTCAACAGTGAGGTCAGCCTCACATTTCACCTGAGTACAGGGTAGATAAAGATGGGAGTTCTTTCTTTACTAATACAAGATGAGGAGAGCTTTCTTTGAGATGGGGACTTGCTGTTGCCTAGGCCGGCCTCAAACTTCTGTACTCAAGCAATCCTTCTACCTAACCTCCCAAGAAACTGGGAAACAGACATGGGGCACACTAGGGCTTATCAGAAATTCATAACATACTTTTATTCCTATTATTACCCAGATTCACTTTTATAAATCTTATTTTAATGTTACATAGTTATAGAGAAATAAAGCTAAAACTGTTTACAATACTATAAATTGCAAAGAGCTCCCCTAGTGTAGATACATGGAAAGAATTTTTTTTAATTAAAACCAAATAATTTTCTACTTTCCTCTTCCCTCTGCAAACTCTCTTGATGGAATATAACAGTAAAAAACCAAACCAAAGCCAAAGCCTCACACTAGTGTCCCAGGCCACTGACCAGCTCCATCTGAGCACATTATCTCCTGCTTATCCTAAAAAGGCATCCTTCTGCCTGAGCTCTTCCTTGTGCAGAGCTCTACCTATTATGGGTCCAAACAGCCTACAATTTCCTTTCTTTTTACTCCTTCTCCTTTCCTTCAGAACCCTTTCCATAATGCACCCCAAGTTTCCAAGTTGGGTTTTCTATCGTTCCTGTACCCATAAGGAAAAATCTAGTTATACCAATTTTTTTTTAAATGCCATTAGTAAGGACGAAACTGTATTTTTCAAGTATTAAGATTATTTAACAAGACCACTTGTTCTATCTGAAGAAGCACCATACATATTAATTACCAAGGGATGAAGTGCAGAATCCATCGAAGCTGCTGCTATTTCAAAAACTTGTAGAGAATTCACCAATTCTTGAGCAGGACCATCACCTCTTTCCAGGAGGGACTTTCCATCTATTCAATTAAAAGTTGTATCACTTTTTAAATAATTTTCAAAATCTAGAGACCACAAAAAATATTAGCACCCCCGCAGCTAGTATACAAGTNTCAACAAAGCTTTTTGTATTNAAAATGGTGTGACTTTTAAGTGCTCAAATAGTGCACTTAAAGCAACTGAATAGATTTAAAATATAATCCACTTTCAAATCTATTTTTAAATATATAAGAAAAAAGGGGTAAAGCATTCAGAATAACATGAAAATTACCAGTCTTCCATTTGAAAACTTACCTACTTACTGGTCTAAGTGAAATAGAGATAAGCAGATTTTTTTTAAAAGCATGTCTGATACATACTGAAAAAGCTGAACTGATTAAAATGAATGCATACCAAAATTGTTTAGGTCAATCATAGTCTTCAATGGGCCAATCATAGCATCCCAAAGATGTGGCAACTTCACTGCCATTTCAGCACCAAAATGCTTCACTATAGTTGTTAAGGCAAATTCAGCTCCTCTCCGTTGTATCAGGTAAGGCTTCTGACCCTAAAACCCAATGTTAGTTGAAAGAAGAATTTTAGAAAAAAGCATTATGCATTAAAATTTTAATCAAGAGGATTTTAAAGTCACCCTCTAAAGTTGACAGTAATTTTGTTAGTCAATGAAACATTACTGGATGTATTTATGACCACTGCAAATATTTTCCAACAATCAACTCCACACAGGCCTAAAACTCATAACTGGCAACTGGATTTTTTTTAGTCTAAAATAAGAATAAAATAAGAAGTAAAAGGATATATGACNTCTAGAGACAGTCACCAGTGGCATTTTTTTAGTGTTCCCTGCCCCAAAGAAACAAAAGTCACAGAGATGAAACCATCTATTCTCCGCCCCCCTGCTCCCCACAGGGTTTCTCTNTGTAGCCCTGGCTGTCCTGGTACTCACCCTGTAGACCAGGATGGCCAACACTGCCTACCCTGGCTGAAGCCATCTATTCTTATTCAAAATCACTCAGGGAAACAGAACATGTTTTTGCTAACCCCAAGGCTTACACTTTTTTATTTATCAGTAATAGAGTCGTAAAACTGGCTTCTCTCAAAGAACATAGACAAGAGTTTTAAATTAAAGTGGCAAAGCTCTACAGAGCATGACGGTGCACTCAGGAGGATGACATAAATCTATCACAAAGAGCTTGAGGTTGGCCTCAACCACACCAAAAGAGAAAAGCTGGACAGTGGTGGTGCACACCTTTAATCCCAGCACTCAGAAGGCAGAGGCAGGTGGATCTCTGTGTGCTCTAGGCCAGCCTGGTTTATGAAGGGACTTCCAGGGCAGCTAGAGCTATTATACAGAGAAACCCTGTCTCAGAAAAACCACCCCCCCCCAAAAAAAAGGAAAGGAAAGAAAAAAAGAACTGTAAGTAACAAATTATGATAAAAGTTTCATGAAAATTATGGAAAGAGATAATCAGTAAAACAGATTTATAAAATGTTTCAAAAGAAACACAGAGTAGGATGCTGATTTTAATAAGAAACTTATCCATGGCCCCTGTTTTACAAAAGCACATCTTTTTAGCACCAAGAGTTTACTGTGGAGCCCAGGTAAGTGACCATGTCTTACAATCAAAAGAACAGGAATGCTACTTTAAGGGCTATCACTATGACTTAGTGCAAAGCATTTGCCTGTATTCCCTGTCCTGCATATTATCTGCATTCTTGTTCATTCATTCTATCCCTCCTCCTCCCTCTCTTCCTCCCAGTCTGGCTTCAAACTTGTAATCCTCCTATCTCAGCCTCCCAAGTAGTAGGACTACAGGTGTGTACTACCATAGCCAGCCTAAAGCACTCTCTGAAACACTGGTTATGGGCCAGGGATGCAGTTAGCAAAGTGTTTGCCCAGCATGCACAAGGCCCTGAATTTCATCCCCAGTACTGAACAGACCAATAGATCAGGTATGGTGGCATTTGGGAGGTAGGTGCAGGAGGATCAGAAGTTCAAAGTCATCCCTGGCTACATCAATCTTTTTCTTTTTTTAAAATTAAAGAATTATTTATTTATTATGTATACAATGTTCTGCCTGCATGTATGCTTGCATGCCAGAAGAGGGCACCAGATCTCATTACAGATGGTTATGAGCCACCATGTGGTTGCTGGGAATCAAACTCAGGGCCTCTGGAAGAACAGCCAGGGCTGTTCTTAACCTCTGAGCCANCTCTCCAGCCCACATCAATCTGCTTTAATCCAGCCCTGAGATACATGAGACTCTGGTACAAACACACACACAGAGGACATTTTTTAGTAGTTTATAAGAGAGTAGGATGGAAAATTCATATAAATCATGACAAATAGGAAGCATCTTTATAGCAGATGTCATTATATTGATATGTCATGATAATCAGAGATAAAGGGATTTAACAGTGAAGTGACTGGCTGTTCATATGAAAAACTAGATTTAGATCCTTACCCTGTAAAAGCACATTTCATATAATACTGGTTGACTAAAAGGTAGGTGTTACTATTTGGACACTTGTAAAATTTTCCTCAAAATATCCCAAGAATTCTTGGCATTGATAGGATAAAGAACAATTAGTCTTCACTGCCATTTAATATGATTTTTGCAGTCAATGCTTTCAGAGAGGTGATTTACATTTATGAATAGCTTATNTACCTACAATCAAAAGGTGTAGCTACCAAGCAAGTTAAGTTAGTATAAATTACAAGAGAAATGAGAAATTTAAGAAGCTATTAATTCACTTGTAAGTAAAAAAATACAATTTTGAAAGCTAATAAGACAACTTTGTTCTCAATCTAGAAACTAAATATTTAAAGAGTAAAAGCATTCAGAAAGGGGGAATAAAAAAAAAAAAAAAAAACCTACTTACCTCATCAAGTTCAACTAGGACATTCCCACTACTTCCTGCAGGCAGATCTGCTATCTGAGCTTTGATTGCTTTGGGGATAGGACCTCGCCTGCTTGTGATAGCAAAAGCTGCTTTCTGATGCCTATAGAGTGTAATGATACCTCTGTGCTTGGTGACAGTATGGTGCATTCCATCTTTTTCTGAGTTGGATCCTAATAAGAAAAAAAGCCATTTAATCAAAATNTAGGTGAGCAAATGTTTCCTGCTCCTAAAAAGACATAATGTCATTTTAAACCGAGCAAGATTTCAATTTTTATAAAGGATGTTGTTTTTGTTAATGAAATGGTAACAAAATTGTCTACTTGCATTAAAATTTATATTGAATAGAATAAAAGTTGTAGAATCAAAAACAATGAAAAATAGCACATGCAAGGATAGTTCTTATGCATAAGAAACATTAAAAAATATTTCATGTTTTTTCTAAATGTTCATAATCACTACAAATTCAAAAAGAAAATCAATGACACTGCAAAGTACTGCCTCTTCACGTGGGGAAGATGATGATCCTACTATATTTAAGTTAATAATAAACATGGAACTTTCTTCCTTCTCATCTGTTTTTTAAAGTCTACTACATTTTGTATAATTTAGGTTTTCTAAAATCTTATTAATTAAAAAAGTCTATAGGACTTAAGTCATGTGACTATACCAGTGTTANTAGTCTNATCTCTGAGATCATCTTAATGAAAGAGTTGTTTTCCATATATAAAAATAGAACACTTGTTCATTTGGTATTATTTATCAAATAGACTTCACTCACATCATAACATGGCACTAAATTAAGGAACCAAATTATTAACATTTGATACAACTAATTTTCTAGCCTAGTTCTAGCTCTAGCTGTGCAATGTCTTTCAAGGTTAAGGAAGGGTGAACACAGACTTCAGCCGACTTACATCATTTCTTGTATGGACGTCTAATTTGCAAATTAGACAAATTAGACAAATTTGCTTGACAAATACACAAACTGATACAACAATTTTTTTATAATCAATCTTTCTTCATGGAGAATAGGAAATAGGGGAGTGGCTCTAAAAGGAACTGGATTTGTGCTTAAATTATACCTATAATCTAATGGTAAAAAAAAAAAAATTTCTTCTCTATGCAAATAAAAGTTTAGATATATACCTTTAGAATTTTCCTGGCCACTTTGTGTAGGTACTGGACATGTTACACAAGGAGTGAGGTATGGGTCCACACAGAGAGAGCTACAGAGGTTTTTAATAACTTTTGAATTAGGACATGGTGTCCTTGTTGTACACTGCTGAAGAAGCTTAGCTATGCACTGAGCAGCATAGTTCTGTACTAGTGTATTCTCTTCTTTTTTAATTGTTTCCATTAGTGGTTTTATGATAGGATTTAATTTCTCTGGAAGCTGCTGCAAGCTCACAACTGCACATGCAGCAAAAGTATGCACTCTCAACTGCAACACTTGCCACTCTTGGTTCGTCTCTGCAACTGTCATTTGGACCTGATGTCGTTTACTATCTAACTGCTGTAACNCTTGAGGATTTAAATCAAAAGTTGATGTGACTTCATTAAAAACAGTAGTTACCTAATAAAAAAAGAAAAGAAACAAAAAAATCATTAATTACAACAACCCCAGACAGACTCTAAACTCCTAAATGGCAGTTTTCTCATTCACTTGCAAANGTCCCGTATTATTAAGAATTGTTTTAATATTTAATAAGCTAAATAAATGTCTAAAACAGTCCAAAAAGTATAGCTTAGTCTGTCTTAACAGTAGCATTATATTTTTTAAGNAANGAGACATTCTCTTGAGAGAAATAAAATTACCATTAAATATATCAAATATCACTTAACTGGTGAAATATGAAAGGCACAAACCAATACAAACTGCGAATTTGAGGAATATCAAAATTCACAAACTACTTCTCTACTCCAGAAACAAACGAAAACAGATGCAGTAGCTACTGTAGAAGGCCCAATACTATTTTGACAGAGTACTGCATATGTTTCATTATTATTAAAGTATAATTCCTATACCACAAATTAACTCATTTGAAGTAAATAATTCAGTGGTTTTGATAAGAACTATGGCTAATCACAATGAGAACATTTTCATCAATCCCAAAAGAAAACTCATATCCATTAGCAATCACTTCTCATTTCCCCAGTGTTATGGAACNTATTTTCCTCTTACACAAATAGGTTTATTTTGGCCATTTCATATGAATGAAATCTCAATATAAGTAATGTTCTTCAGGTCCATCTATGTTGTAACACGTAATGATATTTTCCAGTTCTAGGAGATTTGAAACCCTCACACAGACATATATTCAGGCAAAACACCAATGAGCATGAAATAAAAATAAATAAAATTTAAAAAAAATGTTATCTCTGCTTACTCAAGTGCTAAGAACTGAACTCAGAGCCTAACATAAGCTATAAAAGTACTTTNTCATTAAGCCACATCACTACATGGCTTTTGTTCATTTAAATAAAACTAAACGAGAGACTGGAGAGATAGCTTAACAGTTGAGATCACTGACTCCTCTTCCAGAGGACCCAGATTCGATTCCCAGCACCCACATGGCAGCTCACAACTATCTGTGACTCCAATTCCCAGGGATCTGATACTTTCACACAGATATACATGAAGGCAAAAACAACAATGCATACAAAATGAAAATAATATATATATATATATATATATATATAAAGCCAAACATTATCTCAGTGCAGCAATTCTACTACATTTATCTAAGAAAAATGTAACTATATGTCCAAAGATTTATATAGTAGTAATTTTTTAAAAATATTTATAGCATCTCTATTNACAATAGCCAAAAGCTAGGAACAGGACATGTGTTTTGTTTTGTTTTTTCTTTTTTTTCTTTTTGAGACAGAGTTTCTCTGTGTAGCTTTGGTGCCTTTCCTGGAACTCACTCGGCAGCCCAGGCTGGCCTCAAACTCACAGAGATCCGCCTGCCTCTGCCTCCCGAGTGCTGGGATTAAAGGCGTGCGCCACCACCACCTGGCCAGGACATGTGTTTATCAAGAGGCAAATGGCTGGCACTAACTATGGTAAACTCTATGCAATTCAACTCAGCAACGCAAAATGATTAATATTCATAACATAATGAATTAAAAAATTTCATGCTCCAAAACCCTTATGCCAGACAGTATGGTATATGGTATCATTTATACAGAATTATTGAATGTGCAAATAAATTAGTAACAGAAGGATCAGAATAATGGTTATTTGGGAGCAAGGAGAAGAAAGGATAGGCTTGGAAACTGTAACAGTGCTGTGTTCTCTGTGTATCTGTGAAAAATCCGTAACTTGGTCCACTTTAGATTTGTGCCTTCATCTAACATGTACAAATATCTGAACTTATTTAGAAATGTTACNAAAACATCAGATGAATGATGGNTGGAAAGATGGGAGATATTTTTAAGTACATATATGATATAATGAACTTGGTAAAATGTTAACTTGCAAAATTAACCACTGGGTATGAGTGTTGCTATTCTAAATGCTGAGNACATGAGCAGTTTGTGTAACACTTTTCCTTCTCTATGTTTAAATATTTTCATCTTACACCAAGAAGAGAAATACTCAAGACACCGTAGAAGCAGTTTTTCCCATCTACCAAAATCTTATGATACACTGATAAGTGACAAAACTTTACAAGTTCTCTGTCCTCTAATTTCAAGAAATTCAGTACAATGAAATAACCTTTCTAAAGAACAGGATGACAGGCTACCACGCCACAAACAGATTCAACATATTAGTAAGCTTCTGTGGTGATACATCATGGCAAATTTCTAATCTTTACTTCATGTTGTAAAATTAAGGAAGTTACTTCTTTACTCACCAGGTCATTAGCTTGATCTATGGTTAAAACATTGTTGTTTATTCTATTACCAACTTCAATATGTGCATCAGCTAATGCTGTTATAAGCTGTTTACATTCATTCTGCATCCGTGTGAATGGAACAGCAATCTCATCATAATACAAATGTTCTGAAAGGATATCAAGCAAACGTGGCTGCACAGCCAAGGTAACAGCTTTACACTCCTAAAACACAATGGATAACAAGAGTCAGGGAAGATACAGAAACTTAATGGTAGAGATGTTTAAATCTTCACTTCAGACAACCAAATGTTACAATGCCAATGATTNGAATCTACAGTCTGTTATCTTCCAGAATAGTTAGTTACACAAAGAAAAAGTATTACAACAAAACTACTCAGATTTTAATATGACTACAGGACATGCACATGTAACTACTATAACTGCATTTAATTTTCAGCCTAATTATTCTTAGTGTACTCTGAATTTATTAAAATATATATATATATATGAATAAATAAATAGAGCAGACATTTAGAAGTATATTACTATTAAAACCAGTCAAAAAACAATCTGGCATGCACTAAAAATATTATTCAAAATTTGATATTAGATATCTTTAACAGTTCAACCACAGCTTCACATGCTGTATTGTAAAAATGGATATAATTTAAAAGCTACTTACCTGCCCCCAAATTTAACTAACCCTTCCCACTCTCTCTGGTTGTTGCCTGCCCCAACAAGAGGGGGAATGGCCTCAGTGGTGAGCCATGAGGGGTTCTGTGGGATCTGGGTGATCAGCCTGGGCTTCACAGAGTAAATCCAGAGAAGCTCTGTGAGGGTCCAGAAACCGAACTGTCAACACTTGCTGCTGAGTCTGAGAGGCACAAAAACACAGCATCACTGCCTCTCCAGCACATGGAGTCCTGACAACAAAACAGATGAGCTTTGCTTCTTTCCAGAGGCAAAGTGGGGTCTCAATTGCAGTAAAGCATGGGTCAATTACTTTTAGACGTAGCTTTGACAAACTGCTAAGAGGCAGGAACAAGCAACTCTCACAGCAAGTGCAGACAGTTAAATTTCCAGAATTCCAGTCAGTGGAATACACAAAACCAGCAGGAAGTTTCTTTGATATACAGAAACAAGTCTTACATAAAATCATACATCTTACAGAAGCTTAAAGAGGCTAGAAGGGAATTTGGTTCATTTGGAAATGAAGATTTGAGTTTAAATGTGGACATGTCTTTTTCTTGTGACCAAAACTTCTGCCCTTGTAACTATCCATATAAATAGAGCTCCAAAAAAAACCAAAGCACTAAAAATGTGCTGCCTGAGAGTAATGACCAACTGGATTACACAGTCAGGCTCTGGCTTGCTTCTTTCTATACACACACAAGTCTTAACAGGGAGCTTTATAACAGACTGTAGAGATGGACAGATATTAAATATGAGCACAGCTTGGTAATCTCATATGAATAAGGCACTAAAAAATTTAAACAAGTTAAAAGTAAATGGAAAACGATGTTCAGTATTATATGGAATACNTTCCCATAACTGTTAGATTTTTATCAAGAAATTGTTGTTACTTTTATGTTGTAAATTATTAATTAGTCCTAAATGCTAACAGAAATTGGTTTTACTAAATTTGCCTTTATTACTGTAGGAATATACCTTACCTTTTGTAAAGCAGCCCATTCACAGATTACTAACGCAACACTAATTCTCTGTAAAGCAGATTTGGAGTTCAAATGGAATAGAAGTAACTGGCCAAGGGATTCTGCTGGTTTAATTTCTTGGTTTACCATATTTACACTTGGATCACAAATACAGCAACAAAGTGCTCCTAACAACCTAAAAGAGAGGAAAAGGAAAAAAATTACTTGAGGGAAAATTTCTCTTATTAAAGTTATAAACTTCACCATAAAAACTGTAACTTATCTTCTACCTTATTTTCATGAAGACATGAGGTAGTTCGTTTTTGTTTTGGANACAGGATCTAACAAATTCCAGGTTGGTCCTCAACCCTCGATGTTATTGACAATGACTTTGAACTCTCTCCCTTCAGCTCTCAAGTGACACTGCAGGTGTGCACCACCACACTGTTTATGTGGTTGGTATCTGGGATCAAATCCAGAGACTTGTGCATACTAGGCAAACATTCTACTAACTGAACTATACCTCCAACCCCAAATTATTATTATTTTTTTTGAGACAGGGTTTCTCTGTGTAACAGCCCTGGCTGCGTTGGAACTCTCTTTGTAGGCCAGGCTGGCCTCAAACTCACAAAGATCCACCTGCCTCCCAATTGTTGGGATTAAAGGCATGGGCCACCACCACCCAGCCATCTATTTTTAAAACTTCAAAACCTTAAAAATATTTACTTGCTTTTAACGTTTTCTTAGGTAAGTAGAAAGGAAGAACAACTGATAGACATGAGAAAAATCCTCTGGTTAAATGTTGTAGCTATCAGTCACAATTTCCCATCTATGACACTTGACACTTGATAAATACTCACTTAGCTGCCATCATCCTGGCCCTCATAACCACAAAATCCCTGGTAGCTGGGTCTTCCATGACGGTGTCTGCACCTGCAATGTACTCCTGCAGCACTTCTTTATTCTGGATTTGGCCTTGCCGTACCTTACCACCTGTTTTTTCCTAGGGGAAAAACAGAAAGGAAAATGAATAATTAAAGATTAATCAATAAAATTTAATTGGAAACAATAAAGCCAGCAAAATTTAGTTCTCTTTATAAAATTCTAAGGACTAATAATTACTACCCAGTTTGTCTGTATTATTGTCTGTATTATTCTGAATAAAGAATTGATCCTGCCTAATGTTAATGAAGGCACCCTTAGAATTAAGCAATAAATACAAGTTTCTCAAACAGTTACTATACTGGTAATAATGAGGCGAACATAGTAATACCTTATGTTTCTCTATACTTACCTTGGCTTTAGCTTTTACTTCTAGNAACATATTTAAGTCAATAGGTAAGTGAGAAGGCTGCATCATTAAGCAAAGCCAAGCACCCATCCATGGGCAAGCCGCTGCCACCACATACTGAACTGAAGCCTTGCTCAACAGTTCCATCCAAACCTATAGAGTGAAAAGGAGAACAGGAAACAAATTTTTCTATTAAGTGCTAACAAAATATAAAACATACTTTTAGGGGAATGTCAACTGGAGGGAGTAGGTTATAGCAAAGAGATTCATTTGAAAAGTCAATATAGAGATTCACTTTGAAATACTGGTACATGAAATAATGCACACACACACACTATTAAAAAGAAAATATTAGAAATAAAATAAAATCTTTTTAAAAAGTAAANCAATTAGCTTAATAGGACACATAAGAAGAAGAAACAAAGAAACATAACTAACCTGAATTTATATTATATTCCATAATAAGTCTAGTTTTCTGGATCATCTTGTAGATTACTGGACTCTTCAAATATCTTAGTTGGCTTAATTCATTAAAATCCCTCACCAATAGCATAGTAATTATTTTAATTATATCTACAAATTTATTAGGACAAGAAATACAGACAGATTCATCATGTACCTTGTGAATAAGATCCAGAATTTCCTGGCTGCTTTCTAAAACACAAAACTGAAAAATGTGTCGAAGCATATCAGACAGGATGGGTATAAGCCAAGATGAAGAGTTCTGAAAACAAAAACAGATCCAAACTTATAACATGTAGTTCCTAGACATTAGCTTACATGTACTACAAGTCAAATAACACAACATTGTCATGAGAAGACTGAATGGCTTTATCAGAAAGACTCAACTGNTGATAAATTTTTGTAAGACTTAGAGGAAACAAGTACCACATCATTATTGGAGTAGCTTGAAAATTACACAATCCTATAATCACAGGGAAGTGGCGGGAAGACCCTGATTACCCTAACATGAAATTTTCCCCAAGTAAGTTGAAAGTACAGAACCAAGCTGTAAGCAGCAGGGTCACCAGCATCCATCACTGCTTTGTCAGGAAACTGGAAATGCTCAGACTGCTGGGCTAAATGATCAAAGCTTCAATTCTACATAGCCATCAATAATGCAAGGTACCTACAATAGTCTTACCGACTTTCTTCCCTTACTCTCATCTCAATCACTGGCAATCTAAACAGTTACCTGTAGACAACAAATTCCATCTCTAAAGGAAGACATTTGCCCTGCATATTTAACAAATAAAATGTGATATAAAGTATATTTGCTGTCTCATGCTACAAATGCTGATGAACATACATTTTAAGTATTCAAATCTGCCCGGAAGGAAAAGAATTCATGGGTACAGCACAGCGGATGCTTAGAGCAGTAAGACTTTTCTATGTAATTGTGTATACATGACACAAGAGGTTTGGTCAAGCCCATAGACTGTGCAACATCAAGGGCAAACCCCAATGGAGACTATAAACTTCGGCTAATGCACACCCACTAATAATAGTTAGTGCCTTATTCTCCCATATAGGATGTTCACAGTGGGAGAATACTGTATACAGTGTGAGATTAAGGTNTATGGGAACACTGCACTTTTCCTTTAGTGTTCTCTCAAAACTGTTCTAAGCCAGGCATTGTGGTACATCTTTACTCTCAGCCTTCCTGAGGCAGAGGCAGGCAGATCTCTGAGTTTGAGGTCAGCTTGGTCTACATACTGAGTTCCAGGACAGCCAGGTCTGTATAGAAAGACCCTGTCTTTTTTTTTTTTTAATAAAAAAAAAAAAAAAAAGGAGGAGGAGGAAGATAGTGATGGTTCCAGGGATCTAGTTCAGTGGTAGAATGCTTGCCTTGCATGTGTGAAACCTGGGTTTAGTCCACAGCACTATGACAGAAAAAGAAATGAAAATATTCTGCATGGTATGTTGCAACAATGAGATTATCACCACACACCTATTAAAATGGCCTAAATAAGGAACACTGATACTATACACTGGCTAGAATGTGGAGCACTTACTGTTGATGAAAAGGCAAAATGGTACATCTACTCTAAAAGACAACTTAGAAGTTTCTTACAAAACTAAACCTATTCTTATAGAATAGTCTAGTATGTGGGCTCCTTAATATCTGTGCACAGGAGGGGAAGTACTGATCCATACAAAAACCTGTACTTTATAGAAGCATTATGTATATACTACCAAAACCAAAACTACCCAAGGTATCCTTTCAATAGGTGAATGAATAAATTAGGTTTCAACAAGACAATAGGAGTGTAAGATATCCTTAAAAAAATAAGCTATTAAGACATAAGAGACACAAAGGAAACTTGAATGCCTATTACAAAGTAATGAAAAGGTTTCATATTGATGACTCCAACTACATGACGTATGCAAAACTATGGAGATAGTGAAAGACCAGTGATTATGAGAGGCTGAGAGGACGAGAAATGACTAGAGCAAAGGTGACTTTCAGGGCAATAAAAACAACTCTCTATACTAACAATGGTAGACACATGTCTTTATATAGTTGACAATAACATATCTTCCTTAGAATCTTCCAATTTTATGGGCAAAACAAAATAATAACAAAACAACAGGAAAATTGTGAGTAAACTGAAGAGATCTTTATGAGGTGATATGCTGAGCTACAGTGACCTTACCAAGTTACTGTGCAATTACTCAATGTGACAGCTGGATGTGTCAGGAACTGACACAGGAACACAGTGATCAGGAACTCAGACATTAAGCTCAATTTCTCACTCTGTATCGAAGCTCATTTCACATTAAGAAGCTGGAAANCAATTCAGTAGTTATGCAATTCATTTTCTTTCTATGTCAAATTTAGGGAAAAGCTGAAAGAGCTGTGTAATCTATGTGAATTTAGGAAAGTTTCTTAATCTTTGATCATTAGTTCTCTTATCTGCAAAATATAAATAGTAGTAGCCACCTCCATAGTTCCTAGCATAAAATTAATCCCAAAAATATTTCAGAGTATTGCTACTTTTGGGGGGGGG
>LZPO01054714.1:772865-783654 GCA_001675575.1 Neotoma lepida
AGGTTAAGTTAAAAATAATTGTAGGCTTTATTGTCGTATCAAATATCTTGGAGCCAAATGTACTCAGAATATTTCTAATTTTAGGATAATAGTGAAGTTGTTTGCACTGTACATTATGTAACCCCTTACAGAGTTTGAGGCAACACTTGAGTAAAATGTTATTTTATAAGTAAGTACATGCATAGGGTAAAGATCACAAATAGCTTTTCAGAATGGTCTGCCACCAAATGAGTCATTATATTAATTGACAAAGCCTACAAGAAGTTTTGAATTTCAAAGCAGCAAGCAAGAAAATTTTTAAAAATTTCAGCTAAGGGATCATTATATTAGTAAGGAATATATGCAGAACTATGAATCACCACTAAGTAACTCCCTGATAATCTGTGAAAAAGACAATTAAAAAAAAAGGCATCAGATTGGGAACGCCAAGAGTTCCTTAGATGTTACTGGGATCACAGATTTATAATAAAGTTTTCACTACATAATAATAGCTTTGCCCAAACAACAGTTCAGATTTAATGGGAGTTGCAGAGAGATAATTCAGCAGATAAATGTACTTGATGACCGGCGTTTAATCTCCAGTACCCGGTGGAAGGAGAGAATCAACCCCTGCAAGTTTCCCTCTGACCTCCACTTGTGTACCAATCATCTATACACATACAAATAGATACATGAATGAATGAATGAATGAATGAATGAATGAATGAATGAAAACAAAAATCAGAGTGCTGGAGAGGCAGTTCAGTCAGTGAAATGCTTACCTTGTAAAGTACGAAAACCAGAGTTTAATACTCAGGACCCACATTAAAAGAAGGAAAAAAAAAAATGGGCTAGGGAGATGGTCAGTGGTTAAGTGCATTTGCTGCACTTGCAGCTCCAGTATCAGACACACATAGTGCACATAAATGTATGCAAGTACTCATACACACACATAAAAATGAATAGACATAGAAAGCTGTCCTCTGGCCTATGCAGGCTCACACATACAGCACACACATAATGACAGTAAGTTACAGAAATTGAAATAGCTTAGACACCGAAGATTTGACCTGTTCCCTGAGGGGAAGGATTACCCTGAAGGTAAATAGGAAGAGAGCTCACATTTAGAAAAGGATTAGGGAAGGTGTGTGTGTGTGAACATGTAGGAATGGTAAGCCATACATGCAAAGATACCCTGACTAAGTGACATGGCTATAGCTGGGCTAAAAGGTAGACTGAGAAATGTTCTCAGCTCTGGGGTATAAATAAGGAAACAGCCGGGCGGTGGTGGCGCACGCCTTCAATCCCAGCACTCGGGAGGCAGAGGCAGGCGGATCTCTGTGAGTTCGAGGTCAGCCTGGGCTACAGAGTGAGTTCCAGGAAAGGCGCAAAGCTACACAGAGAAACCCTGTCTCGGGGGGGGGGGGGGGTAGATTAACATCAGCTTGATATCAAGATAAATGCAGGGGTTTACTATAGCAGACAAGAACAAGCTACTGAGCAGTTTGAAAATAACTGAGGCTGTGGGTCCCCAAACTGTTGGATTTTTTTTTTAATTTGTTTTGTTTTGTTTTTTGACAGGGTTTCTCTGTGTAGTCCTGGCTGTCCTGGAACTCACTCTGTAGACCAGGCTGGACTCGAACTCATAAGATCTGCTTACCTCTGCCTCCTAAGTGTTTCCAAACTATTCGAACAGTTAACTTGAATTCTTCCTTTTAATACCATGACTGTGCAGAAACAAGTACCAAAGAGAGGAAGATAATAATTTTGTAAATATGTAAACAGAAGTAAATAAATTGGAAAATAGGTGAGCTTGGGCATGGTGCTGCATGCTCCTAATCCCAACACTCAGAAAGCGAAGGCAAGAAAGTTGAGGGCCAGACTGGGCTATACGGCAATACCAATTCTCAAACAAAAAAAGACATATTTTTGTTTTGTTTTTTGAAACAGGGTTTCTCTGTTTAACAGCTCTGGCTGTCTTGGAACTCAATTTGTAGACCAGGCTGGACTCGAACTCACAGAGATCTGGCTGCCTCTGCCTCCCAAGTGCTAGATTAATGGCATGCGCCACCACCACCACCACCTCCCCCAGGGTAAAAGATGACATGTTTAAATATAAAATTAAGTATCTTAGTTTCTTTCCCTGTTGCTGTGATAAAAATACCGACAGAGCAACTTAAGGGAGAATAGGTTTGAGCCCACAGTTGGAAGGACAGTCCATCATGGCAGGGAAGTCAAGCAAGCAAGAGCCTGAAGCAGCTAGTCACATCCCATGAATCCAGAAGCAGAGAGCAGTGAGTGAATGTGTCCTAGTGCANTTAGCGTCCTCCATTTTATATAGCCTAGATCCTCTCAACTTCTTAATTAATGCAATCAAGATAATCCTCGATGAGTTAAAAAAACCTTTCTCAGGCGAGTCTAGACTTTGTCAAGTTGACAGTTAATACTGAGACAGTCATGGAGGTAGGTGGGGGAAAAAAATTAAAAACTACGTGAAAAGCAAAGGTTTGTCTGAAATGAAGCTTAAGAAGCTTCAGGAACTTCAGGCAAAAATCACTAAAGCAAAAATGAAATGAAAATTAGGAACAATCCATGCCAGCTGCATTTTCAGCCCATAACCAATCAATTCAGAATTACAAAAGAGGCCTACAGGCTTTTCTGCACAGATTCTAATTAGACAAAATTACAAGGATAATGCAAAATTAAATTTATAAATGTTTATTTATACAAATGTGACACAGTATCATGCTTCAAAGTAAAGCACATATCTATACAGAATATCCCTATTTCAGACAGAAATGGATGGTTAGCCAACATATGAGACGTTTACTCATGTAAGTATCTACTGTCTAAAAATACTACTGTTCTTTAAAAGGTTAGAAAGTCTTAGTTTCACCAGTTTTTGTTTCTTGCAGTTTATAATGAGTAAACTCAAACCGAGACCAGTCTGTGCACTTAACCCAGACTAACACACTTGCCCTATGTGATAGCACAAGCTCCAAACTACTTTCTACACTTGTCATCTAAATTTTCACAAATCATTCATCAGGGTCCTAAGTGATTTTTCCGGTTTCCTAAGTCCTNATCCTGAGAAAACAATCATTTTGTCATAAATTAAGAGTGTGTTTTGACAGCTGAGAAAGAGAAATCAAATGTGTCAGAGATATTAAAAGTTCATTTTAAAGATGGAACTAGGAAAGCTGATGAAGCTTTGCCTGTGTTTAGGATTTATAGCATTAGACATCATTTTCCTCACAAGATTTTAGCTGTGAAACCCACTAAAATAAAATTATTAATGACTCTAAAAAAGGGAGGGCGAGAGAGTTGGCTCAGTGGTTAAGAACACTTGTTGCAAAAGACCTGGGTTTGATTCCCAGCACCCACATGGAGGGTCACCACATATGCATGTGGTTCACACACATATCACTCGCACATAAAATAAAAATAAATAACAACAAAACAAAAAACAAACAAATCCACAAACTCTAAAAGAAAGTGATTGGCTCAAATTTCAATTCCAGTACTCAGGAGGCAGGCAAATGTCTGTCAGCTGGAGGCCAGCCTGATGAATTCCAGGCCAGCCAAGACCACTCAGTAAAACCCTATCTCAAAAAAAAAATATAAACAAACAAATAAGTGATTGACTCAAACTCTAACACCTTATTGGTATTTTTTTTCCTGACATATTTTCTTCACTCTCCAGAATTATTTCAAAAATAGGAATGTAAACAGGACTCATCAGCTCACCACTTACACACTAATAGGACCTGAAGGAACTCTGTGGGAATTCCTGTATGTGACTAATGAATCCCATGATCCTTGGAAATGCATGCTCTGTGACAGTAATTTTTAAGGGAAGACAAGTTGGAATCCAGTAGTCAGTCTTNAAGNGATTTTACTTCAGTGCTTCAGTGAAGCCTTTATAACCTGGGATGNTTTCTGCCAATCACCTATCAACCACNGACTAACATGCGTCCTAAAGGAAGGAATTAGTCAATAATTCACTTACAAATATTTAATTATCTCCTATGTATTAAGCTTTACTCCATGTTCTGATATTATAAAACTAAAACAAAATTCTAAAATACTTCTGACACCATATTGATGAGATTCTTCTTTTTTAAACTTTTTTTAAAGATTTACTTATTTTTTTATGTATACAGTGGTATTCTGCCTGCAGGCCAGAAGAGGGCACCAGATCTCATTATAGATGGTTGTGAGCCTCCATGTAGTTGATGGAAATTGAACTCAGGACCTCTGGAAAAGCAGCCAGTGCTCTTAACCTCTGAGCCACCTCTCCAGCCCCCTACTGATGATATTCTTATGTTTATGTGGTTACTATACACCTACTATGCCCAAGCATTCTGATTTTTTTGATATATAGCAAAGATGAGGCAATGATGTGATCTGTTTTATAAAATTAATTTANAAAAGTTTTGAGGTTGCTATTTATAATTACCAGTTCTTACCTGGTCCTGTGTTGATAACAATGTAAAGAGAGTTTCCAATGCTGCTCTTCGAACTGAAGATATAGTGTGATGCAAAAATGGCCAGACACGGGGAACTAAAACTGTGAGTGACTGCTGAATACTAATAAAGAAAACACAAATTCATCTTATTCATTCTCAGTTGACACTCCATAAATACATTATCTAATATCAATGTTGTATGGACCTGGTGATGTTGACATGTCTCTTTAATAAACAGAAGATGATCCGATTTTCATGAGTATTCACTTAACACTCATTTAAAAATGTTACTGTAACACCCAAAGACAGAGAAAATGCAGCCAAAAAAGGGTAGAGATTTAATAATGGGTTTCTCTATGGCACTAATGCTTTAATTACCCTCATCAAGTCAGAACTTTCCAATTATTTGCAATTGTAACTTTGTTCTTCCCAGGAAAATGGGGAATATATCCTAGCTACACAATCAGGTTCGCATAACTGTTTGCCATCCCGAGGGCGAACTTCAATGGGTAGCTAATCATAATTTCTATTCATCTTTCAGGCCTCAAATGAGCAAGAGATTAAGAGATAATAGTGGTCTTAAAATCTGTTATCCTGGCTTAGCATTTTCTATATTAGGAAGATTCACATTTCTTCCTTCTCAGATAAGACTTTAAATGGAGGAACTAAGCAAAGCCAAATCTAGGCTAACTTGAATCACAGCACTTCTGCCACACTCAGAAGTCATGTCTAAAAGGTACCTCAAACTAGGAAGTAATTCTTCAGTAGCATTTGAACTACATCCATTCATAGAAAAAAGGTAGGAACAATAAAAGGACATGCCAGTATCAACACTACCATCTGTCACCTTCTATGCCTCCCTCAGAGGATCCCTCCAATGCTATTTTCATTACTTGCAGGTATACATGAACTTTACTTCTTGCATTTATTTCCTTATTTTGTAAGTTCATTTTAAAACTTCCAATTTAAATACATGCACATGCAGACANGAATGATTCAGAATATATAAAAGCATCATAAAAAAGACTTGTTAATAGTGTAATTGTTCAACATGCTGCATTTCTTCATATATAAGCTAGAAAGGACCTGCCAATTACTACAACATATGACACAAATTTTCTAATAAGGCCAACTGTGAGATTAAAAAAAATTGGGAGACAGTATTATTTCACATTAAGAGTACCAGAAATTTTATTACATTGTATAATTTTCTTATATTACCTANGACTTTTTTAATTATTTCATTATTTTATGTGTCTGGGTGTTCTGCCTGCATGTATGTCTGTGCATAACATGCATGCAGTGTCCACAGAGACCAGAAGAGGGCCCTGGAGCTAGAGTTACAGATGGCTGTGAGCCCTCACATCATCATGTGGGTGCTAGGAATTGAGCCTGGGTCCTCTGGAAGAACAACCAGTGCTCTTAACTGCTGACATCTCTCCAGCCCTACATTATTTAGTTTTCTTGGTACCACCTACTANGGTCTACAGGCTAAATCTATTGACTTTCTTTTTTTTTTATATGAAAGTTTTACTGGAACATATCCTCTATGTATTGTATACTGGCGGTTTTCTGGTTACAGTAACATAGTGGAATAGTTTCAGCTAAGATTGGCTCACAACCAAAAATGTTCAGTATTTAGGCCTTCAAAGAGATTTACTTAACCTCTAGTTTCAAGTAATTTAAAACCCCTNTGCCTTTAGGTTTGGAAGAGCTGTCACATAAGCTCACTTAATCCCTTCGTATTGTACTGCAGCAGAAGCTGTCACGAGTGGGAAACCCACACAGGCACCGCCACTTCAGTTGCTTTCTTCTATTGCTTCTATGGGAACTTGCTTNCTACTACTATTTGCATGCTGCTCTGCCAGGCTAAATTCTGCACTAAATNTTACTAGTTGATAATAGATGAAGAACATGCTTTTCATACATGTTTGAATTTCACTGAAATACTCACTCATACAGCTACAAGTTGCTTTAAAATCACAATCATGTGAACATTCACTGAAAAAACCCACTAGGCTAAGAACAGTAACTTCCCCATTTGTGAATTTTAAAAAAGCTGTATAACATTTCTTCTGCATTTTTGTGGATACTGTTATTACAAACAATAACTGTGGGGCTGGAGAGATGACTCAGGGGTTAAGAGCACTGGCTGCTCTTCCAGAGGTCCTGAGTTCAGTTCCCAGCAACCAAATGGTGGCTCACAACCATCTATAATGAGATCTGGTGCCCTCTTCTGGTGGGCAGGAATACATGCAGACAGAACACTATACATAATAAATAAATCATAAAAAAAGAGAGAGAGAAAAGGTTTATTAGAAAAAGAAACAACAGCATTCTGGCATGCTAAACTTTAAAAATCTATATTCTGGGCCATCACTGGAGATAATATAAACTGANTGGTTTTTTTGTTTGGTTTTTCGAGACAGGATTTCTCTACCTGTTCTGGAATTCACTTTGTAGACTAAGTCTGGCCTGAAACTCACAGAGATCCNCCTGTCTCTGCCTCTNCTGGGATCAAAGGCTCTAAAATGACTTTTTTGTTATTGTTTTTGGTTTTTGTTTGTTTGAGGTTTTGGAGTTTTTTGTTTTTGTTTTTTCAGGACAGGGTTTCTCTGTATAACAGGCTCTGGCTGTCCTGGAACTCTCTTTGTAGACCAGGTTGGCCTCAAACTCAGAGATCCGCCTGCCTCTGCCT
The DNA here is from genome assembly GCA_001675575.1 of Neotoma lepida. Lineage (NCBI taxonomy): Eukaryota > Metazoa > Chordata > Mammalia > Rodentia > Cricetidae > Neotoma > Neotoma lepida. The sequence goes on from LZPO01054714.1 coordinate 780,012, forward strand.
CTCAAGTGCTGGAATTAGAGGTATGAGTCAAAACCACCCAGCAAAATGATAGTTTTTAAAATAAACTATTTTGAAGTATCTATTTTAGATCCACAAGATAATGAACTATAAAACATACACAAGGTAAGGAAAATAACTATTTTAAGTTTCTTTCTGTGTATGCAGTGCTAGAACTTGGGGCTTTGCATGTTAGGCAATCTCCCACTAAGCTCTGATCCTAGCCTCTAAACTAACCTTTCTTGTCCCAAGTGTTCTAGTAGCTAGAATAAAGGAAAAAAACTTCCTGAGAAAAAGTGGTGTCCTCGATATACAGCACTGTTCTTAAAGGTGCTAGAACAGTCCAAGTTTAATCATCTGGGAAAATATATAAAGGCCTATTATTTTATCTCACTAATAAGAAATAATTACCTGCATTGCTGGACCTGAGGGTAAGTTAACATGGATGAAAGAAGAGTCATAATACTATTTGTTGAAGCTGTTAGATCATCTAATTCCAGGAGAGAATCCCATAAGGTATTTATAATGGAAGGTACCTGTAAGATCAGTTTTTAAGAAAAGTTATTGACTTAACACAACAAATTCAAAATCCTGCCAAATTATATCCAAAGGGTCACTAACTAGTCAATAGGATATATAATTCCAATGAATTTGGACATCAGTTTTAAGTAATGTCAAGAAGACACTACTTGCCATTAATAATTCTCTACCCTCTTTTTAGTGCCATTAGGTTCTACTTTTGTCATTTCCTCCCTAACTAGAGTTTTACCAGGCAGGATAATGTCAGGGAATTTTAAGTGATATAAACAATCANGAAAACACAAGTTTAGTTTTTGAGCTCATAAAATAATGCTGGCTATACTTTTAACTTCATATTCTGGATTTGATAAAATGGAACTGTAGCTAACATTTAATAGTCTCTTAAAAATGAGATCAGGTTAAAATGCTAAGAAATAAAATCAAAATTAAAACTTAACATCTCTAAACATAAGGGGCAAATTTAGGAAGAAATTGCTGTTTCCTTTTCAAGGAACTTCTGTGTATTATGTACATAAAGGGAATTAGACCATACATAACTCATGGTTGTCAAAAACAACACATAATCAAGCTTGCATGCATCAGAGGGATNTTAGAAACAAGAGAATTTCTATAAAAGGTGTAGGAGATAAAATAACAAGAATTCAATATTTTTCCTACTATTTCATACCCAAATGTAAACATGCACTATAGGAAGAAAATGCTGAAAAACTTTTAATATACCTTTTGTGTCTGAAGGTAGACAAGGCTTTCTACTACTGGCACTAAGGATGCTGCAGCAACAGCTCTGACATCATCATCAAGGTCCTGGAGTCCTTCAATTATTCGAGTTAAAACTTTAGGCAATAAAGTATTAATTACATCCTGCAAAACAGTACATCAAAACAGGCTAATTTTCTATGGTATAATTACTGTGTTCAAACCTTTTNATTAACTTTGAACATATATTCCAATATTTTTGTATTTGAAAAGAAACACATAGGGCTGGAGAGATGGCTCAGAGGTTAAGAGCACTGACTGTTCTTCCAGAGGTCCTGAGTTCAATTCCCAGCAACNACATGGTGGCTCACAACCATCTGTAATGAGATTTGGCGCCCTCTTCTGTATACATAATAAATAAATCTTTAAAAAAAAAAAGAAAAGAAAAGAAACACATAAACAGAAAAGATAAGTTAGCAGAGGCTTACATAAATAATTTCACTAGAGAAGTATTCCAAATACTTTATTAAAGCTATCAAGTACTGGGGCTGGAAAGATAGCTTAGTGGTTAAGAGCACTGGCTGCTCTTCCAGAGAACCTGGCTTCAATTCCCAGCACCCACATGGCAGCTCACAACTGTCTGTGACTCCAGTTCCAGGGGATCCAACATCCTCTTCTCACACAGACACACATGTAGGTAAAACACCAACGCACATAAAATAAAAAGTAAATCAATTTTTTAAAAAAGCTATTAAGTACTATAGGCTGGTCATGTTACACACTTTTAATCCCAGTATCTGTGAGTTCGAGGCCAGCCTGGTCTATAGAGTGAGTTCCAGGACAGCCATGGCTACTCAGAGAGACCCTGCCTCAAAAAATAAACAAACAACAACAGTAACAAAAGAATTGGTCTTGTGGAACTGGGTAGTAAAACAGCTTGCTCTACAAGTATGGAGATCTGAGTTCAAATCCCCACACCAACATTGCCAGCACTGTTGGGGACAGACAGAGGGCTCCCAAGAACTTGCTGGGTGATGTTCCAGTTCAGTAAGAAATCCTGTCATGGCATTAGGTGAAGATTTAATATCTCTGTGGTAAGTCATCATACCAGAGACATTTTCACATCTGTGATCACTAATATACTATTCAAAATAGCCAAGATATAGAACCAGCCTATATGTTCATCAACACACGAACGAAAGAAGAAAATGTGGTACACACACAAAATAGAAAAAACTTATTCGGCCATAAAGAATGACAGTGTGACAACTGCAGAAAAATGGACAGACTTGGAAACCACTATACTAAGCAAACCAAGCCAGACTCTGCTAGACAACTATCAAATGTTTTCTCTCATATGAAGACTCTAAGGGGAGGAAGGGGTGCCCTTGCACTCACAGACCACAAGAGTAGAGAGAGAACTATGAGAGGAGGACTAAGGGGAAGGAAGATGGGGGAACAAGAGAAGGTAATGAAACATGTGTCATGAGGGGGAATTATTTGAGATGACGGAAAAAACAGCAAGAGGTGGGGGGGTGAAGAAGACGAATAACAATAAAGAATAATACATACACACACAGAGATCAGGCGTCAGGGAAGGACCACAGGTCTCATGCTGGACCACAAAGGTGGCAAAAAGGCGGCCCTGAAACAGCCCAAGAAGCAGGCCAAGGATGTGGATGAGGGAGACAAGGCTTTAGGCAGAGATAGAGCAGCAGAAGAATCTCAGAAAGCTAAAAGCCAAGGCCATGGGGAAGGACCCCTTGGCCAGAGGTGGAATTAGTAGAATCTGGCAAAAAGTAAGCTGTCCTTTTGTACCTGAGCTGATGGTACAAAATAACTCCCTTCCACTCCTATTTAAACATCTGGATTCCTTGTAGCAATATCGTTAGGCACCTATAGCCAGAATAAAGTATACCCAGAGCTTGTTATACAGTGTAATAAACTTTTGTAAAATAACAATACATATGAAAATCAAAATGAGACTCAATTCTTTGTACATTAACCAAAAATTAATTTAAAACTCATAAATACAAAATAAGAGAAACAAATGCTTCAAGAGATGAGTCAGCTATTAGTCAGAAAATTAATAAATAAAAAGTCTTGTTTTGAGGCTGGGGGTGTAGCTCACTTGGTAAAGCATTTGCCTGCCATGCATAAGGTCCTGGGTTCGACCCCCAGTGCTGATAAAAATTTTAAAAAAATCTCGTTTTGTTTTTTGAGACAGGATTTCTCAGTGTGTAGCTCTGGCTGTCCTGGAACTCACTTTGTATACCTCAAACTCAGAGACATCGCCTGTCTCTGCCTTTGGAGTGCTCCTGGGATTAAAAAGGCACGCTCCACCATGACTGGTTTAAAAGTCATTTTTAAAAAATTAGTCTTGCGCCGGGTGGTGGTGGCGCACGCCTTT
>LZPO01054714.1:784270-797389 GCA_001675575.1 Neotoma lepida
TATTCTGCCTGCATATATGCCTGCAGGCCAGAAGAGGGTACCAAGTCTCATTATAGATGGTTATGAGCCACCATGTGGGTGTTGGGCATTGAACTCAGGACCTCTGGAAGAGCAGCCAGTGCTCTTAACCGCTAAGCTATCTCTCTAGCCCCTGTAATTATAATCTTAAAANTTAAAAAAAAAAGTTTTTAAAAAATTAATCTTTTTTCAAACACTAGAAAAAGGCAACATTGTGTTTTCTATAGCTGTAAAATTAAGAAAAGGAGGGGGCTGTGTTTGAGGAGTTGATAGGTGGGTTCCAAGAACTAAAAGGGCCAAAAAAAGCAAGGAACAATGCAGAAAGGTAGTAGAAACAAAGAAGTAGAAAGCTGGGCCTTTGAGCAGAAATCACAAGGTAATATTTTATTGCTGGCAGTTTAAAACAACAAAAGAAAAAGACAACCTTAGAAGTATCTTTAAAGGCTTTTCTGGGATAGGAAGGGAGGCATTCTTGGACTATTGAGAAAGAGAACAGAGGAAGGCTAATCCAAAGCATTAAGAAGGACAATCTCCTAAGATCCTGCCATGTTGGCTGGTTCTAGACAGCATTCAGGAAATCACTCACTGGTAAGAAAAGGTTCAGTACTTCTTTCTCTGTAGCTCCTCGATTATCTCATGATTTCTTTTCTTCTTTTTCTTTTTTAAAGGCAAGGTCTCATGTGTATCCCTGGCTATACTCTATCTCGCTAAGGATGACCTTGAACTTCTGATCCTTCTGCCTCTGCCTGCGAAATACTGGGATAAGGACTTTGGAGCACACAGGTTTAACTCCAAGCACCAGGATTACAGGCCTGGGGCACTATGCCACTTGCTTTTTATCATTTTAGCACTGAACTTTGTAAAAGATTTATGGGTCATAAGTTAAAAAAAGCTTTTGTGAGTCAACATAGGAACCCAATTGCTAACCATGACATGCTAAAGAGTATATCCAAATTTTCAGTAAGCTATGGAGAGAACATTAATGCACATCAGTAGACTATATGTATATGCATGTGTTTTTATCCTGGGTGAAGCCTGACAATGCAACAAACACNGGATTATAAGACACTCCATTTAAAAAAGAAAAAGATACGCCATATAGTTTTGACTTTTGGTACTAACCCTAACTAGTTTTATAACCCTAAACAAGGCTTCTAACTTTTAGAACTTGTTTTCCTATATGAAAACGGTAAGGTTACTTGTATTTTCTTTTTCTAAGCCTTCTTACAAAAAAAANNAANNAANNAAAANNNTTNNNNANNTTTTTTTACATTTGATAATGTAAAAAAAGTACATGATGTGTGGACTGCTTGCTTGACAACGGGTATAAGATTCCTGGGGTGGGTTCCTGTCTATTTCTTCTGTATATGTATNTCCTGTATAACTTGAGTCTTGTAGACTTTGGACCATGTATTCAATATTTAAATGAGTTTAAACAATTAAAGAAACTGTGAAATGCACTGAAGTAGTTGCAACAAGCAATGTAACTACCATCTTTTGATTTCTCTGTGAACTGTTANGAGCATCTCAGTTTCTCAAGGCAAGCTTGAGCCTGGCATGATGACACACACCTGTAACCTCAGAACCCAAGAAGCAGAAACAGAACCACCTCTGTAATTTTGAGGCCTGCCTGGGTCTATACAGCAAGTTCCAGGCCAGGTGGAGCTATATACTTAGATCATAAAACAAAGGAACAAGCAAGCAATCAAGCATACCCATCAAAACAAACAAAACACCTAAGACTGAAAAATCCCTCACATACACTTTCAAAAACTGAGTTCTTTACCTGACGAACTGCCAGAGCATATTTTATCCCCAGCAGACCGCCGTGTCTAACTTCCCATTGTTCTTGGGTCAGTAATTTCAGCAGCACATCCACTGTCTTATGAACTCCTGTTTCATTCATGTGCTTTAAAACCACACCTAATGTTTGAGCACAAGTTTCACGAACTGGTGCTACAACCTAGAGAACAGAAAGAAGTCACATATGCAGAAAATTTACTTATGTAGAATTTACAATTTAGGCAAAGCTTCACTCAATGTTACTTACCTCATCAGAAACAAAGTCTCCAAATCTGTCCAAGGCAAAAACACAAAGGAGTCGAATGACTAAGTCCTCCAACCACTCTTGATGCTGCTGAATCATCTATTAAGATACAATTGTTTTAAGAACAGGTAAAAATAAACTCTGCACTAGGGGGATAATAGAGGTGCTAGGGTCCAACAAAGGAAAAACACAAGACTGGGACCGATTATCTTAGCAGAGGAACAGTCACCAACCTTCAGAAGAGTTCCATATGCCATCTTTAAATGGAACCACGAACTCTTTGATGATTACATTCAGAGACACTATATCAAAATTCTTATATTAATGCTTCTATTATGTTACCTGTATTCTTAAGAAAACTAGTTATAGGCTGGGTACCAGGAGGTAGAGGCAGACAGATCTCTGTGAGCGCCAGGCTAGAAAGGCACACAGGAGTTCCAGGCCAACCAGGGCTAAATAATGAGACTGTCTCAAAGCAGCCCCATCTCCAAGAAAACAAAAGAAAAAATTACTTTAGAGTACTCTGTATCAGGTCTTCTGCTATCTATGCTATTTCCAGTGTTTCTTGCTACATAAATCTCNTTCAGGACCATTACCATTTTCTTCACCTAACTCTACTCTCTACTGCATTATATTCCTGCTCAAATGCTCTTCTTTCTACAATTTTTCCACTCCAGTATTTCTGAATATCTCTGTTCCCTAAATTTATTCTACAACTATAAACTTGTATTTTTTTTACTTTTTTTCTTTTTAATCTTTCCACNGTACTTCCTCTTATTCACCTTGCATTCCTACTTTATGGTACATAACTTTTGTTACTTCCCCCTAAATTGGAAAGAGAGGCTGGCTACTAAAACCAAATCATAATTTTAATACACTTACCTCTTCTAAAGTGCTGTCTCCCATTTTACCACCACTTTTCCCATGAGCTTTAAGAATTTCTCTAAGTCCAGTACCTGCTCCGTGTCGAACCTAAAAACACACAGGAAGCACAATCAGAGGTCAAANGTTTCAAGAAGCCAAGTTCAACTTTTCTTTAGTATGAAAATGTTTTCCAGTCAATGTTGATGTTACAGAAACATCTATTAAAACATAATTGTCAGGGGCTGGAGAGATGGCTCAGCAGTTAAGAGCACTGACTGTTCTTCCAGAGGGGTCCTGAGTTTAATTTCCAGCAACCACATGGTGGCTCACAACCATCTGTAATGAGATCTGGCGCCCTCTTCTGTATATATAATAAATAAATCTTTAAAAAAAATTATTAAAAAAAAACATAATTGTCTGTCTGTCTGCCTGCCTGCCATCTTCCTTTCCTTTTGATGCAATGTTTACTTTATAACCCCGATGGATCTGAAAGCTGCTATGAATACAAGGCTGACCAAGAACTCATAAAGATTGGTCTGCCTCCGTTTCCCTAGTGCTGGGATTAAAGGCATGTGCCACTACACCTGGCCTACAATCATGTTTTTAATAATATGCATTTTGTACTGGGATACAAAGAAAGTAAAATAAGTGGCATCTTAATAGGACTATGTTTTTCAACTGAGACAAATTACATATATTTCACAACTTTTTTGGTTATATGGAAGGTTTTAAACGTTGAGCAAGAAAATAGTTATTCTCCTACTCTAGCCAGGTAACTCTACCTGCACTCAGGACTAGCCAGCAAGGAAAAGAAATTTCCATATATTGTTCTGTATAGCCCAAACACTAATATTTTAGAAGTACATACATTTAAAAAAAAAAAAGGTTAAATGCCAAAAAAAGAGAATTCACCAAGATGTCTAATGACTAGTGCTTTCTTATAACCCATGGATAAATCACCTTCTCATAGATAAGGATACTTACATGTTATCTGAGGGGGGGAGGGGGAGAAAGGCCATTGACACTATACTCATTTATTTAAAATGCTATCTAAGCTAAAAACTTTAAAAAGTACTCGGACTGGGATCTTTTCCTCCTTGTCTTTTCCTCTTTTTCTTTCCATGCTCACAGTAACACCCAGGCAGGATCTCACACATAATAAGCAAGTGCTATACCAATGACCTACAGCCCTAGGCCCCAAAGCCTTGTTTGTTAATTCAAGGGCCAACTAAAGGTTTGAGACGACCAACTAGTAATTCGACCAAAGACTTTATTTTCACCTTNTCTACATATTGGGACATGTTTGAAATTTTCTTTGAACAAATACTTTGGAGGCTAAATTACTCTGAAACTGGTTTGAAAATTTCTTTCTACCCTGTCTACAGCCATATCACTCTAGATGTGCCCACCCTCAACTCAAAATGGTTCTGTTTTGGTGGTGGGAGTGATTTTGAGGTGTGAGTCCAGAGCCTTGTGTATGGTAAACACATGTTTCTGTACATCTACAGTATACACTCCTGCACTGAAATTACTATTCTTGGTAAATCAGAACTGCCCACCGTAGGCATGATATGGTGGTGAACACTTGTAATCTCAGAATTCAGGAGGCCAAGTTAAGAATATCACAAGTTCAAAGCCAGCCTGATCTACAATGACAAGCCCCAAAGCTGTCCATTTTCAATGAAAAATAACTTTTTTACTGTCTATGAGAAAAATACAAGTTTTTATAGTAGCCAAAAGAATAAAAAGATATGAACAATTTGCTCCAGACATAATTTAAAGGACGAGAAAAGTTTAAAAAAAAAAATTTAAAAGTTTCTACTTAGAAGTCAAATCTGGTATGGCGGAACACTTTTAATCCCAGCACCCAGAAGGCAGAGGAATCTCTGTGAGTTCAAAGCCAGCTGGTTACATGATGAGACCCTCAACCCCATCCCACACACACACACACACAAAAGAGAGAGACAATGAAACTATATAATATGCCCTAAGTCCTAAGGGAGACCGAGGGGAAAACAGGAANCCCAGCAATTTTCCTATCCATGGCATTGTCTCCTTCGTTAACACCAAAGAGAGCTCAGAAGATGCTTTACCTCCCAGGACGGATTAAAAAGGTCGTTGCAAAGTTCTTCACAGAAGCTTTCCAAAGGCCATTCATTTGTCTAAATAAAAAAGATATAATTACTGCTAGATCAAAGCNTTATGCNAACAATTTAAGACATTCAATAAAGTGTGTTTATTTGTAGCATTATCAATAGTAACAAAGCTTTAAATTTTTAAAGTAAATGTTTTACTAATGAAGTGTTAAAACATTTACTAGGGCTGGAGAGATGGCTCAGCAGTTAAGAGCACTGGCTGCTCTTCCAGAAGATCTGGGTTCAATTCCCAGCACCCACATGGCAGCTCACAAATGTTCTATAACTCCTGTTCCAGGGGATCCGACACCCTCACACAGACATACATACAGGCAAAACACTGACGTACATAAAATACAAATAAAAATGTTTACTAATAAAATTTCTCTTGGTTGACAAATTATACAATATTCTCAANGTATACATTTAAGAAATTTATAAACAGGGCTGGAGAGATGGCTCAGTGGTTAANANCACTNGCTGCTNTTCCAGAGAAGCCCGGTTCAANTCCCAGCATCCACANGGCAGCTCACAGCTGTCTGTAACTCCAGTTCCAAAGGATCTGACACTCTTTTCTGGCTTCCATGGACACGAGTCATGCAAGTGGTGTACAGACACACATGCAGCAAAACATCCATACTACTATTACTATTACTATACTACTACTACTACTACTACTACTACTACTACTACTACTAGTAGTAGTAGTAGTAGTAGTAGTAGTAGTAGTAGTAGTAGTAGTAGTAGTAGTAGTTAAAATAAAAAAGTTATAAACAATTTCAATATACCTCTTCAATTAAGGAAGAACTTTCTGGAACATTATCAATCAAGACTTTGGAATCATTTGCAGTCTGGTTAATAACAACATTTGCTACTTTCCGTCTCTTTTCTTCTGGCTCTCCATCAGTGCTGTCATTGCTAAAAAAGAAGTTACCAATTTTAAAGTAAATGAAAGAAAATATGAATGATCCACAATGCATGTAAGAAAAATCCATCATCTTCACAGATGTATTACTTATGTAGATTACTTAAAAATCCTATGTGTCAACTAAAATGAACTCATCAATACTTTTGAATAAAATATACCCTACTATTCTTCTAAGTTGGTGAATCTTTTCTTTCAAATTGAATCTCAAGTCTCGCATTATTCTTTCATCTCTATAACCAGTTCCCTTTCTTTTAATTTTAAATTCGTTTGACTCAACAACTTAATCTAGCCAAGCATAACACTAATTTTTTTAGGCTTTTGCAACCTAGAGAAAACTAATATGCCAAGTAATATAATATATGGTTATTTGTTGAAAGAATATGATTAAAACATATTGTATAAAAAAATTAACAAAAAATTTAAAAATATACAGAAACTGACCACTGAGAAAAAGTATGCACAACATTTGAGAAAAGTACTGTTTTATAACTTGAAAAAAATACAAAGGCTAGCCTAATAAGAAACATTAAAAAGGGAAAGACAAGTAATGTTACTTTTATTTAATCTGGATGTGGTAGCACATATCTTCTACCCCAGCACCAAGGAAGANAGAGGCATCATGAGCTCAAGGTCAGCCTAGCCAACAAACCAACAAAACACAAACTACCTTTATACATCATTAAAAGAATTAAAAAACAGGCTGGAGAGGTGGCTCAGAGGTTAAGAGCACTGACTGTTCTTAAAGAGGTCCTGAGTTCAATTCCCAGCAACCACATGGTGGCTCACAACCATCTGTAATGAGATCTGGNGCTCTCTTCTATATACATAATAAATAAATCTTAAAAAAAAAAAAAAAAAGAATTGAAAAACACCGGGGAGTGGTGGCGCACATCTTTAATCCCAACACTCAGGAGGCAGAGGCAGGTGGATTTTTGTGAGTTTGAGGCCAGTCTGGTCTATAAAGAAGGTTCCAAGACAGCCCGGACTGTTACACAGAGAAATCCTATCTCAAAAAACCAAAAAAAGTAAAGTAGTTTAAAGTACAGATAGATTTACTTTATCTGAATTTCCCCTCTCTCTACATCTTTTTCATTTGTTTTTCAAGACAGAATTTCTCTGCATAGCCCTGGCTATNCTGGCACTTGCTCTGTAGACCAGGCTNGCTTTAAACTCAGAGATCAGCTTGCCTCTGCCTCCCAATGCTGGGATTAAAGGTGTGTGTGCAACACCATGCCCACTGTTCAGGCTCTGTATCTTAATAGTGTGAACTTTTGGCCAAGGGTCTTGGTTCTATAAAGTCATGAAAAAGGTTGAAGGCTCNGGCACATCATCCCTGCTCTTTCCTTAATTCTCTCCTATCAGGCTATACTGGTAGGTCACCTTACATCTTTAAACCTGCATAATTCTACTTCCAGAATTTTACCATGGCATTTGGAATGTCTCTTCCTAGACAGTTAAGAGCCAGCACCCTTCTTTCAGACCTTTATTCTAACATCTATGTGATGGGGATGTCTTTCTAGATACTGTAACTATGTGTTACCCTGATTGGTTGATAAATAAAATGCTGATTGGCCAGTAGCCAGGCAGGAAGTATAGGCGGGATAAGCAGACAAGGAGAATTCTGGGAAGAGGAAGGCTAAGCCAGGAGATGCCAGCCGCTGCCAAAGGAACAACATGCCAACAAACTGGTAAAGCCACAAAACAAGTGACAAAACATAGATTAATAGAAATGGGCTGAGTTTAAGTGTAAGAGCTAGTCAGTAATAAGCCTGAGCTAATGGCCAAGCAGTTATAATTAATATAAGCCTCTGTGTGTTTACTTGGGTCTAAGTGGCCACAGGAGCTGGGCAGGACCAGACAAAACATTCTCCTACATCTAGGAAGGCCTCCTAGACCATCCAATCAAAAATTTCAAACTCTGTTCCCATATTTCCCCTTCTGTGGTGGTCTGAATAAGAATGGCCCCCACATGATGACTCATATATTTGAGTGCTTAGTCATCAGNGAGTGGCACTATTTGAGAAGGGTTTGGAGGTATGGCCTTGTTGGAGGAAATGTGTCACTGGTGGCTGGGGTTTGAGGGTTCAAAAGCCCATGCCAGGCCCAGTCTCTCTCTGTCTCTCTCTGTCTCTCTCTCTCTCAGCTTGTGGATCAGGATATATCTTTCCTGCTCCAGTGCCATGCATGCAGCCATGCTCCCCACCATAATGGACTAAACCTCTGAAACTATAAGCAAGCCTCCAGTGAAATGCTTTCTCTTATAACAGTTGCCTTGGTCATGGTGTCTCTTCACAGCAATAGAACACTGACTAAGACACTTTCCTTATTTTGTCTTTCTCCCCCCTTTTATCATTAATATGATGCATCATACATATACGTACATACAAACAAGATTTATTCCACATCATTCTTCCCTTTGGAATATAAGCACCAAAAGCAGGAATTCTCATCTACNGTATTCACTACTGTACCCTCTGGGCCTAAACTACTACTTGGCAGAAAGGAGTTAGTAAGTGTTTGAAATAGAATTAATGAACTCTGAAAAGGTGTAATATTTCCAACATTCAAATACTCAGGTAAAATATGAATAAAAGCTAACAAATTTTTATTAGATTACTACAAGATGAGTATCTTTTGTCTAGTCGGGACCAGAAACATTCTGATCTTAGACTTTACTGAATTTAAGGATATTTGCATAGGCTTCATTAGATGAGTCTCTCTAATACCAAAAACCTAAAATCCTCTGGAATCTGAAACTCATGCTCAAAGTTTTTTAGATTTTTGCAACATTTTGTTTTAGGGATATTCAATGTCTATGACCTTAAAACAAGTTGTTCACTCTAAAAATCCCATAGTTAACAAATTCAATAAAGAGTTTACACTTTAATTGGGGCTGGAGAGATGGCTCAGTGGTTAAGAGCACTGGCTGCTCTTCCAGAGGTCCTGAGTTTCAATTCTCAGCACCCACATGGTGGCTCACAACCATCTGTAATGGATCTGATGCCTTCTTCTATCATGCAGGCATACATGCAAATAGAGTACTCATATACACAAAATACATGANTAAATCTTAAAAAAAACCCAAGCATGGATTTTATCAAATAGACTTATTATTTATCTGTTTGTGCTTAACTCTTAAACACTACAAACACTTTTTAGCTTCATCTGAACTTAAAGAACAGAAGTATTATCATCTACAACAAAGACCTAATTTTATACTTTGCAATATTTATTAATTCATAATTTACTCAAACATTTATTGAAAACCACTAGACTCTGGTTTAATAGACACAAAGGGCCCAAGAATCTATAATTTAACAAGCCCTTTCAGAGACCAATCTGAAAGATGTAGTTTTGAACTAGCTACCCTTTGAGGACAGATAACACTTTTATTAATTCAAGTAAATAAGACAGTTACCCTACTTCAGAATTCTTTTCTACAAAAAGATTAACGGAGCAAGTCTAGATTATCACCAACTATTTAGCATAGCCCCTAACTAAAGAACAAGGGATAATACCCTGACAGTACTTTAACTTAACAAGTCTGTCATTTTGACTGGTGATCATCCTTAGACCACCTCTCTGAATTCATTCTCTAATCTTTTCCATTTGATACACTTCAGCCATCCTGAATATCCCACAGTGAAGGCATTTACACTCTGTAACTGGAATGCTCTTCCCTTGTAGGTCTTAGGTCTTCATGTGAGGCTGAAAATCACTAAGGAAAAAATAATAAAAACAAAACAAAAAAAATTCTACTCCTATAGATTTTTCTGCAGAAACAATCTCATTCCCAGTAATGGTAAAAACTCTGTCCTGGGTAAAACAATCCAAGAAGTAAAACAATCCAAGAAGTACTATTCGGCTGAATAAAAATCATCAAAGTGTTTATCTGTAAATCCAGCACAATTACTGTTTTAAGGAAATAAACAGAAAGATTACTACCTCTTCTCATTCGTTTCCACTGCATCCCTGGATCTCTGTTTCGCAAATAACTTGGCCATTCTTTTAGCTTTGTTCTTTTGTCTATTACTCATTCCTGCTCGGAATTCTGAATCTATCAATTCAGCTGCTTGGAGAGTCTAAAAGAATAAAACAATAAGTTTAAACTGTCAGAAATTAAAATAAATACCTCTAGTTTCAACCTTAGAGAAATAGCTGTATAAATTTTAATATAGAGATTAAACATTCTTTTTGATAATATTACACATTATGTTGTATGGCTGTAACTTGATTTTACTCTCAACCCAGGTGTGCTGGAACACTTAAAATCCGAACACTTGGAAGGCTGGAGGAGGATGAGAAACTCAGGGCTATCTAGTAAGGCCTTGTCTCAAAAACAAAAATGGTATGTCTTTAATCCCATCAGAGGATTTCTGAGTTCGAGGTCAACAAGATCTACCTATAAAGTTCTAGGACAGTCAGAAACACAAACAAAGACCCTGTCTCAAAAAATAATTAAAACTTAAAAAAAAAAAACTTTAATTATCTAATTCCCAATGGACTATAAGTCTTGTTTTGTAACTTTTTTATACTACAGGTGTGCAAGGAGAGGGTTTCTGAAGAGCTGAGACTTCAAAATAATAATACCATCAAAAGTTATGAAAATAAAATTCTCAATAAAAGAAATCGATGCTTATCATGTTCAAAACAGAAAAAACAGAATTATAGCCTTAAGTGACTGACTGGTCCAGTATTCTATCATCAACTTAGCTACATGATCCTTTCATCTTAGCCACTTCTTACTTCTTTTGATATTTTCCTATTCATTGGAAACACTATAAAAACTGCATAATAAGCAAATATTAAGGTGCTTGTCTACTCAGGAAGCTGATGCAAGAGAATAAATTTTGAGTTCAGGAATTTGGGCCTGAGCAACATACTAAGAATCCCAGCCCTTTGGAAGCAGAGATAGAAGTATCATAGGCAGAAGAGGGAGAGAGACACAGACAGAGACAGAAAGCTATACTGTATTTATATAATAAAAATTATTTTAAAAATTCCTTCCTGAAGCTGGGCAGTGGTAATGCATTCCTTTAATCCCAGCACTCGGGAAGCAGAGACAGGCGGATCTTTGTGAGTTCAAGGTCAGCCTGGTCTACAGAGTGAGTTCCAGGACAGCCAGGGCTACAGAGAGAAACCCTGTCTCGGGAAGAGGGGAAAAAAACCAACAAGAAAAGAAATTCCTTTCTATATCTATCCTAAGAATTAACTGAAAATGTACACTTCACGACCAGTAAGGATTACTAGTATGGATGCTGTGCTGAGGTGTTGGAACTAAAAACCATTGGCACGTAACAGTACAGCTATAACAAACAGCAACAAAAACCTTTAAGAAACTTCCCTTAAGGGGCCTCAACGTGCAAGACCAACCTGTTAGGACCAAAGCCTCCCCAACAAGACAAGTCTTTCCCCGTAGCTCAAGCTAGCCTAGACGTCATTATGTACCCCAGGCTGGCTTCTGCCTCCAGAGTCAGGGGACTATAGCCATGCACTACTGTACCTGACCAGAAGCAGGAAATCTTAATACAGCTNGAGGGCCCCAAAGGATTTTAGAGGACAGGAGAACGAGTGCTGAATCTNTTGAAACATAACATTTCACTTGTGTGTGAAAGAGAGTCACAGCCTTTAGAGCTTCAAAAGACTGTGTCCAAAATAAAGTTAATGTGCATTGGGGGAAACAGGGGAAGGAGGTGGGAGTGGATCTGGGGTGAGTTAGCAGTGAATATGAACAAAATGTATTATATGAAATTCTAAGATAATTAATGAAAACACTTATTTTTTAAAAGTTCATATGCATCCACTGAAAATTAAAAGAATAAAAGAAAAAAAGAAGAGAAAGTGAAGCTATGACTCAGCCATAAAATGGAGCGAGGCTGTCATAAGAGAGCGTCAGTGAAGTGCTTGCTGTGTAAGCATGAGGACGTGAGTTCATGTGAAGTCAGGCATGCCAGGCGGAGACTGACTGATCCCTTGAGCTCACTGGCCAGACAACCTAATGAATGGATAAGCTCCAGGTTCAATGCAGACCCTGTCTCTAAAACTAGGGTAACTGATCAAGAAAGACACTAGATGTTGACCTGACTTCTACACACAAGAACACACACATACAAATGCACCTGGAAAAACTCATGCATACACCCACACGAACACATACATATACTACACAAATAAATGTGTTTAATCTACACATACTGATATACTAAGCTATATTAAGTGGAGAACAGTCAATATGGCCTAAATGGACACACACAATACTTGGGACTATAGAAATTTCTTGGTTCAGTTGCATAACAAAATGAAGTAAACTCTTTGTATTGTTACTTGCAATCAAATAACCCAATGTTTTACCTACAGATTGTTTGTTTACAAGGGCTGCTGAAGTTGGGGTATAATCCAAATCTTCATCGTTGAAGAGTTCTTCAGTACTCATTCCAATTGCTTCTCCCATATTGAGTCCAAGTTTCTTTTGTAATAATTTCCGTTGACGTGCTATTCTCTCTTTAGGATCCACTTCACCTGTAAACAAAAAAGAAATACATTCCTTCCAAATCAGTTAAGCAAGTTTTTACTATGTGCAGATCAGACTCCCACCACATTAAAAAACACATATTGTCTGACATTTGCATGGTTAATTGCAAGTGGTACCACATGTCTGTAATTCCAGCACTCAGAAAGTTGAAGCAGCAGTAGGGAGCCAGTCTAGGCTACACAGTTGAGGTTAGTTTTGAAATGCTACAAGCAAAGTATCAAATCCTTCAATGAAAAACAGTAAAACAGAATTATACCAAAAAAGTGTCATTTTAAAAATAAAAACTGAGTGGGCTGGCGAGATGGCTTCAAGGTTAAAAGCACTGGCTGCTCTTCCAGAATTCTCAGCACTCGTTACAAGTGGCTCACAATCACCTGTACCNCCAGATCCAAGTGAACAAAACTGTAAGTTTATGCTTCTTGATTTAAAAACTTGTTAAAATAGCCAGGCAGTGGTGGCACACACCTTTAATCCCAGCATTTGGGAGGAGGCAGAGGCAAGAAGATCTCTGAATTCTAGGACAGCCTGGTCTATAGTAATTTCTAGAACAGCCAAGATTACACAGAGAAACCCTGTCTCAACACAACAACAACAA
>LZPO01054714.1:843160-867636 GCA_001675575.1 Neotoma lepida
CTAGATTAATGTATACGTTGAAATGCGATTACGATTAAACACCAGTAAATTTTCGGATCTGATTAGTTAGGCAAGCTGATTCTTAGATTCCAGCAGGACATCAAAATGAAGTATGTGAGCAGGAAGGACGAAAGGCTCTGTGTTTCAGAGAGGAGAGAAAGATGCTTTCACCAAGGGGTGCAGCTTGAAGTGGCTAAATACAGTCTCACAGAAGGAATGCCGCCAACACAGCCTCAAACAATTCGAGGATGTGGGGGGGGGTGTTGTTTCTAGGTAACCACAGGGATTCCTTTAAAAGGACCAGAAGCTCCAGATCGGACCAGTGCTTCAGTGGACAGTGGCTGCCTTTGAGCTGGGTGGTCATGTGATGGTGGTGGGGCTGAAGACCCCAAAGCTTTGATCCATATGTTCTTTTGTTCTCAGACACAATGAGTACAATGAGGCTGATTCTTCTCTTAAGTCAAAACAGGGATAGGGACCTTGCTTATCGAGTGTAAGATGTGGGGAGGGAGGCGAAGGGAAAACTGTTCGTGGGAGATCCCAGAAGGGGGAGATGACAAAATGAGTGCTTGGCCATGTGCCATGGAAGTGTTCCTAGGCAGTGCCACAGGGTGAAATAGCAAACAGAGTGCAGAGCTACCTATTTCCTCTCCTCTAGTTTAATCTCTTCCTATGACCACTCAAAGTTCTCAATTAAAAACATGGGCAAGAGGGGGAGCAAAACAAGATGGGGGGACTGGAGCATCCTGAAAAATGGCCAGCAGCAATAGTATCTGGAGGGAAGAGGATGCTTAGGGTCGTATTCTCTTTAATCCTCTAGCTCGGTGGTCCTCAACCTTCTGCGACCCTTTAATGTAGTTCCTCACGTTATGGTGATCACTAACCATAAAATTATTTTGCTACTTCAGAACTGTAATTTTGCTACTGTTNTGAATCTTAATGTCAATATCTGATTTGCAGGATATCTGATGTGCGACCCCAAAGGGGTCAAGATCACAGGTTGAGAACCACTGCTCTCTGGTTCATGTAACCTAGGTCAGTACGCGGATATGAGACCCCCCCCTCTTAGATGAGTCTTTTTGTTTTGTTTTGTTTGTTTTGTTTTTCAAGACAGGATTTCTCTGTATAACAGTCCTGGGGCTGTCCTGGAACTTGCTTTGTAGAACCAGGCTGGCCTAGAACTCACAGAGATCAACCTACCTCTGCCTCCCAAGTGCTGGGATTAAAGGTGTGTTTTAGTCTTAATGCTCCTGGAAAGCCCTGTGAAGATCCACAACATATGGGTAGGCAAGATGGCTGAGAAGATAAAAGTGGTCACATACATGCATGCAGGCAAAAACACANATAAAATGAAACGAGTAAGTCTTTTTTAAAATTTTTTTTAATTGATGCTCAGTAATTGTACATGTTTATGGGGTACATTTTCATACATGTATGTAATGTATAATGATGAAATTATTGTTATTGGTATATATACTNCCTCAGAACTTCGTGTTGGGAATATTCATAATCCTCTTCATGAGCTGTGTTTAAATACATAATGTTGTCTATCAAGAATAGTTAGCCTACTGTGGTGGGAAGTGTTGGAAGTTAGTCCTTGTACCCAGCTGCACTTCTACTTCCTTTACCACGGGCTTGCCACCCCCCACCCCCTTCTCAGGCTTTCCTACTCTCCACTTTAAAAAAAAGGCAGAGCTTCACTGTGTAGCTCTGGCTGGCCAGGAACTCACTGTATAGACCAGGCTCTACNTTTTATGTCTATTGCATCGACTTTTAGCTTTTGCGTGTGAGTGAAAACAGGTAGTGTTTCCCCTATGTCTGGCTTCCTTCACTGCCACACTACCCTCTGCCTCTGTCCATCTGTCTATCCCTTTATTTTTTAATCGCTGAATAAAGTTACAGTGTGTTTATCTTATATTTTCTTTATGAGCACCTAGGTTGTCGATTCTGTATCTTGGCTAACATCAATATAGTTGCAGTTTTGTGAGGAATGGGCTTTCTCCAGAGCAAGCTCAGGTGGAGGTCTTTCCATCTGGCCTTCCCGTGCTTAGGAGCTTAGCATACCCTCCTGGGATTCAGGGATGCCCAACCTTGTGCCGGGCTTTCTACTTTGTACTGCACTCTCTGCAGGAGTAAGTTAACCATTGTAGAGGCTTAGACAGACTGGAAACCACCCGTATTTAACATAAAGAGGACTGTGTTCTCCCCACATTCTTAGGAAGGAAATCCCCAAGGGTCCCTGCAGTGTTCTACAACTTGCACAAAACGGACTCCTTGCTCCTGCCTAACTGTCCCGAGNACTTGCCTGAAAACCTTTATTAGTAGAAAACTCACAAAGAGTCAATCATCTGTTTGCTTTCCAGGTTACAAATCCTTTTCTTGCACATCATATATATCATATATGATATATGACATATATATGACAAAGTGTCATGCAACCCAGGATGGCATCAAACTCACTGTGGAGCTGGGGTAGGCTTTTAACTCCTATTCCTCCTACCTCCACCACTCGGGGGCTGGGATTACAGGCCACCATGTGCCACCATGCCTGGTTTGAGATGGATTTCACGGGTGAGGAATCAGGTTCAGAGTCATTCAGTGATTTCTCCAGACAGAGGAGCGCTGGCACTTGAACCAAAGCCCTCTTAATGCTGCAGGGCTAACCCAGCAGGCCATATAGACTGATCACCCTTTAGCACACATCTGTTTCACTTTACTGAGCAACTTTACTCTGTCTCTGAAAGGCTTCTGGATGAGAACCGTTCCCAGTGCTAGCATCACAATCCTCCTGCCTCCGCCACTATGCTGTTGGGATCTCAAGCGTGGGCCACCAAACAGCAGTTTTAGGCGCCTGGTTGGGCCGTATTTTCCAGGGAGAGAAGCCCAGCTCCACGGCTTCCTGAAAGGGTTTCCTAAATTCTTTGAATTGAGGTGAGAATTCGTGGTTCTAGGAATGGACTTAAGGTCATCAAAAAGTGAGGTTCTAGAAACAGATATACCAACAGAGCCCTACGCACGAGCCAGGGAAGGTGAACGTGCCAAGGGTCCGCTGCGCGTGCCAGGTGGTCTGGGGAGCATTAACACTCCACCCCCACCCCTCCCCGGCGCGCACTGGGTTAACCTGGGGCGAGGGGCCTCTGCCCGCCCACATTCCGTCGCTCAAAGGGACGGGTGGTCTGATGCCAGTGGGGTGATTTCGCCTCTCCTCGTCCTATCCTCCCACTGGCCGAGCCCGCGCCCCTCCCTGGCCGCCCGGGCGCCGCGCGGTCACGTTACCTTCGCCGCCATTCAGGCGACCCTGTGGGCTTACAAAGCCCGGACATTAAGAAGTCTGCGGGCGTCCCTGCAATTAGAAACGTGGGGCCAGGATCGGGGACAGTTACCGTGGCGCTTTAGGCCGGGTCGCCCGGTCTTGCATTCCGACCGCTTCTATAGTGTAACTCGCTGGTGTTTGCGAATGTTTCTTTGTCTGCATTTTGGAAACATATCGTGGCACAGCTACAAAAGATTGTTGCACGTCCTTTCATCAAGTCCATGTTAATGGGGGGAAAAGGATTCGCCGTTGTTTAATTTTATAACATATGTTTTGCAAAATATAAATGTATATGAGAAAATCAGGTTTTAAGCTGTGGTAACCTAAATTAAAATAACAATCCAGAACCAAGGCCGAATCACTGAGCCTGCTCTGTGACAAACCCACCCTGGGATCTTTTTTTGATAAGCCTGAGCTGGCAACATTCCCCAAGATATTTGATAAAACAAAATAATGTAAATGCTTCCCCCTTTATGTTTCCTCTTTAGCGCTGTGGAGTTGACCCATCAGGAGGTCATAGACTGTGACCACCCTTTAGCATCTGATCACAACAGAGAAAGTGCGATTAAGTCCATTTATTTAACTAGAGAAAATAAATTAGCAAGCATGCATGCATGAACAGAATAAAACGTCCAAACACAAGATAAATCGATCACTTTGATTAATAGCACTTAGGGAGTCTGTGATGATTTAAGGGTTACTAGGGACATGATCGTGCCCTCCTAGTANCCCTGAGGAAAAGTTCATAATAAAAGGGCCAATATTACCAAAGGATGAATTCCAGGTGCTGTAGGCGCCCCAGGCAGAGGAGCCTAAAAGAGTCAAGGTCTTGGGTGTGTGGAACTGGTAGAAGAGAAATTACATCCCTGCGAAGTTTCCTTATGAAAGCAGTAAGTTGGGACTGGAGAGATGGCTCAATGGTTAAGCTCCAAGTCAGCCAGAGCTATGGAATGAACCTTGTCTCAAAAAAAGGGAGTGGGGTGGGGGCGGTAACTGAGGCAAAGAAAAGGAGTCTGGGAAGACACCTGAGCAGGTGAAGTATTTGCTATACAAGCACCAGGACTTAGTTTGGACNACCAGAACCCATAAAAAGGGCATAAAAGATCTGAAAACTGGACAAGGCAGCTTGGGTTTTCAACTTCAATGCTGCCTGGTGGAGACAGGTGGATTCCTGAAGTTTACTGGCCAGCTAATCTAGCCCATCTGTGGGCTCCAGATTCAGATTACAGACTTCACCTCAAAAAAATAAGGTGGAGAGAGATAGAGGAAGACATTTCTGGCTTCCACACACATGAATACATACATGCACATACTCACATGAACATGTATAGGCATGCGCGCGCGCGCGCGCGCGCACACACACACACACACACACACACACACACACACACACACTTGATACAGAAGTCTTGCAAGTGCCTAGTAGGACAGGTGCCAGTACTCCATGAGGACTTAGCCAGTAATCACCGAGCAGGTGTGAGGTTCCAATTTCTGACCTTCCTGAAAGATCTTTCTTCCTGCTGTGTCGTGGTCCAGAGATAGCAATGCATATTAGGTGACTCCCAATCGCATCTTAGAAACAGATGTGGCCTTAAGAAGTTCTTTCAACCCTTGGCCTGTGATTGACTGAAAATCTAGGTGTTTAGCTAAGATGCTTTCTATCCAGATGAGAGAAAAATAGAGTGACAATAACTGAGTCACAACAGAATATGTTTAGAAAATTCCCTTCAGAGCTGTGGGTGTAGTTTGATGGTAGAGTACTTGCTTGGCATATACTGTGTTCTAGTTCCAACATCCCCAAAGCTTGATTCTCCTTTTGATTGAGTTAGCATTATGCTAATGTAGAATAGTTATTGTAAAGATGTTTCAGACTTCTGTCCCCTTTCTATGCTATTATTACACTGGAACTTCAGAGGTTCAGAGTTTTAGCATTGATAAGTGCAGTTTTGATAAACTGATAGAACACTGACTACAAACAGCTTCCAGAAGTTCTTAAATTTCTATGGATTTTACTGGTCCCAGCTTTTAGGATTGCATAGAGGCTTTTTCAGCATTACTGTATTTTCTCCAGTGACATATGGCAAAACCCTGCTGAAATGCCTACTCCTCCCCCTCTGAAACAGGTTAGCATTAGAGAGGGTATGGAAGCCTGCAGGCTTGTTCAACTCCATTCCTCCCTTGCTCTTCAGCCTCCTTCCCTCTTCCTCCTCTGCTCCCTCAACCTNTTTTGTTCAGTAAATTTCCTCTGATTGTCTTCTAAGTATAGACTTAGAGGTGTGTTTCATTGGGCTAATACCAGGCTCTAGGAAAAATGTTCATACCTTTTAACCCAAAGCCATAGCCTTTGTTTTGACACCAGAGTGTAAATCTGTTTCAGCTGTTTTACAGGCACCTGCACATTCCTGGAGAAAGAGTTCTGCTACTCTGTCAAGAAATCTGGAAACCAGTCTCTAGAGCCCCTCTTTGACCCCACCCATCTTCAAGCCCACATTTTACAGGTCCACTCCTCCTGCCAGATGTGTGCTAAGGCCAACCTGCAGGGGGCCCTCCAGATATGCCAGCCCCTGCACCAGCTCCAAGGACACCAACCGGGTGTGTACTAGCATGTTGACTTCACTCACATGCCCACTCATAAAAAGCTCCGTTATCTCTTAACTCTTGTTGACACCTTTACAGGATGGATAGAGGCACTCCCCATCTCCAGTGGAACAGTAGATGTGATGGCTCAGGTACTCCTTGGTGTGCCATCCCCCCAAGCTCCTGGGACATCAGTGCTGGTACCACCTCCCCAGGCTCNAGGGGGCACCTATTCAGGATAAATGCAACTTGCCTTCACCACTTCCTCAAGAAACAGGTTCCTGAGGTCTTCAGGATGGCAGTTAACCAAATGCTTCTTCATCCACACCTCCCACCAAGCATGAGCCCACTGACTCCTGACTCCCCCTCCCCATGTCATCCCATGCCAACAGGAAGTAGCCAGACTTGAACTGGTACCCATATATCCAAGAAGGTTGGGATTCAGTTGGAAGCTCCGATTCAGCCTCACCACCACTCCCATTTCATTTCTTTTTTTTTTGGTTTTTCGAGACAGGGTTTCTCTGTGTAGCTTTGGCGGTGCCTTTCCTGGAACTCACTTGGTAGCCCAGGCTGGCCTTGAACTCACAAAGATCCACCTGCCTCTGCCTCCCGAGTGCTGGGATTAAAGGCGTGCGCCACCACCGCCTGGCCACCACTCCCATTTCAAACCCTGCCCTTCTCAGAAAGCCTGCCAAGCGGTGGCTCCTCCCCCAGAGCTGCTCCATACTGTACCTACACGGTATTTAAGCTCTGGTCCCTAGACTTGTCATGTGATTTCTCCTCCTTCCTCCCCCACCTCACTTATGGGAGGCTTGAGAGTCACCTGAGAGAGCTTTGCTCATTAAATCTAGACTTTTAATTCATCTTGATCTGGCTTATTGCCCGGTGGAGAAACCTACTACTGGGGATCCAAAAAATACCTGTCTGTTATGTGTTGGAGATGNACTGTTGAGGGGAAAAATACAAGAAGTCTTACAGATTACTCTTTGTGTTTTAAAAGGAGAGAAAAGAGAAGCTCATATATATTTGATTGTAAATAGATCCTCTGGATTTGATCCCTAGCAACACACATGCACACTAGTATTTAATTTAATATGGGAAAACCAGAAGAATGGGGAATAGNGATAGGAGGGAGACTTTATTGAATACGTTTTTGTACTTTTTTTGAGCTGTATGAACATAATATATATATATATATATTCAAAAATTAACTGGTATTTAAAACAAACATACAACTCATACTTGGCTTTCCTCTCCTTTATACATCAAACACTGCCATTATGATTTTGCTTCAGCAGCAGAAAAATACAACACAGCACTATTCTAAACCAGCTAGCCTTCAGCCCTCCTTCCATCCTTTTGAACAATGAGGGCAGCAATTCCAGTTCAGCAGTGTCTTCCCTCTGACTCCGTGGTCTCCTGGACTGCACTCTCATCAGTCTTCCTGGGACTCCCCTCTGAACACTGCTGTAACTACCAGAGCACTGATTTATAACAACTTCATGCTTAGACTTAGAGGGCTGAAGAAGCACATTTCGAAGGTCTGCTCTGAGTTCCTCCATGTGGTGTGTAAAGTAGTGGCTCTCAGGCTGAGCCTTATAAAGTTTGTTCCATTTTGAGGACAAATGCTGAGGTAGAATCACTCCCATATCTTGTTTGTGTAAGTAAATGACCACATGTCCATGGCAAAGTAGGAGGCACAGACTTATGCAAATCAGATGTTGCTACTTGTAATGGTTAGCTGGGCGCTGGTGGTACATGTCTTAAAGCCCAGCACTCAGAAGGCAGAAGTAGGCAAATCTCTGTGAGCTGGAGGCCAGCCTGGTCTACATAGTGAGTTCCAGGAGAGACAGGGCTGTTACACAAAGGAACCCTGTTTCGAAAAACAAAACAAAGCAAAACAAACAAAAACATTTGTAATGGGTAGTGCTTGTCTGGGAGGGATTAGTTTGGCTATGCTGAGAAAAAATATCTTGTTTGTGGTGGCAAGGATTGCACCATTCCCAGGGCAAGGATCCTGCACTGCAGAGAGAAATCAGGCTCAGTACCAGAATGAATTCACACATTTATTGCTCTCTGCTTTCTGATTGTGGATATGATGTTGACCAGCTGCTTCAAGCTTCTGCCATATTGCCTTCTCTGCTACGATGGAACTGTGAGATAAAATAAACAAACCCTTTCCCCCTTAAGTTGCTATTGTCAGAGTATTTTAACACAGCAACAAATAAAGAAACTAAGATACAACCTATAAACATCAAATTATCAGGGCTGGAGAGATGGCTCAGCAGTTAAGAGCACTGACTACTCTTCCAGAGGACCCATGTTCAATTCTCAGCACCCACATGGCAGCTCACAATTGTCTGTAACTCCAGTTCTAGGGGATCTTGGACCCTTTACACAGACAAATACACAGGCAAAACACCAATGCACATAAAATAAAAATAAATTATAAAAACCAAACCAAACCATCAAATTCTCTTAAGAACCCGTGGGCATGTTAGCAAATTGAAATCAGAAAAAACAAGGCTCATGAACATACCAAACACTCCAAATCTATAAGTGATGTGATCCCCTCGCTAGCATCATACAAAAAGCACACAGGATGGACAGAAGGAATAGGTGATGAACTCTGCCCATGGAATTTTAGCTTGGCACGGTTGCTCTGCTGCTCGTAACCCACTTGAACTGTCACTTGTCTGGACTCTTAGCCTTGAAGGAGCTCTGTGCTGAGACAGCTTGGGGACAGGCCTGCGACTGCACTCATTATCCCATCTACCTGCTTCACCTTGCCTGTGTCAGGTGTCTGCCGCAGCCTTCAGCCTCTCTAATCTTTACCATGCAGTATCTATGTGCATGCCCATGCATGTGTGTATAAAGCAACACGAAGTGTAATGTGTGGTCTGAGAGTTAATATTAATAATTAAGCTTAGAGAGGGGGCTGACAGGAGGGTTCAATGGGTAAAGGTGCTTGCATATGACACCTACATAAATACATAAACAAATAAATATAATTAAAAAAAGATTAGAGCCAGGCAGTGGTGGCACATGCCTTTAATCCCAGCACTCAGGAGGCAGAGGCAGGCTGATCTCTGTGAGTTNGAGGCCAGCCTGGTCTATAGAGCAAGTTCTAGGACAGCCAATGCCTCACAGAGAAACCTTGTCTTGAAAGAAAAAAAAAATTAGAAGAAACTGATTGCCAACAGACATGTCCATCAAGGGCAATCAGTGGTATGTAGACGGATTTTTCTTTTTGGGTCTCCAGCTCACAAAAAATGACACCAAGACTTATTTTTAATTATGAAAGCTCCCGTTAGTAGTCCTGCCTCACAAGGCAAAAAGATGGTAATAGGCTGGGGAGATGGTTTAATGCATTCTCCACATACATATGAGGATCTGAGTCTGAATTCCTAGTACCTATAGAAAAGCTGGAGGCGTGGTGTGAGGCAAGGACAGTAGAC
The DNA here is from genome assembly GCA_001675575.1 of Neotoma lepida. Classification (NCBI taxonomy): domain Eukaryota; kingdom Metazoa; phylum Chordata; class Mammalia; order Rodentia; family Cricetidae; genus Neotoma; species Neotoma lepida. Next base: position 852,509 of record LZPO01054714.1, read on the forward strand.
TGACTGGAAGCAGAAGGGCTAGCTAGTCTGGTTTAGCAGCAGAGAAACAGCAAACAGATCCTATCTCTAACAAGGTGAGAACTGAAANCAGAGGCTGTCCTCAGTTCTCCGCAAGTGGTGCGGCCATAAAAGGTGTTAAATCCCCAAAAAAAACTCATCTGGAAATGCATAATGACCCCTTGCCTGGCCAGCTGGGAGAGGGCTGTGTGGCCAGCTCCTTCTAATTACCTCCCAACCCCCCCCCCCAGCAAGGCTGGGAAAAGATCCTGTGGTATGTCAGAGCAGCATGCAAATGCAGGCCTCTAATCCTATCAGGAATGCCCAGGGTGTTAATTTGACTATCTTTCACAGATCATAAATCTCCTTGGGGGCAAAGCTGCCAGACACCATCAAGCCAAACTCCTTCAGTGGCTGGCAGTTGGAGCGCAGCAGCTGGGATCATGCCTCAGTAAAGTCCAATAAAGAGCTTTGTACAGGAGGACTGGAGAGCAGCTTCTCACATTTGGATACAATGGAGCAAAACAGTGGGAAATGNGAAGGTCTGATTATCCAGACGGGTGGTCTCCCCTGTGTCCTTCCTGCCCACTGAGCCATGGATCCTTGCTCNTTCACAATTCTTTACACGTAGACAGACCCATCTTACTCCCAATGGACAGCACAAACTCCCATTGGATTAGTTTTTTAATCCCTGTCTATAAATAACAAATAGACTACATTTACTTCCATTGGAACCTGCTAGCCTTTTTATACGAAAATCCATTAACCTGNAGCCAGGTCACTTCTACCCAGATTCNGTCTTTTGTTCAGTGGTCAGAACAGAAACATTATTCTTCATCAACAGAGAGAGCACTGTGAACAAATACGTGTGTTGAAACTGTCACTAGGAAATGCTGTAAGCCTTTCCATTACAGCTTCATCCTGATTACACCCGACTCTACCCGGGTCAGTTTAAAATACAGGTGTATACATACGTGTGGGGGTGGGGTGGATGGGGATACCTGGAGAGATGGCTCAGCAGTTAAGAGCACTGGCTGACCTTCTACAGGCCCTAGGTTCAATTCTCAGCATCCACATGGTGACTCACTAGTATCCTTAACCCCAGGTCCAGGAATCTGATGCGCTCTTCTGGTCTACGTACTGATTTCTGTTGGCCTTCTTGGAAGANAAGCTTCTGGTAAATCTGTCAACTGGCTAGGATGAGGAAATGGGGGTTCCTTTAGAGCCTCAGCATGAGCTGAGACTGCACGAACCAGAGATAGCTCCCCGTCCTGCATCTCAGTGGGGTACATCAGTGGCTTTCGATCAGATGCCAGGGACACAGCGTATTAAGTTGAGTTTCTGAAAACAGGGGTGTCAGAAAGGACTCCACTTACCAGTCATGGGCTTTAATTCTTGAGCTCTCCTGCCCTAGTCTGAAGATGGATTTAATCTCTTAACATGGAATTATCTGGCCCAGTGTATAAGTATGTAGTATTGATATATAGTATTGACATAACTGGTGGTNGATTTGAGAATAACTATGATTGGTATTTTAAAAATTAATATTCATACACATTTGGTCCTAGTCCATCCCATCATTCCTCCCTCCTTCAAGTGACTCCCCATATTCCCACTCTTCCTCCTCAATGTCATGTACTAATACCCAGAGTCCATTTAGCNTTTGAACAGATGTGCTCAGGGTGGGGCCATCTACTGGAGCTTGGATCTATATTCCTGACAAAAGCTACTCCCTCTTTTTCAGCAGCCATCATTAGCTAAATAGTTCCCCAGATAAGGGAAGGACTTCATAAGCCCCTCTTCACTTAGATTTCTGTTGACTTGAGTTTATGTTAGTTATGTGTGCAATAGCCCTGTCACATCCAGTAAATAGTTTCATTCAGACATACTTTGAGCTCTTCAGAATCTTTTTCCTGCCTTGTCCGTGATGATCCCTGAGCCTTGGGGGGAAGATGTAACACAGCTACCCTATTTTAGAGCTGAGTATCCCTAGTCTTTTCTTCTTTGCCTCTTGGCCACTTGATACTGTTTTTGGCAGTCAATNTCTTAGAAAACTTCAGCTTACTTCTATTACTAGTTGTAGCCTTGCGATGTTGTTATTGCTGCAGTGTTTTTACTAGCGATTGCTCCCTCTACATAATGGTGTTCAGACTTTAGAAAGAATGAATGGGCTGGGGAGATGGCTCATGGGGTGCTTGCACGAACATGAGAACCTGAGTTCAAATCTCCAGCACCTGTTTACAAAGCTGGTGGTGTGCAGTAATGTGTAATGGANTAACATGCTATTGCATGATCAGAGCGTGTATGAGACAGGATTGNCTCCCTACTTTTCTGATTCCCAAAGCAGATCAGTTCGCAGAAGTAGCTATAACAATAACCTTGGATTCCTCTTAAGGTTAGGATGCCAAATGACCACTGTTACAACTGGAGTGCCACACTCTTTTGTTGCTGTGTTCCCCTTTCTGTTCTGGGGGCAATGAAGGGTTCGAGTGGTAGACGTCTACTTTTTCTGAGTTGCCTTTTAGTTTCTCATTGTTTAATCCTAGTACCAAGGAGGCTGAGACTGAATTAAACTGAGTTTGAGAGCACCCTGAGCTAAGAAGGCTTGTTTGAAAAAACCCTAAACAAATAAAATAATTACATTTTATTTTGTGTGAACATGTAATAGGGATGGGTGAATGTGCACACACATACACAAAGTATGGCAACTCAGTCAGTTTTTCCCTTCCACCATGTGGATCCCAGGATCAGCCTTTACTTGCTCATCNAGACACTGGCTTTATCTTCCTTCCTTTCTTCCTTCACTCATTCATTCCTTCCTTCCTTCACTCATTCATTCAAGACAGGGTGATTATGTAGTCCTGGCTGATCTGGAACTCACTCTGTAGACCAAGCTGGACTCAAACTCAGATCCACCTGCCTCTGCTTCCCTAGTGCTGGGATTTTTGGTGTGTACATCACCACCAGGGTTCTAGACACTGGTTCTTAAACTTCTCAAATTACCCTCAACCTCCCCACTCCCGCCCCACCCCCAGACAGGGTTTCTCTGTGTAATAGTCCTGGCTGTCCTGGAACTCTTTGTAGACCAGGATGGCCTAGAACTCAAGAGATCTGCTTGTCTCTGCCTCCTGAGTGCTGGTATTAGAGGTGTGTGCCACCACACCTGACTCAAATTACAACAATTTCTAGTCTCTTCCAGATCAATTATAAAAGAAAATTTAAAATTGGTATTACTAAATTTTTTTTTGATAGTGCTGGGTGGGCTTGCTTATTGCTTGGTAAGTGCTCTACCACTGAGTGACACCCTCACTTTTTTTTTCCCTTTTCCACTGGGTGGAACAAAGAGTGTGAGGACAAAGTCCATNAGCAGAGCACACTTGTGTAGACTGCTCNATGGTANGCTGGCACACCATTCTGGGGGCTCCTTGCTATCTGTGTTGTGAGAATTGTAACTCTTTTGAGTGTCTAAGTGGAGAAGACACATAATAGTTAACTACTTCAGGCCACAACCCAGTAAACCAAGAAACACAGGGTGTATATGGGGACTCAGGAGACAGTAAAAGGCAGTGTTCTTGGTCTAAAAGTTCTGGTGATGGGGATTGGTGCATGCTTTCTGTCACTCTAGTCTTCTAACTGCACAGGACAGGAGGCAAAGGCACAGTCAAGAGAACTAATTGTTAAGAGCTTTGGGAAATTTATTTGCATGTTTTCTTGCCTCAACCTGCAAACAATTGGATCACATCATACGNGGGCATGCACACTCAGGGAACAGCAAGCAAACACTTCAATATCATCTTAAATGAAGCAGGAAGATAGAGCAGCTTAAACAGACTTCAAAGTGACACTTAGGGATACTTGTACCATCACTCTCTTCTTACGGAACGCTGAGGACTGATTACATACAGGTCATTAGCATATGGAAATATAAAATACACTACTTTTTTTCCTTTTAGAGAAAAAAAATATGACTAACTTGGAAACGTATCAAGAATGTTTTTATGACATAGAAAATAAAAATATATTCTCTTTATAAGTTAAGCAGACTGATTTTCATGAATGAATTTTTAGGACTACCAACGTCATACTGGATGGTGTAAATGTCCAAACACATCTTACTTTTATCATAAAGCCTCTGAGTAAGTATGGCCACAACATTCAACATTTTACATTTATNCTGCACCCTGACACTATCAGACTCAAAACCACATTGTTTTCCTGCACTTATGATTTACTGTAATCTCAATGAACTTCTCAAGGACCACTCAACACATTTACACTACTCCAGTAATTACCATGCTACCCAGAAAACAAGTAAACAGTTTATTAAGAATTAAGTGAGGGCATGGAATGTGATACAAGTAAGACACTCAGATGGGCAGAATAGCACTACACACACAAAAATTAAATTTCACTTCAAAAAAAAAAAAATCACAAGGCAAAAGAAAAAGCAAATCCATTATTATAAAGTAAGATATTTCATGCAAAGCACTAAGCCACACCCCCAAACTCCCAGCTCCCAATAAACACTGCCATGCTAGCGTATTAACCACAGTGGAAAACAACACAAGTAAGCAATGGGTTAGAGGAGGTAACACAGCTCATAACTAGACCATGATTTTACATGAGAAACAATTCCAGATCCACGCATAGAGTAATATAGACCAAACTTTGAGAAGTATGTAAATATAAACCCCATTAATTCATCTCATTATCTTTTAACTATAAAACCCAGAAGCTTATAGAACTTGAAAATTTTATAAAATTTGGCATATTCCTTTTATGTTCCAAGAAATGATTTTAGGATCACATTTGTATTTAATAGAGAGCTGTATAAAAGCACTTCCAGGTCAGGATTTGACCTCTTAAATCTTGACCACAATTTACATCATAGGAACAACTCCAGAAATACATTTCTCTTAACTCATAGGACAATAAATTTGACTTTCGAGCAACTATATGTACAAGTTTCTCTAAAGGAAGAGTTAATTAAGAGACAAATAAATGCAAAACAAAGATAAGGTGTTACAGAGGGTGAGGAAGATGTCCTCATTTATAAAGACTTAGGTGGGTAAAAAGCTTGATTTCTGAGTGTACTGCAGGAAGGTAGGCCTCTGTGCAAGAGGATGACATNGGGCTTACATGAGAGAACAGTCTGGAGTAGCCTTTCATGGGAAGTAATTTCTTCCACAGCTGCCACACTTGAATATGAGCTTGTGACAGCGTACTTCCAACTGGGCAGAATGCCTTGANAGGAGTAGGGAGCATTGGGCTTGTCCATTCCAGAGGCTACCCGCAGATGGATACACTTACACTTATGGTTCTGGGTTGTGTTTATTCATGGTAAATAGATTCGGCTATAAATATAACCATAAGATCAAGAAAAACTTAAAAAAAAAAAAGTTCCTACTCCCATTTGCTATTCCTTTTTAGATTTAAGGTAATTAGAATGGATTGGGAAATTGTCCAAGTTTCTCTTTCCTATGTCTGGAACTTAACTTTTGCTCACATTCCATGATCAGAGCACTAAGTGTTCAGATGCCAGGGCGTGAGCCTCTTGCGGGAGTTTGCTCTGATGTCCAGAACATCACAGAGCTCTCTGAAGCAAGAACTAGTTTGAGGCCATGGAAGAAGCTTCTTTAGCCACCATCCCCACCACTTCACACCAGAGCTCTCTGGAATGTGTGCCTTACAGATACAAAGGCATCACAAATTAAATTCCCAGAGTATTCATAAAATTCTCAAATGAGAAAATATTTCTTGTGAGAGAGAAATGCTTCCATCAGCAAATTAAACTTGATAAATCAATGTTTCCCCACTAGGTCTCCACCAGCAACCGAGCAGCCTCTGGAATCAATGTAGCGATCACTCAGGCGATGACAGATGAAACACAGATGAGCAACACATATGAAAATACTCTGTAAACCGCTGCAGCTCTAGAACAGTTTATAGTACAAAGCAATGTAAATAAATATCGGGCTAGTACAAAAGCTCTTATTTACATTTTACAAATGAAATTGTATTCAGTGTAAATGCTGTGTTTTAAAGAACACAGTACTGATTAGTAAAATGAGTTCTGTTGAGGGCATTACCATTTTTGTTAGAATTGATACACAACATATAAAAGATTCAAGTTAACTGTTTATAATTTAGTACAGATAAACCCAGTTGAACCTGGAATGGCATCTGTTAAAGTGCTGAAAAACAGGAAATACTTAGAAAACACTGTACATTATTAAAGCTTTATCAAGTCAGAATGTTAAGCTTCTTTCACATTTTTATCGTTTTTGCCACAGGCCTGTAGTCAGGATGAATTTTTTTCCAGCCAAGGAGTGAAACTTAAGAGGCCACCAGCTGCTTCGGGACGTTAGGTTAGGTTTGGTGGAACTGGTTTCAGCCGTCAACCATACCTTCAGGCCTTACAATCTGGTAGGTAATTAAATATTCAGGATAAGCCTGGAAAAGAAAGATTATTTCAAGTGTTGGTGTGTTTTATTTTAGTGCATGTTAAGGTGTCTTTGCACAAGCATTCCAAATCTTGAGGAGTTGTGCAGACCAGACCTCCCTGGGGATATTTCTCTAAATATTCCCACCTTGACTCTAACCCTTTAGGTTCTCAGCAGTAAGCAGGTCTAGGCTGAACATTAAGTACATGTTTGTCTGTTGTCAGTAACTGAGGGAAATCTGCCGCCAACCCTGACTTACAACACTGCTCTAGAGCAGTTTTTCATTAGGTCTTTGTCACTGACAGCAGGAAAGAATTAAACATCATTGTTATATTTTACAGAAAAAAAAGGGGAAAAAGATCCAGTAATGACTGACAAACTCTGAATAGGTTAGATAGATATATCAACGGTGATTTTGAAAACCTATGCCAAACATTTTATTTGTAAATTTCCAAGCCTGAAATTATTCCCCCCACCACCCAAATCCAGTTAAGGCAATATGCCCTGTCCATGTAAGAGCCACGTCCTGTTGAAGACAAACAAATACAGGAGAGGTACCTGTTCTCCTCTGTAAATCACATACTCTGCTAACGCCAGGCCGTTTACACTGGGCCGGCCAGTGACTGAGTGATGGCCGGGAGGAGAGTGTGCCATTTTCATTGCACTGAACTGCAGGAAAGACTTTCCTAAGGTCACTCGGCAAAAGAGCAGCTGCCTAAAACATGAAAAGGAAAATTTCACCCTGAAAACAGATTGAACACACAAACCCAGAACAACGAAGTTTTATGTTAATAACTATTTTCAGACAACCAATAAGAATTGTGTTCCAACAACATCATAGGGGAAGTCAGAGAACACTGTTTATTACTAATAATCACAACCATAGAAGACAAGTCAAACTTAAGCATTTAATGTACAGAATTTGAAATTCTGTAGCCCCCTAAACACTACAGATTTGTTGTGGTAATTCATACCCAGAAGGGACTTCCTAATATAATACGTAAGCCTAAACTTAGGGGGAAAATAATGGCAGTAAGAAAAAACAAGCTGGGCCTAGTGAATACTAGTACTCAGGAGGCCTAGGCAGGAGGTTTGAGGCCAGTCTGTGCTGCACAGTAAGTTCCAAGAAAGCCTGGGCTAGAGTGAGATTTGTCTCACCACATGCACTCACACTGAGAGAGAGGGAAGGAGAGAGGGAGGAAAGGAGAGAGAGAGAGGGAGGGAAGGAGAGAAGCAGAGCCAGGGAGGGAGGGAATAAGAGAGAGAGAGACAGAGACAGAGAGGAAGAACAGGAGAGAGACAAAGGAAGGGAGAGCAAGAGTGTGGGGAGAGGAGAAAGAGAGGGAGGCAGATAAGAAACCAGACAGACAGAAACCAGGAAAGTGAGACTTTCTGTGTGTGGGTATCGGGGGAGAGGAGGCNAGACAGGGTTTCTCTGTGTAGCCCTGGCTGTCCTGGAACTCACCCTGTAGACCAGGCTAGCCTTGAACTCACAGAGATCTGCCCATCCCTGTCTCCCAGGGCAGGAATTAAATGTGGTGCGAAGGCAGAAGTTTTGCTCTAGCATACTTTTGGATCACCTAGGAACTTGGTGGAAAATCCAGTGCTACAGTTTCATCCCAGCCCCATTAAATACCAGCATTGCAAGAGGTGGGGCCTAGAAGTCTGCACGCTTGTTTGGTGTTTCTCAAGATTTTTATATTATGTGTATGGATATTTATCTCACGGATGTATGTGCATCTTNTGTGTGTGCTTGCTCAAGGGGGTCAGAAGAAGGTGTCAGATCTCCTGGAATTGGGAGTTACAGATGGTTGTGAGCCACCACGTGGGCAAAAGGAACTAAAACCTTGGTCTTCTGCAAGAGCAAGTTCTCTTCCTGCTGTGCCTTTTCTCAGCAGTCTGCATTCAAACAAACCCTCTAGGTAATTATGACATATCCTAAGGCTTGAAAGGTACTGCTCAGGCCTGAGAAATCAGGGCCCTAACTGGAATAAATCTTAGTAACTAATGTTACTTGATCTCTCAAATGGCAGAAGATACTTTATATGCTACAAAGATTTTATAAATTAGGGCCAAGTTACCTGAATGATTTAAAGAACTGAGAATAGGCAATTAACTAAAAGAGGGGAAGTGCAGAGTAGTCATTTGATAATTACTTTCTAAAGAGAATGAAAGCATTTTAATTATCTCTCTTACAGATGTAATGTTAGAAACTGAGGATTAGGATATTATAATGAAAAAGAAACTCCTACAGGAATTATCATAAAATGAGTAACTAGACAACCAGTAGCACTGTGTGTGTGTGTGTGTGTGTGTGTGTGTGTGTGTGTGTGTGTGTGTGTGTGTGTGTGTGTGTGTGTGTGTGTGTGTGTGTGTGTGTATGGTGATAGGCACTAAACCCTAAACCTAACTCCTATCTGGCAAGAGGTAGCAATACCTTGTTATATCCCCAGACCCCAGTAACAAGATTTCGGGAATCGCAGGCCTACAATATTCGAAGGCTTTAATAATTTCTCTTTAGTGCTCAATGTTACCTTCTATTCAGCAGTTGTGGGTTTGTTTGGGTTTTTTTCCCCTTTCTTTTTTTACTCACAGAGATTCACCTGCCTCTGCCTCCAGAGTTTTGGGATTAAAGGCATGTCCCACCATGTCTGGCTATTTTTCCTGCTTGAGATAGGGTTTAGCTCTGTTACTACCTACCTTGGTGGTTCTCCTCAGCGTTCTTCATGAAGTACCAAGTATTCAAATGAGAAATTGAATTAAACAGGTTAAGTGCTTAGAATTATGCTGGCCCATTCGGATCCTTCAGTAAATATTAGCTATTATTTTAACTTATGAGGAGACAAAGTTTAATCTGGATTCTTCACGTTGTCAGATATGCCTTGCCCTCTGAGTTTTTCAAATATGTAATCAGTTCTCATCTAATTATTACCAAAACAAGTAATAAGAAAGTCTCTCACCTGTGGCAAATGTAACACGATCTGTCTTTGTGAACTGGACATCCAGTGCCACCTCCAATCCCATACACATACTGATTGCTTTTGGAAGAGTTTTCAGCAAAGTAAATCCCAGCTCCAAACATGCCACCTATGTATGCGTGCCTTTCATCAAAGCCCTTGTGGATAATCGCGTTCACAAAAGGAGACCCTAAAATACAAACAGATGGGCGGCAACAACTTAGCGAAACTAAAGCTTCTGGGAAGTTAACTTTTCTGAGGAACTAGGATTAAACCCAGGGCTCTGTGCATGCCAGTCAAGCACTGAGCCACACACCCAGCCTTGAACGTTAAACTCTTTGTTTTTGAGACAGTGTGTCTCTACATAGTCCTGGCTATCCTGGAACTCACTAGGCAGACCAGACTAGCCTTGAACTCAGAGATTCACTTGCTTCTGACTCTGAGCGCTGGGTTAAAGGTGTTTGTCACCAACCTGGTCCCCTGAATGTTAGTTCTTGAACATGAGCCACTACTGGAATAAACTGTCAGCTGGCTTGCCACTTTTTAATTTTTGTTGTCAAGACAGGGTTTCTCTGTAACAGCTCTGGCTGTCCTGGGACTCACTCTGGATAACAGGCTGGCCTCGAATTCACAGAGATCCACCTGCCTCTGCTGCCATTTTTTTAATTAAAAAAAAACAAAACACTTTATTTTTAATTACGTGTATGTCTGTGTGGGTATGTGCACATAAGAGCAGGTGTCTGCAGAGGCCAGAGGTGTCTATTTTCTGAAGCTGGAGTTACAGGTGTTTGATTCACTCAAAGTGGGTGCTGGGAACCTGACTTCATTCTTCTGCAACAGCGGTATGTGCTCTTTACTGCCAAGTCATCTCTCCAGACCCTGGCTTGCTAGTTTTAGAGTTAAGAATTCCTAAACGTGATAATAATTCCAACAGGTGGTGGTTCAGATGCCAAAGGACAGATTCAATCAGAAAAAAAAAAAACAAAAACAAAAAAACTCAGATTATTTGAAATATCTATGTAAAAATTGTCGAATTCCAAGGTCAAAGAAGAGTGTCAGAGTTCATTTCATATAGCAAGGCTAAATGCAGTCAGGTCTCACAACCATGATTGTTCTCTGTGCAATTTTACTAGCTAGTCAAAAGTCCCCAAGCAGCCTGTCATGCTCTTATTCCGTTCCTTGTGCCTCTTCTTCTACTTCTCTTTCATGATCTGCTATAGAAGATTCCACAGGCAAATACTGCTCCTCCTCCTTCTCCTTGCTAGGAGAGGCTTAGCCAAAATCATACTGAATATGAGAACCACGGTAGGGCATGTATGTGTTTTGATAAAAGCCAAACCAACACAGTTAAGGGCTTCTTCAAAACCAGTAGTCTATTTACCAAGGGAAAAGAAAATATACTGAATTCTACCTCAGAGAAATATAGAAAATAGAGCCCTATTTTGAATTAACTCCCCCCAAAACCAAACCAAACCAAACAAACAAATCCACCATTTATTTAGTCTGAAACATAAAAAAGCAAGAAACAACAACAACAAAACATTGAACACCTGACTTGGTGGCACATGTCTGTAACCCCAGCACATGGAAGATGGAGACAGAAGTGTCAGAGGTTTAAGGTCATCCTCCACTACACAGTGAGTTTGAGGCTAGCTCTGGCTACGAGAGATGCTATCCAAAACAAGACAACCAATTCATTATAACACTGAGTTAATCAGTAAGTATTGTGCCTGTGCCATGAGATTATTGTGATGACTTTTTTATGGCTTTAGAATGAGCAAAAATAGCTAAATACTGTACAAGAATCTGTTCAGTTATAACTATTCTAATAGGGGATTGTCAAACCTAACACTTTTATCAATCTTCGTAGTTTCTGAAGCACCTATGGGTAAGATGCCCAAAAGCTTTGATAAACAATGTGAAAATCTCTATTTAGTTGTTATAAACTTGAAAAGACAAACACCTGCCAACTTAGGAAATAAACACTATATTTTAAGTGTGACACACAATGGTGCTTTCAGGTCCACAAGCACTGGCAGTAACCTTTACAGGCCCAAAGAATATGGATTTTTTAGCACAGAAGGAAGTTAAATGTGGTTTTGATACATTAAACACAGAAGAGGAGTGCCAGGTATGCTGGCACATATCTTTAATCCCAGTACTTCAGAGGTAGGGGCAAAGGCAGATGGATTTCTGTGAGTTTTAGGCTAGCCTGGGCTGGTAGTGTGAACTTGTCTCAAAACAAAGTAAAACAAATACAGAACAGGATGCATCCAAGCTGCAAAATGATTTTCATGTCTTTATCCAATCAACTAGTTATAAGTAAGATGCTACTTTTCAGAGTGACCTAAACAACAAACCCCCGTAAAGAAAAAAAAGGAGTGAGTAGTAAGTATTCCTTTTTCTTTTTTCTTTTTGAAGACAAGGTTTCTCTGCGTTAACAGTCGTGGCTGTCCTGGAACTGTATTTGTAGACCAGGCTGGCCTTGAACTCACTGAGATCCACTTGCTTCTGACTCCCAAGTGCTAGGATTAACGGTGTATGCCACCACTGACAGGCCAGCATTCTTATTTCTGCTTTTTCCTATCACGGAAATTCACTAAAATATATTTCTTCATTCAGTCATTCATTTAGCATGTGTGCGTATCTGCCCGCACAAGTGTGCCACCACACACTTCAGAACTTAACTTCTCTCCATCAGATTTTGGGGACTGAACTCAAATCATTAGGGCTTATGTGACAAAGCTTTTACATAATGGGTCATGTTGCTGGCCCTGAACGGGGTAATCTTAATTTATAAAAATGTTCATTAGAAGGTACATTATCACAAAAGAAATTGAAAATATGAATGCAAATGTAAAAGTTACAGAAACATTATCTTTATTAAGAAGACCTAAGTTGCTGGGCAGTGGTGACACATGACTTTAATCCCAGCACTTGGGAGACAGATCTCTGTGAGTTCGAGGCCAGCCTGGTCTAGAGTGAATTCTAGGCCAGCCTGGTCTACACAGAGAAACACTGACTCCAAGAAAAAGGAAAAAAAAAGGCAATGACAACAACGAGCACAAGGATGAAAAGGATGAAGACAATGATGACATACGTGCAGTCTTTCGGGGGGACGGGCTGAGAACTTACCGTGAAATAACATCCTTTCGTTTGCATGGTTGTGGTTTTCTTCAGAAACTTCTTTTCTCCGGTGTGTATATCTTTCCCACAATTTCTTGTTACAAACCTTCTGAATCTTTAAAAACCAGGAAAATTAAATAATTCTTTTTATCTTACCAAAAAACACCACACACCAGAAAGAGAATTCCCGTAAGTTGCCTCAGCCCTCCACATATATGTGGTTGTACACATGCAGTGTGTTTATGTGTGAGTTTACATGCATGTAACAATTTTTTTTTTAAGAAGAAAAAGACTATTCATGACCAGGAAGGGGCCAAGAATACTTGAAAACTGCATGAAATACTTCAATTTTAAAATTACTTAAAACAGGAAGTATTACTAAAATAAAAATCATCACTAAGTCATTACTGAGATACTTCAGACATGCTAAATTCTGTAGAGAAGAGCACAGTACTCTGCTCTCCTGACTTTATCAGACTCAAAATACCATAAACATGATTTGAAACAGCCACCCACCACATTACCCCACCTTCTTTCCTGTTACCCTTTCCCCCCCAGTTCCTACTGGAGGATTTCTATGGGCAAACGGACATTTCCAGCACTAAGTGCTACAGCCCCTGTGGTCCCTAAGAGCATACAACAGAGCTGTAGTTTTAGCATTGGCTCCAGAAATACTGGTAATAGATGTAATCAAGGACTATACCTGGCACAAACTGACCTTATTTATGTATAAAATGGAACAAAAATAAAGCCATTTTAGCACGCGCGCGTGCGCGAGCACACACACACACACACACACACACAATTAAATATTGTACTGAAATACCTTTAAGGAGGAGGACATAGCATCTTTTTCAACCTGAACATAGTAATTTAGAAATCAGCTTCTCTCCTGTTTCATGCTTCACAAATCTCCTTACATAAGTGCTCCCCTTTGCCTGAATGATCTGATTGTAGCAGATATAATCAAGCAAACTAAGTAAGCTTTAGTGTTGACTAACTTAAAGGATGCATCCACTTCAGGGCATACTGATACTGTTCAATAAGTTTATTTTTATTTATTCATTTTTTTCAAGACAGGATTTCTCTGTGTATCCCTGGCTGTCATGGAACGTGCTCTGTAGATCAGGCTGGCCTCAAACTCAGAGATCCACCTGACTCTGCCTCCTGAGTGCTGGCATTAAAAGGCATGCACCACCATGTCTAACCTAAAAATAAATGAACCTTAAAAAAAAAAAAAAAAAAAAAAAAACTGTGCATGGTGGCCCACACCTCTGATCTTAGCACCTGCACTAGATTCAAATTCTAGACTAGCCTCGGTAGATAGTGCAACCCTGTCTGAAAAGAAATGAACAGAGCTTTTGAGAATTGCTGTGGAAAGTAATGGTCTTGGAAAACTTTATTTTCACTTATTTGTTACCTTGAGAATATTGTATCTGTTGAAGATGCCACCTGCATGACCTCCATCTCTGTGCTCTCGGACAGTACTTTGCATCTGACGGAAAATAATTTAAAATATATACATTAGTTTTGTCATTTCTGACTTAGGGAACGTGGGTTTGATTCATTTGATCCTATTTTTTGAGCATTCAAGATAGGTTTTAATATTTTTCTTGAAAGGACATAAATTCTATAAACTCATGAGTACTATCTTTTTTTCTTCTTTCAAGACTGGGTTTCCTCTGTGTGGCTTTGACTGTCCTGGAACTTGCTCTATAGACCAGGCTGGCCTTGAACTCAGAGATCCGACTGCCTCTGCTTCTTGAGAGCTGGGATTACCATGGGTACTATCTTCAAGAGAGGACTATAAGCATCCTGAAAACATATCTATTGGTGAAAAGTTACATAATGTAAACTAAGATAAAAGAGAATGCAAAATATGTTAAACATAAAAGCAAAACAATGGTTTACTTGTACTGATATTAGCCTAATAAAGCACAATATATATTTTCTTGGGAGTATGAGCTTTAGAACTAAATCTCACTCAATTTTGTATCTGTGCTTAATTCAAATAGATGAGGCACATGAAACATCACGAGTGTAGAGGACTCTTCAGTTGGGTGTAATGGCGCACACCTTTAATCCCCGCACTGGGTAGTCAGAGGTAGGTGGATCTCTGAGTTCGAGGCCAGCCTGATCTAGAGAGTGATTCCAGTACAGCCAGAACTACATATTGAGACCTTGTTTCAAAAACAAACAAACACAAACAAAAACTCCACAAAGAGGGGTAACTCTTCCAAGATTTCAGTAGACTGAAGAATTCTTTGAAAAGAAGGCCAGAATAAAAATCTCCCAGATAAGTACTATCTGCATGTTGAATAGAGATTCTTGAACCCTGCCTTCATAAAGGGAATGAACATTATTTTCAAATGATAGAGACCTTCTCTCCAACAGAATTCTGGTTCCACATTAACTGAAGTAGTAATCCAAGTACCTAAAATTAAGGTTAATTAAGAAATTCATTGTAGGGGGCAGGAGAGATGGCTCAGCAGTTAGGAGCATTGACTACTCTTCCAGAGGACCCAGCACCTACATGGCAGCTCAAAACTGTCTGAACTTCAGTTCTAGGGGACCCAACACTCTCACACAGACATACATGCAGGGA
>LZPO01054714.1:867776-891145 GCA_001675575.1 Neotoma lepida
GGGGAAGCACATCCAAGTAGATCTGGAAATGTCAAGGAAACAGCAACTGAATCAACAACATGAGTGGTTTGATCCCTATTATCCATTTTCTTAAGCATGATGAACATACCTCCTCCTCCACAGACTGAAACTCTTTATCCTCAGGAGACAGGTCTATGAGAACTGTTCCACTACCAGAGTTGTTTATGGTTAAATATGGATTAAGACCTATGAAATGAAATTTAGAAGTAAAAAATTGCCAATAAAACAGCACCAACCCAAAACAATCACCATTTATCTGACACTATCAATTCCCCAAAAATCTTAATTTCATAGTAATTTATAGAAATGCAGAAAGTACAGACAGGTACATAGTTCATCCAACTCCCCCCAAGGTCATACAATACTTTATGTAAATATACAATTGTCAGAACTTACTAACATAGGCTTCATTTGGACTGCACTAGTTTTTCCTACCAATGTCCTCTTCCTCTTACAGGATCAAAACCATGATAGCACATTATATTCAGATTACGAGTGAGTGAGTGAGTGAGTGAGTGAGAGAGAGAGAGAGAGAGAGAGAGAGAGAGAGAGTATGTGTGTATCTGTCTGTATGAGTGAGTGTATGTGCACGTATGTGTGTGGGTGCATGTGCCTATGTACACAGAGGACAGAAGACAGATTCCTCAGAGCTGAGTTAGAGGCGACTGCCCAGCTTGTTATTGCCATGTAGGTTCTGAGACCTCAACTCTGGTTCTCATAATTGGGCAGCAAGTCCTCTTAACCACTAAGCCATCTGCAGCTTTCTCTCTGCACACTAATTTTTGTTGTTGTTGTTGTTGTTTTTTTTGTTTTTCAAGTCAGGGTTTCTCTGTGTAGCTTTGGTGCCTTTCCTGGAACTCACTCGGTAGCCCAAGCTGGCCTCGAACTCACAGAGATCCGCCTGCCTCTGCCTCTCGAGTGCTGGGATTAAAGGCGTGCGCCACCACTGCCCGGCCCTCTCTCTGCACACTAATTTTTTAAGACACATTTTATTTTATGTGTCTGTTTGTCTGCATGTATGTATGTGTACCATGTGAATGCCTTCAGAGGCCAGAAGAGGACCCCTGGAGCTGGATTATAAAGAGCTGCAAGCAGCCATGTGGGTACTGGGACCCGAACCCAGGTATTCTGCAAAGTCAGTACACACTCTTCCCTGCTGAGTCATCTCTCCAGCCTCTCAAGTGACTATTTTTTAACCTGACAGGTTATAGTAGTTTTAGGGACTATTTATGAAGATCCCCTTCCCCTTTTCTTTTATTGCTAGTGAGTTTATAAACATACTTTCTTCTTTAAATTACTTCCTTTAGTAACTGTTCAGTCTTTTATTTTAATAAAGTTATCCTTTCACTTTCTGTTATGAGTAAGAATTATGATGGAGACTTGAACAGCCTCAGGCAATTAAAAACCATCCTATAAGTCCATAAAATTTGCTACCTGACCACTGATAAAAATATTCTTTACTTCTATAATTATGTCATGCTTTCTATTTTTATTTTAAAAATGTGTAAGTGTTTGAGTGTTTTGCNTTCATGTATGTCTCTGCACCATGTCATGCTTGATATCTGCAGAGGAAGAGGGTGGTGTCNGGTCTTTTAAACTGGATGAAGTTACACATACAGTTGTGAGCCGCTATGCAGTGCTGGGGAACTGCACCCAGGTCCTCTGGAGGGGCAGCCAGTGCTGAGTAAGCTCTCTAGCCCCTTGTTAGGCTTTTTAAATGTCAGCAGTCAAGAAACATGTTTTTATGTATTAAGTCCTAAAACAAATTCTTTAATGGAGTTTCAAACAAAAACTTCTAATTTATTTGTCATATCTGCAATATAATTTTCTTTCTTTTTTTTTTTTTTTTGGTTTTTTGAGACAGGGTTTCACTGTGTAGTTTTGGCACTTTTCCTGGATAGTTTTCATCTTTTATTATCTACAAAATTGCCAAGGCTCTGCTGTTTTCTCTAGCAGTGAATCTGTCACTGCTAGGGCTAGTGCACAGAGGAGCTTGTGGAGATTAAGAGCTTGAGATATGGCCTGAGAACAGGACTGTCACCAAGGCAGACTGCAGATACTTATTATGTCTGTAGGAAGTATGGGGCCCATATGGAGACTATTCTACAGAATACTATGATGGTCAGGCACAGTGGCACACCCTTGTAGTCCCAGCATGCAGGGAGGTAAGATAAGAGGATTACTTGGGGCCAGCCTAATGAAACTCTGCCTCAGAAAACAAAACAAAACAATGCAAAACATAAACAAAATCCCCATGAAAATCAACAATCAAACCTCCCCAAACCCAAAAAGCACCCTTCCTCCAAAAAGACTAGGACAAAGGCTTGATTTGGTGATCTGTAACCCAGGATTGAAAGGTCAGAAAAGGCGGTCAGTCACCAAGAGCAGACTGTCAGAGGACCTGACAGACAGCAACCAATTCAGTTTTGCAAATCAGATGTAAACAGAATCTTGGCTTCAAATGAATACCGATAGATGGCAACTTTATGAACAACAGTGACTCTGATATTAGACCAGAACAGCCACTGTGCCTAAGACATGCTTCTCCTTCATGAAGAACAGAATGCTCCCATCCAACTGCAGTGGGTGTATCAGAGTGACAGTAGGTCCTAAGTAGCACCGAGGGAATTCTCTTCTATCACTGATTCCTGAGCCTTTGAACAGAGTGCTGCTAACACTTAGGATGAATCACTGCCTTTTGTCTTTACTCAGCTCGTTCCTAAAACCGTGTATCCTTTTAGAATTGCTGTCACACAGGACATCCCGGTATCCTGTCAGAGCTGCCACCACACAGGAAAGACATTGTTAGTTTAGCAGTCCTGCTGGCGGGTTGTCTTCTTTTTTTGTTTGAAACAGGGTCCTATTTAGCCCTGAAACCTGTTATGTAGGTTAGGCTGGCCTCAAATGCAGTGATCCTCGTGCCTCGGTCTCCTCTGAGTGCTGGGACTAAAGGCATGAGAGAGTTGTGGGCTTTCCTTTCATTTTACATTTCAAAATTTTGTCATTATACTAGGCACAGCCCAGAATGACCTCTATTTTAAATACTGAGCCCCAGTTGAAAGGATTTCTTAGTGTCAATCACCTCAACTTTGACTGGTCTTTGTTTTTTCTTTAAGAAGTTGACCCAGGTGATGGAGATATTGTTCTGTATGCTGTGAATATGTGTTGCTCTGATTAATTGATAAATAAAATGCTGATTGGCCAGTAGCCAGGCAGGAAGTATAGGCGAGATAAACAAGGAGAATTCTCAAAACATAGATTAATAGAAATGGGCTGAATTTAAGTATAAGAGCTAGTCAGTAATATGCCTGAGCTAATGGCCAAGCAGTTGTGATTAATATAAGCTTTTGAGTTATTAATTTATAAGTGGCTGCGGGACCGCGTGGGGCCTGGTGGGACCCAGACAAAACATTCACCTACACCCAGGTACTGGAGAGATGGTTTGGTGGTCAAGAGCACAGGCTACTCACTCTCCCAGGACTTGGTTCCCAGAACCCATATGGCAATGGCTAACTGTATATACCCGTGTTCCAGGGTTTCTGACACCCTCTTCTGGCTTCCTGAGGTACTGAATGCTCATACATACACAGAAAATAAAAACATCGAATCCCATCCTGGCCAGCACATATTCTCCCCCTCTGAAAAGCCTATTCATTTTTGTAAATAGAAATTTTTCTTCAATCCTAGTTGTATAGCTTTTATTTTACGATGTTTTAAAATTTTATTCTTTTGATTGGCAAGCCAAATGACAGGTTCCATTCTGGCCCTCACTGTACTGCCTTCCGTCCTCCCCTCTTACCGGCCTTTCCTGTTTCTGTCCAAAGAGTCTCCCTTTCTGGTTCTTCTCCCACTTTGCTTTCTCTATTTTACTTTTTTTTTTTTTTGATTTTTTTCAAGACAGGGTTTCTCTATATAGCCCTGGCTGTCCTAGAACTCACTCTAGACTAGGCTGGCCTCCAACTCAGACCCACCAGACTCTGTCCCCCAAGTGCTGGGATTAAAGGTGTGTGCCACCACCTCCCAGCTCCCTTTCTGTTTTTATTTAACACATATCCTAGCCTCTCTCATTCCTCCCCTTCCTCATCAGTCCCTTTCTACTTCCATGTACAAATTTAAATCTGGTTCCACATGAGACAAAACAAATGGTATTTATCCAAGTCTGGCTTCTTTAGGAAGAGTTAGTTTATTGCAAATGTCCTAATTTCGTCCACTACAGCTGAATAGAACTGTGTATATCACATTTGTTTATACATTCATCTGCTGACGGACATCTAAGCTGGTTCCATGTCCTAGTTCTTGTGAATTGTATAGTTATAAACATGGACATGCAACTATCTTTGGGGAATGCTGGTTTAGAGTCCTTTAAATATATACCCAGGGGTGGTAATACTGAATCATTATCACCATAGTGGCTGCACTAGTTTATGTTCCTATCGGTGGTGTGTGAGCATCAGAGTAAATCACCATTTTAGTTGGATGGTAAAGTCAAAAATGTGGTTCTGGCCGGGCAGTGGTGGCNCACGCCTTTAATCCCAGCACTTGGGAGGCAGAGGCAGGNGGATCTCTGTGAGTTCGAGGCCGGCCTGGGCTATTAAGTGAGTTCCAGGAAAGGCGCCAAAGCTACACAGAGAAACCCTGTCTCGAAAAACAACAACAAAAAAATGTGATTCTGACTCTTAAAATAATTAATTCACATTTTGTGCCTAGCTCTGTTACACACAAGTGCTAACATCTGTTGAGTGAATGCAATCTGCATCTTCCTTCAGCTAAACATTATGAAAAGTTTTCTTTTTTAAAGATTTTTATTTTATGTGCATTGGAGTTTTGCCTGCATTTGTATCTGTGTGAGGGTGCCTCTGGAACTGAAATTACAGACAGTTGTGAGCTGCCACGTGGTGCTGGGAAATGAACTTGGGTCCTCTGGAAGAGCAGTCAGTGCTCTTAACTGCTGAGCCATCTCTCCAGCCCCCAAAACATTGTGTATCTTACCAACTATCTAATACTTAATCATTATCTAGCATCTTCACATAAGAAAGAGACACCCGTGATCCAGATCTTTTAAAATTATAACACTTTAGAGCTAGAGTAACTTCATTAATTATACCTTCCCATTTTCCAGGAGCTAACATAATCCTAAAATTTCTGCATGGGCCAAGAAATTTTACTTTTAGTAGTGTCAGGAAATTTTAACTATCAGTAGAGGCTTTATCTGTGTTCAAAATCCTATTAGTGTTCTCCCTACTAAAAAGAGCCTGTCACAGATGTCTAAAGTGTTACACTGAGGCTACCTTTATATAAAACATCTAAAATGTCAACTAGTTATCAAAATGAAATACCTTGTTGTCCAGAGATCAGTCTTTCAACCCCTTTAATTAGCTTGTGTCGATGTCCATAAGCATTGATTCCAATCTCTTTCAGCTCCTTGTGCCCCATCTCAACTAGCACATCCAAAGTGATCTTATAAAAGAGAATGAAATTATTCAGAATGCTCGGACATTTGGTAGACACTCATGTATTTATATCTTCATAATACTCATATTTATTTTCACATTTTTATTAAGATACATTTTATGTATATGAATGTTTTGTCTGTATGTATGTGCATGCATTTCCCACGGCAGCCACCAGAGGGCATCACAACTCCGCCCCCAACTGGAGTTACAGACGTTAGGAATCAAACCCTGGCCATCTTGACAGCTCCATTTTGAATAACTTTGATAAAAAAAAAAATCAGTTGTTAAACTCAGAAAGTTGGAGCAAAATATGTTGAGTCATAAATGTCCTTTTAAATTTCATCTTTCCACTCTACCTCCTCACCACTGTTCTGTATCTAAGCCTTTACACAGTGCCTTGCATGGTTCCTCCAGGATGTGGACTATGCTGAGTGGTTACCTCTGCATCACTGTTCAAACTTTTACCTAAAATAAATCATTCCTGCTTCATGAAACGGAAGCCATTAATCCTGTTTCATTTATGTAACTTCTACAAAGCCACCCCTATTAAGTTCAGTTAACAGTAATCTTTCCTTCTTTAAATTTACTAAAATCTTTGTCAGACTGTAACTTTTCATGTTTCTTTTCCATCTCCATTACCAGACTGTAGGTCACTGCAGGTTCAAGTCTACAGTAATTATAATTTCTGAACAATCACAACAGCAATAACAACAAAATATGTAGGGGCTAGAGAGACAGCTTGTTGGTTAGGAGACAGCTTGTTAATCTTTCAGAGGACTGGGGTTTGGTTCCCAGTACACACATGGTGGCTTTCAACCATCCATAACTCCAGTTCCAGGAGATCTTACATCCTCTTCTGACCTCCCTGGGCACCAGGCATGCATACAGTNTACATACAAGCAGGCAAAACACTCATACACATTAAATAAATCTTTAAAAGGATAGGTACATATATTCTGATGGAATACTTTAAACTGGGGCTACTCAGAAAAGCTCAAATGTATGACTGGCACATTCAAATTCCTGTCCATTGTAGGTAGCAGAAGGTCAGGCTTCAAGTGGGTAGTGATGAAATAACAACTGAAGAAACAGCTTGAAGATAACTTAAATCAAGGACTGAATCAGGGAACCATGTTATCAAGGAGGATGTTCTATTACTACATATCAGTCAATTTTTAGATATAATGAACTAAGTGAGACTCCAAAGTCAAGCCAAATCAGGAAGTGACCAATTTCCAGTCTCATAACACTTTCAGAGCTGCAGCAGACAGAACACCAGTACACAGTACACTCACTATGCAGGAGGGCCAGGGTTCAGTGCCCAGAACTAAACACAACAGACACCCTATAAAAACATTTCCCGGGGTTAGAGAGATGGCTCAGTGGTTATGGGCACTGACTGCTCTTCCAGAGGATCTGGGTTCAATTCCCAGCACCCACATGGCAGCTCACAACTGTCTGTAACTCCAGTTTCAGGGGGACCCGACACCCATGGCAAAACAACAATGCATATAAAATAAAAATAAGTAAATTAAAAAAAAAACAAAAACAAAAAACATTTCCCAATAGCTTATAAGGTTTAAGCAATTTCAAGCATTTTCCAGATTTTCTTGAGTTTCTATGAAACACTAAACCAAACAATACAATTCATTTACTCACCTGTTCTCGTTCAAATATATCCATTAAGTGCTCCAGCCCAAGATTCCTTATGAACTGAATTATACTAAAATCTACTCCTGGATCTGGGAAGAAAAAATCCAGAACTAAATTTCACACCAGAATATTGTACTACACTGTAAATATAAAGGCTCTGCTGTGCTACTATGTATGTGATGAATGTATCAAAGAAGCAAAAATACCAACAGCCACTTACGCTATACCAAAAACCAACAAGAATCCTATAAACTTTTTTTTTTTTGAGGCAGGGTCTCACTATATAGCCTTGGCTAGCCTGGAATGCCTTATGAAGACCAGGCTGGCCTCAAACTCAGAAATCTACTTGTCTGGGTATGTGCCATCATACTCAGCTTAAACAGTTAGCAGTGGGTCTTCTCAAGTTTAAACATTTCTCACTTTACTTTCATTTTAAATTTCACTTTTAGTCTTATCTTAAAAAAAAATCAGCCTTCAGGTTCCTTTACAACAAAATTTATGAAAAAAAGTTTTATGACATTGTACAGAGTAAGATGGATCTGACTGATAAAAATGGGACATGGAAAGCATGGGTCAGGGCTGGGGTGATGGCTTAGTGGGTAGAGGCATCTGCTGTGCAAACCTGGCAACCTAAGTTCAATCCTTGGAACCCACTTAAAGGGGGAAGGAAAGAACCTACTTTTCAAAGTTGTCCTCAGATCTCCATATACACCACCGCACGAGTTTGCACACATGCTCACACACACACATAATAGTAAACAATAAATAAATAAATAACAGGTCAGCAGTACCACACTCACCAACATTTGAATGGAGTTTCTACAGGAATTCTATTTACATTATTAACAGAAGAAAATAAAATGTGAATACTCGGGCTGAAGAGGTGGCTCAGAGGTTAAGAGCACTGGNTGCTCTTCCAGAGGTCCTGAGTTCAATTCCCAGTAACCACATGGTGGCTCACAGCCATCTATAATGAGATCTGGTGCCCTCTCCTGGCATATAGGCATACATGCAGGCAGAACACTGTATGCATAATAAATTTATAAAAAATAATATGAATACTCTCAGCCTATATTAATTTATTTCATATAAAGACTTGTATTTAAGATTTAAAGGACAATTTCCTACCATTTTAAATGACAAACATAGAGCTACAATATGAGCTATAGTTATTTTTACAGAACTTCTCACCTTCTTTTCTTTCCAAACTGACAGCACCTTCTGTTGTACTTGAACTAACTACTGAGGACAGTTCAGAAAAACTTCCAGATAAGTTGTCAAGACTACTGGCTGCAGAAAGGCTTGAGGGGCTGGATGGACCTGAAGACAGAGCATCTGTGGTGGCTCCGGGACTTCTCACACCATTGAGCACTTGAGGTTTATAGCATGAAGGTAGAGCAGAGGGGGGCATGGCTGCTGTCAAGAGAGCGCTGACATCATCGGCCTAGGACACATTTCAAGGAGATAAAATCTGTCATAAACAAGGTTTACAATTCTTCTATGCCTAATAACATGCAATAAAAATAGGACAAACCTAGCAAATTCACACTGGGTCTGTTATCATATGACACTGAGATATACTGGAAAATTTTAAGAGTGAAATATAAAGGCTGATACCCAGCTAAATTGTCATTAAATACAAAACACAATTCAGAACACCCTTTCCAAGTCACATTTAATTAAACAAACAAACAAACAACTGCTAAATGTTGCAAAGTACAATGAACAAAATGCTAATTTTGACACCATGACTGAAAGGCACTGAAATTAATTACAGAACTACTAATCAAAGAAGAACTTTCAACCCTATTTGGTGCTATATCCACTTCACTAATGACATACAATTATTTACCACACTCAAACAATAAACTCAGTATTAGGCTGGAGAGATGGCCCAGTGTGAAGGTAGCTGCCAGTAAGCCTCATGACCCAAGTTTGATCCCTGGTACCCACATAGTGTAATGAGAGATAGGACTCTCACAAATTATCCTTTGACTTCTACAGGTATACTGAAGCACATTTGAGCCTCCTCTCTCTAACAAACAATTACAAAATAATATATAAAAAGATGTTAAGTAATCATCAACAGGGGTTTCTTGGTCAGTCATGTATAATGTCCACACCCTTACCTTTCTCTTCCTCTTCAATTTGTGCACCTCTTGACCTTACAGTTTGTATATAGCATTTGTTTATCTATTAAAAAAGACCATTCATTGGGTACAATTTGGTACCTGAAACTATCTAAAGGCTTTAGATATTATTACAATGCTTAATTCCATTAACCAGACATATTTTATCCCTTATAGATGATGCTTTTAAACTTTACAGGCTAGGCAACTAGCAAGACTGCAACTTTAAGGGGTAGAGCTGGAGCAGTAGGTCAGGCCTATTTGACCCCAAAGATCACGCATGCTTTCACTCTCTGAAAAACCATCTTTAAAATTTTATTTTGTGGGTATGTGTCTAATTTGTATGTGTGTATGAGTGTATAAATCTGTGCACGTGGAGGTTAAGAGGATTCTTGGGTGTTGGTTCTCACTTTTGACCATGTTTGAGATGGTCTGTCTCATTACCACTGTGGTGCCAGGTTAGCTGGCCCTTGGGTTTCTAGGGAACTCCTATCTCTCACATATACTCACACTATGTATCCAGATTTATGTGGGTTCTGGGGATTCAAACTCAGGTTCTCACATATATACAAATGCTTTACTCACTGGTCCATCTCCCTAGGCCCTACGTATTCTATAGAGCCTTTTTTTTCCTTGCCACTAATTATATCTGGTGAATCAATGTTTGGGAGGAATAAACTCTAAATGCTTACTTCTTAATCAGCTTGGAACCAAAGAGACATTTCCAAGAAATCTTTGTGCAAATATGGTTTGGTAATTAGCCTGCTGGGGAACATCTATTTAAATCTGAATGCAGTCAAACTAAATCAGTTTCTTGGTCAACTGGTTGGAATAATCTCTCTCCATAGAAAACACTATCTTTTCCGTTTCAGAATGTTTCTTACAGGGTGTGGTGGCACATGCCTGTAATCCTAGCACACTCAGGAGGCAGGCAAGAGATGGGTGCAAAGGGCTGGAGATGGCTCAGTAGTTAAGAACACTTACTTAAAAAACAAAACAATTGCTTTTCTTCCAGAGGACTCAGATTCGGTTTCCAGGCACCCACACCAAGTGGTTTACAACCTTCTGTGACTCTAATTCCAGAGGATTTGACATTCTTTGGACTCTGCTGGCACCAGTATACAGTGGTGCATATAAACACATACAGACACACATACATATGCATAAAAATAAATCTTAAAAAAACCAAAACTCAAAAAACTCAAGGCCAGCCTGATAAATAGCAAGTTCTAGGCCAGCCAGGACTACATAATAGAGCCTGAAGATCTGGGGGTGGGGGGAGCACGGACGGGTGGACAAAATTTCCTTCTACTTTATTGCTCTGGTCAATGTACTCCTATTCCGGTGACTGACACAGATTTGGGAGCTACAAAGGAGGTTCCTACATGAGCGGCTAGCCATGGAAAGAAAAGGAAAAACCCAGTTTATTTTATAAACCTTAAAAAAAAGTAAGCATTAATTTTATTTATTTTGTGTGCAGTATGTGCATCGGTGCATGTCTGCCAAGGTGTACACGTGGAGGTCACAGGACAACTTGTGGGAGGGTCCTGGGATTCCACTCAAGCTGTTAGGTCTGACAGCAGTGCCTTATCCAGCTGAGCCATCTGACTGGCTCTCATACAGATAGCTCTTGCAAGGTAAACAACAACAGGAGGAAGAAGCAGTGAGGAAGGACAAAGAATCTCTGCTAGTAGCAGGCTTTGCAACTATACCGTGAGGGTAATGACCTAACCGGGTACGCTGGTACGATCTTCAGTAGCATGCACTGCAACAGCACTTACAGAGGGCCCAGGCCTATTCTGTTTCCCAACTACTGTTCTTTTCCCCATATCCAAAGTACTTAGTATACAATAACTGACTAATAACTTATCTACTTCACAACACCANAGGATTCCTGAATTTAAATCTGAGCTAAAACCATATTCACTATGCAGACATTTTATGCATGCCATGTGAACTTTCTGAGTTTTCAAAGAGCCCATCACTTACTGAAACTAAATCTAAAGGTGTTTGTCCTTCTTGATTTTTAAGAGTAGGATCAGCTCCATGGGCCAACAATAAAGCACAAAGCTGTGTCCGTCCCTTTTGGGCTGCTTCATGTAACGGTGTGAAAGCCCATTTGTCCGTGGCATTGACACATGCATTGTACTTTATCAGTAAAGCTGCTACGTCTACATGCTGTAAAAGAAAATATTCCTGTTACAGTTGGAAATGTTTTATGGCACTTCACTTCTTATGAAACTGGGTCTGAGCTGGGTGTGGGAGTGCACGCCTTTGATCCCAGAGGCAGAGGCAGGCAGATCTCTGTGAGTTTGAGGCTGGTCTGGTCTGCAGTGAGTTCCAGGTCAGGCAGGGAAATGTAGAGAGGCCATGTCTCAAAACAAAACAAAAAAAACCTGGCTCTGTAGCTACCTTCTTATTTTCAAACTTATTCTGGAAATGAAAAGTAAAGCTATTTCTTCTCAGCACTGTAACTTATGGATAGTTGCTTAAGAATTACAGTTCAGAATCTAACATAAGAAAATAAACTAATATAACTTCAATGATTTCTAACTAATTCTTGTATTATAACAGATGAATACAAATTCACAAACTAGCAGTCTTCCTCAGTTATTCAAACTAGACCACTGACAATGGCCAATGCTGACCAGAATCTTCAGGGTTGTTGGAAGTCTGTAACAATGTATCTGAATCTCTAAAGATTCCCATGAAACCTATGGATTTTCTGAACACACCCACACACAAATTAGTATTTCATCAAAATAAGAGACAGGTGCCAAGGATACTACAACAAATGACAAATATATTGCCATGTCACACAGCTGCTTATAGCAGATTAAGAACTAAAATTTCTACGTTATTTAACTTCTTATTTAGCTCTTTGTGAAATAAGTCATATCAAATTCATGTAAACTGTGATACTGACACTCACTTTGAAAAATCACATAGGTTTTTAAAGGTAACACAGAGGAACTTACCCCATATGATGCTGCGTTATGTAAAGGAATGAGTCCTCCTTTGTCTTGGGCATTCACATCAGCTCCATGTTGCAACAAATACTCTGCAACTTCCAAATTATTGTAACCAGCTAATTCAGGAAAGAAGTAACATTACTTTCCCTTATAAACGTAGAAAAATCATAGTACCCATATAGCTATATATTTTTAAATAGACATTACTAAATTTTATGTAAATCTGAGATTATTAGTATTTTATCTTGTGGGAAAAAAGTCCTCCATTGGCCTAAAATGTTAGAAGCTTTTGGTATTTTTAGTCATTGGTTTTGGAGACCTACCAAATTACAGAAAGATTTCTTCTACCCATTGAAAACTTCTCTACTTCTAAAACAGCAGATCTCCAGGACACAGGACAACAGGATATCCAAGAGGAGGCCCAGTGAGAGCCCATTATTGGTGGTGTAGCAGAAACCAGAGGCCTAGAGTTAGACCAATGACTTATGGCAATGAACACTTGTAAGTAAAGATGAATGACTAAAGGGTAAACTGTGTGTCTCAATGGGCCACACTATAGCTTCCATGCTCATTTTTTTTTTTTTTCCCCCCTGAGACAGGGTTTCTCTGTGTGGCTTTGGCGCCTTTCCTGGAACTCACTCGGTAGCCCAGGCTGGCCTTGAACTCACAGAGTCCGCCTGCCTCTGCCTCCTGAGTGCTGGGATTAAAGGCGTGCGCCAACACCGCCCAGCCGATCAGATTCTTCTAATTTTTTAATTTTTGTTTTGTTTTTTTCTTTTAAATTTGGTTTTGTTTATAGAGGGGTTGCAAGAGCAGAGGGAGGACACGAGNGGATAGGATGATAAGTGGGATTGGGATGCACAATGTGAAATCCACAAAGAATCAATAAAAGTTAAAAAAAAAATTAAAAAAATAAAATACTTTCCTACCAAAGGCCCTGCCTTTATGGTTGTTACATATAATGTTCTAATTCAGGTGTATGATCCCAAGGGCTAAAAATCACAGGCACCCAATCATCTAGCTGCAAAAGAGGAAGCATCCTCTCTCAGGTTGTAGAAACAGGCTTCAGCCTAAGGAGAGCACTTAGGAGACAAGTGGTACAGACTTTAGCACTATTAAGACCAAAGAGGTAAGCGCAGTACTCTCAAGCATGACATAACCTGTATCTTGTCAGCTAGCTCAGAGTTCTCTTATCGCAAAGTATCTTTAGACACGTAACTACAGATAAAGTAAATTTGTAATTTTTCCCAATATAAAAAGTGATAATGGTTTTAAATGTTTTATCATGTCTATCTTAATGCACATGTTATCCCTTTGAAGGATTTAAAGCATTAGAATTGTCACAGGGTGTAGTATTTGTGTGTATATGTGGGTGAGTGTGGAAGCCAGAGTAAAATACAGTATTTTCCCCTGTTGCTCTCTGNCCTCCCGCCACATCCCCCAAGACATGACTTTTCCGTGTAGCCCTGGCTGTCCTGGAACTCTATCAGGATGGCCTCCAACTCAGAGATCCACTTCCCTCTGTCTCCCAAGTGCTGGGATTAAAGGTGTGCGCCACCAGCCAGCAGCTTTCCACTTAAAAAATTGTGTATTATTGTCTGTGCATGCTTGTGGTATACACCACAGGTCAGAAAACTTGTGGGAATTGACTTTCTCCTTTTACTATGTAGGTCACGGATACTGAATGCAGTTTGTCAGGCTTCTGTGATAAGTGCCTTTACCCACTGAGGCATCTCACAGATCCCCAACCTGATTATTTGAGGCAAGGTCTCTCACTGAACTTGGAGCCCACTCACTCAGCTAATCAGNTAGCCAGCAAGTTCCAGGGATGCTCTATCTTTGCTCCTCAGTGCTGGGAATGTGAACAAGTTCTCATGCTTGCATGGCAAACATTTTATGACTTTCTTCACAGCCCAAGGTGTAGTATTAACACTATTAGAAGTGGGTAGACACATTTTGTGTATTAAATATAGTTGCAACTCCAGGCAGTGGTGGCGCACACCTTTAATCCCAGCACTCAGGAGGCAGAGGCAGGTGGGTTCTCTGAGTTCGAGGCTAGCTTGGTCTACAGAGATAGTTCCAGGACAGCCAAGCCTACACAGAGAAACTCTGTCTCAAAAAACAAAACAAAACAAACAAACAATGTATTTGCAACAAAGACAATGTGGACTTAAAATAGTAATGTCAAGGGCTAGAGAGATGGCCCAGCAGTTAAGAACACTGGCTGCTTTACCAGAGGTCCTGAGTAAAATTCCCAGAAACCGCATGGTAACTCNCAACCATCTATAGTGGGATCTGATGTCCTCTTCTGGCATGAAGTTGATAAAGCACTCATATATATAAAATAATTAAAAAAACAAAAAAAACCCCAGTAACGTCAAATATTCAAGGTAAGGGGCTGGAGAGATGGTTTAGTAGTTAAGAGCACTTGTTTTTGCAGAGGCTCTAGATTTGGTTCCCAGCATCCACAAGACAGCTCACAACCATTTNTAATTCCAGTTCTAGGGGATCCAGTGCCCTATTCTGACCTCCACAGGTTATCAGGCACACATGCAGTACACAGACATCCATGCAGGCAAAATACTCATGTTGTGGGATAATCGTTTTGTACAGTGTGAAGATGTGTCTCTGCCAAGGCACCTTCTGACTGGTTTAATAAAGAGCTGAATGGCCAATAGCTAGACATGAGAAGATAGGTGGGACTTCCAGGCAAAGATAGGAACTCAGATAGAGATGTGTGTGTGTGTGTGTGTGTGTGTGTGTAGTTGGACATACAGTATGGAGGAGAGGTAACTAGCCATGCAGCAGACTGTAGATTACTATAAATGGGTTAGTTTAAGTTATAAGAGCTAAGCCCAAGCTTTCATAACTAATTAATAAGTCTCCAGGTCATTTTTTGGGAGCTGGCAGTCCAAAGCAAGACTGGCCATATATCCATACACATAAAATATATATAGCACAAAAAAGCTTATAAAATTTGGAGCTGGTGAGATGGCTCAGTGGGAATGCGCCTTGCTGCCAGGCCTGATAATCTAAGTTTGATCCCCAGAACCTACATGGTGGAAGGGAAGTCTTTTGTAGTGATCTCAAAGAAAGGATTCCAAAGTTCAGAGTGATTGCCAGTGCCTATTTCAACTGTTCTTACTGATTTTTTTTTTCTTTTCTCTCTCTTTTTTTTTTCTTGAGACAGGGTCTCACTATGTAGTTCTGGCTGTCCTGGAACTCACACATATCTGCCTGCCTCTGCTGGGATTAAAAGCGTGTACCACTACATTTGGCAACTGTTCTTACTGAAGGTAATCAGTGCCAAAGGAAGTGAAATTCAGCTAACGGCTTCATGTATAAACACAATGGCTCTGTACAAAACACACATACTGGGATAGAATGAAAGCTTTGGTAGATAATGTGACTTGTATCTTTCAAGTTTACCTAGAGGAAATATTTTACTCAAGAGTAAAAACGAATTTTAGGGCTGGTGAGATGGCTCAGCAGGTAAATGCATCCACTGCCAAGCCTGACAACTTGAGTTTGATTCCTGGAACCCACACGATAGAAAGAATAGCCTCTAACAAGCTGTTCTCTGACCTCAGACCCCATACCATCCCCTACCAAAAAAATAAAATAATAAAAATAAACTTAGATGTCACCAGCCTAAATCTAGTTTCACTCATTTACCTGCCAAATGTAAAGGTGTCGAATGTCGACCTTGGGTATCACGGCAATTTACATTATCAGGNGAAGACAATTTCTTCACTCTGGCTAAACAACCCTTCTTGGCAGCATCTAGCAAAGCTGCATCACCTCTAAGTAGATCTTGGATATCTGTGTCTCCATCTTTTACAAGATCCAGAGGAGTATTACCATCTCGGTTTTTCTTTGTAGGGTCTGCACCATGCTAGGCATGAGAAAAAAAAAAGGGGGGGNGGTGGATCAGTGTTAATTTTGTCATTGAGAAAATAATCAGAGCAAGGAAAATCATTTTATATTAAATCTAACCTGATAGTTATTAATGCTTAAATACTGTAAGAACTGTAACACATTAGTAAGTATGTATCTAAGAATAGAAAAACTACAGTAAAAGTTTTCAGCTATATAATTTAAAAATTATAATTATTTTAGCCTGCAGCACAGGCTAGTCTTCTGAAATTTATTCTGTAGTTGAATATGACCCTGATCCACTGATCTTCCTGTCTCTACCTCCNANATAATGAGAATACAGGTATGTACCACTGAGTCTGTCCATGTGGTGTTGGGAATACATCCCACGGCCTTGTGCATGCTAGACAGGTACTCTACCAACTGAGATACTTCCATAGTCCTTACATGATAATTTTATGGGACCACTGCCAAAATTGTAGCCCATCATTGATTGAATTATCTCACAATGCATGATTGCATTTTTATGTTTTTTAAAAACAGGATCTCAACTATGTAGCCTTGGTTAGCTTCCTAGAAACTCACTCTGAGGACCAGGCTGGCCTTGAACTTATGAAAACTCACCTGCCTCTGACTCCCAGGTGCTGGGTTTTAAGGAGTGCACCACCACACCTAGCTGCATTTTCCCTGTTTACAAACACTGTATAAATGAATCTATGCTATAATACTTTACAGCAAAGTATCTGTATCTATATTAGACCAGCACTATCAATTTTATAGAATGTTAAACAAATTGGGCTTATAAACCACATAATTAAGTAAGTCAAGTAATTTGAGGTTAGATTACCAAACAGGAAAATCTGATAGCAACCAGAACTATCACATGGTAGGTGGCTATATAAATAAAACCCCAATGCTGGAAAATATATATGTAGATTCAGAAATAAAAATGCTCATGACATTTTCCTTTGAAATCTAGTTTCAGCATTAGGTAACCCCCCCCACTTTCATTAGTTTAAATTTTATGTTAGTGTTATTTGAAAGATAATCTGAATATTTTAGGTAATTCACACTGTCCATAACAAGTACTTAAACATACCTGAAGCAGAAGTTTGCATATTTCATATTTTCCTTTTGCTGCAGCTTCATGTAAAGGTG
This sequence comes from Neotoma lepida, assembly GCA_001675575.1. NCBI lineage: Eukaryota > Metazoa > Chordata > Mammalia > Rodentia > Cricetidae > Neotoma > Neotoma lepida. The sequence continues at coordinate 885,039 of LZPO01054714.1, forward strand.
TGAACTTCCACAAGTCAGCTACGTTAACTACTGCTCCATGCTTGACAAGAAGTTCTGCAACTTCATAGTGTCCATAGGAACATGCATTGTGCAAAGGCACAAGGCCTCTGAAAAGTTAAATAAGCAGTAATAGCGGAAAACACAGTTTAATCTCAGTAATTATACATAACCAATGAAAGACATTTCTTTGAACCGCCTAAGAAAGTATGCTGGTAATACTCTGTAGAACTTAAACCTATGGAAAGCAGGGAAAGATTTTTTTGGGGGAAGAATTTCAAAATATCTTAAATGCAGAGAATATGATAAACATTCACATACAGACTCAACTCAGAGATCCGCCTGCCTCTGCCTCCCAAGTGCTGGGATAAAAGGCGTGAGCCACCAATGCCTGGCTTACATTGTGTATTTTTAACAAAAACAATTTTAAGATTAACAAAAAAAACTTCAAATATTCTCAATGAACACTAAACACTTTAATACATTAATGTCAGTATCAAAATTGCAAAAATGAAATCCCTGGCAATTATAAAATGACAAGACATTATACAAGTTAATCTTAATGTAAACTTGAGCCATTTACACTTTTCTTTTCTTAAGATAGGGTCTCATACTGTAGCCCATATTAGTCTCAAACTTGTGGTGATCCTCCTGCCTCAACTTCCCCAGTGCCTGGAGTCCAGGTATCCATCACCACGCTCAGCATAAAGCTTCAACTGAAGTTAATANGTTATCATTGTACCAATGCTAGAAAACAAATTATACATTAAAAAACAGAAGTATTTTTATCATTTATCATAAAAGTCTTTTGTAGTTTCCCAGAGGGCCATGTAAAAGTAAGGTAGAGACATGGCAGCTGTTTCCTACCCTTTATCTTTAGCGTGTACATCAGCTCCATGCTGCAGCAGGTATTCCACCACAGATACTCTGTTGTATCCAGCTGCAAAATGGAGTGGCGTTGACTGACGACCTTCTATGTCTCTACAGTTGACACTCTGAATAGTACACAGTTTCTGTAGGATTGAACACAGCACACACATGATGCTACATATTCTCATGTATTGCTTTAACACAATTAACAAGAATTTCAAACATCTGCCTTATTTTCTTATTTCATTAAATAAGTTATTTTAGAAACTATTCTTATTTCAGCTTGCCATATACTGAGAATTCTTCTGGTCCTCTCATATTTGTATCTTCTACTTTTTTTTTTTTTTTTTTTTTTTTTTGGTTTTTCGAGACAGGGTTTCTCTGTGTAGCTTTGGCGGCGCCTTTCCTGGAACTCACTCGGTAGCCCAGGCTGGCCTCGAACTCACAGAGATCCGCCCGCCTCTGCCTCCCGAGTTCTTCTACTTTTTTGAAAGGTAGTAAAATTTACTATTTACATATTGATAATGTAACGTCAAAGACTATCACTGTAACTTCCATTTGGTGGTATACACATGCAATAGCACACTAGATCACAGCAGCACTGAGGAAAAATTCAGAGTCCCAAATCCTTATCTACAGTCAGAATCTGCATTTTAAGCCAGGCAAGGTAGTATACGCCTGTTATCCCAGCATTGGAAAATGAAGGCAGGAGGATTATGAGTTCAAAGCCAGCGTGGACTGCATGGTAAGACTTTCCAACCAACAATGAATAAAAACCTCACAGTAAATCTACTAAGACCTCTATCTATAAGTATATTAAAGTTTGAGAAGTGATGCTGCAGACCAGTGGTTCACAATTTCGACACACACTGGTCTTATCCCCAAATTTTTAAGTCATTGTCTGGGGTTGTAAATTTGCATTCCTACCAAGTCTCTAACAGCCAAGGAACCACATTTAAGATAATGACTCATTCTGTACTATATTATATATATGTGTTGCTGGCTATATACCATCTTTGGAGGACTAAGAAAATAACTGCTAAAATTATTTTCTTGTGTTCTTTGGTTCAGATGAGTAAGTCTAGCTCAATCAAAAGTAATACCCCAAATTTTTTGAGTATTATGCAGAGAATTTAGGGGAATAAAACAGACAACAGACAATGCTTAGAGAGTCAAAAGAGTATCAGCATTAGTAAAGACTCGTTTTACTAAGCCTACCTTAAGAATAGGGATAACTTAGGTTATGTAAGCCCCATCAGCAGTTTATCCCAAAGGGAGCCACTGAACTGGCAAAGCTTTTCTGAGCTTACAAATCACACTAGATTCAATGAGAGAGGTTCCAGGACCAAAGCGGTGTTTTAGTGGGTATGAAACATGACCTAGGAATGAGTGTTTCCACTGTGAAGCGTCTGTTGCCACATGTGGTAGTTACTCCACATCATTTTAATACTGTCCATCTGCTCTTAGGGACTGTTATAGTTAATACAGTCAGGCTGTATGACTTAGAATAGCTTAGGAGACTAGCCTCTCGGCCCGCCTGCCTGGAATCACCTACTAATCAAGGCAGGAAGACCCACTGTAACTGTGGATGACACCATTTCACGGCCTGCTGTCCTGGACGGAACAAAAAGGAGAAAATGAGCTAAAAATCCGTGTTCACTGATCTCTGCTTCCTGATTGCAGATGCAATGTGACCAGCTATCCCAAGCTCCTGCTGCCATGCTGGACTATACCCTGTACTGTAAGCCCAAATAAACCCTTCCTTTCTTAGGTTGTTTTTGTGAGGTATTATGGGTATCCAGAAAATGATGTAACCTGATAGATCAATAGTAAACAAATCTAAGTAAAAATGTAAATATTCACTGGGTAGTATGGAGAATGCTTCTATCCTAGTAATTCATACAGAGTTACACGCCCCAAAATAGAAAAGAAACAGAAAGGCTGATGGAGATACATTTCCAAGTGATTTTAGAGTCAGAGGGCAAGGAAGCTAGCCTAATGCTTATCACAGAGAGAAATGGGTNTCTTCCTTAATTCAATGGCATTACTTTGTTTTCTAAATCTAATTTGTATTTTAAATTCATGTCTTTCCCCTCTAGGCTCCTTCTATTCTGATGAAAACAGAGTTTATAATTTTAAAAAAAACAAAAAACCTAAACTAAAATCAAAAACACCACCACCAACAACAAAAAAGAATTAGCCAAAGATGGTCTCAAACTGTGACCCTCTACGTCAGCCTCCAAGTGCTGGGATGCCACCACTTCTGGTAATGTTTAGTCTTATGCTTATTAAATACTTTCATGGTCTATAAGTAAATTAACATTTAAAATTCATCAGGCTCCTCATTTACATACATATACAAATAAAATTATCTAGTTTTAACTTGAATAAATACCTTGAATTTAATAAAACACAATCAGTTGACTCATGAAAAACCAATCAGAAAGCCTCATTGCATGGGATGTCTCTATTCACACTGGCACAGCAGTGAGAGGATCATGTGCACTCTTAAAAGAAAATTAAAGAAAGAAATTCAGGGCTGGCAAGATGGCTCTGCTGGTATGGGTGCTGTGCAAGCCTGGAGACCTGAGTGTGATCACTGCAACCTCTGTAAAGGTGCAAGGGGAGAAAACACACCATGCGTCCCCCAAACACCTAACCCACTTAAAAGATCAGCGAAGAAAATCTCAGAGCTCTAGAATGAGACCAACATGTGTAAGACTTTTTTCTTGTAGTTGAGACAGGGTCTCACTGTGTAACCCTGACAGGTCTTTTGACCTTAAATTCAAAGAGATTCACCTCCCTCTGCTTCCCTAGTGCTGGGATTAAAGACAAGTGCTACCATGTCTGGCTTGTATAGCTTAAAAAAACAAAAACCAACAACTATATAAATCTATAGAAAATCTACTGTGTAGAAATTCAACAAAATTATTTCAAACAGCTGCTTCTGCCACAAATTAGGCAACACAAAACCTGTTTTTGTTTTTTGACATAGGATTTCTCTGTGTAGCTCTGGCTGTCCTAGAACTCAGGAGTCAGCCTTCCTTGAGTGTTGGGATTAAAGGTGTGTACCACTACCACCCAGCTATATAAAATTTCTTACTGTACACGAGTGCTCCCTCAACTCGGAGTAGCCTAGTTTTGAGAAAGTCTTTAAGGAGAGAAATTAAACAAAAAATAAGAAGGCTTTTTCTCCCTGGCTAGTTTTGAAAACTGAAACAGTATTACTGCATTATTGAAGAATTATTTACTTCATGAAACAGAGGAGTCAAATTCTGATTTATATTACTTGAATTGTGAGTCCTGCTCTTTCAAAACATCAGGCTTTGGGGTTATTTGCCTAGATACACATTTCTGTACATAACAGGGACACACAACACAGGTGGCAGGACAGCCATGTGTGTACAGCACAAATCAAGACAGAGTCTGAAGGAAGGTGACTCTGGGAAGACTGCTGCCAGGATGGCACAGACAAGTAGTCTGGTGCTCTGTAGGAGAAAAGAAATGCAGTCCAGCTGAGAAAGAGATTAGATGGCTCTGAGCAGGGCTAACACTATGCTCACACTGTCACAAGGGACCCACAGGCAGGAGGAGGAAAAGGAAGGAACGAATGAGCAGAAGGAATCTGTGCAGACACCTGGCACCTGGTTCCTGTTGTTCTGTGTATCATTTATAAACAGTAATGGACAGCAACATAAAACTTTCTTCTTTTTCTTAGTAGCTCAGGCTGTCTTTTAACCCTTAATCCTCCTGTCTGAGCCTCCCTAGTGTTTGGATTGTGCACTACCATACCTGGTCCATACTTATTTATCCTTAAAATAATTTTTTATTAAAAAAGATTATTTTAGGTTTATGAATGTTTTGCCTGCAAATATGTCTGTGCTCCACATGTGTGCCTGGTGCACATGGAGGTCAGAAGAGGGTGTTACATCCCTGGACCCAGTTATCAATCATTGTAAGCTACCATCTGGGTGCTGGGAACTGAATGCAGGGCCTCTGCAAGAGCTGCAAGTGCTTCTAAATTCTGAACTGTTTCTCTAGCCCCTTATTCTTTTATAGTGACAGCTGAGTTCTTTAAGACAACTGTATTTTATGCCACAAGAAGAGTACTAAAATTTGTAAATCTGATATTTTCTAAAATACACGTGAAACTAAAGCCTCCCCCCATTTCTCAGTGTTCCTTACTGCAGAGGAATTGGGGTTTTTTTTGTCCTTTTAATAAGGCTTTTTGATGTAACAGTACAGATTTATTAAACAATGCCAAAATAAAAACCAAAGACTAACAAAAATTTAAGATTGTTTCTTACCTTTACAGTTTCTACATCACCAGCCTTTGCAGCTTCAAGCAACTGCCTGTCTGCCTCTGAGTGACCTGGTGAGATGCCCTCTAGAAAGGGGGGAGAAAAGTGGTTAATTCCCATGTAGAAAATTAGACCAAGCTTCAAGGGAGTTCTGTTTTACAAAGTAGTTTATATAGTATCACCACAGTGGAAAACACTAAGGCTATTAAAACTTTTGAAAATATTCACTGAACAAAATGTGTAAGCATGCTAGCTATAAAATGCTATTTAGGTGGTTGGTGTAAAGGAACAAACCAAAGTGAAAGCTTCCCTGCGTCGTAACCAAGCCATGTGTGAGCACTGGTCAAGAGCAACCAACAGAAATCTAAACATGGTTCTGACATTAACTAATTATCTACTAGTTATCTTAACCGCGGAAAAATCACTTTAATTTCCTGAGCCTCAGGCTGTTTTTCAGTGTTAAGGAGTGTAGTTGGATTAGAAAGTAGCTNGACACTTCTAGTCTAAAACTGTGTCTTGAGCCGGCAGTGGTGGCACATCCCAGCACTCAAGAGGCAGAGGAAGGCGGAACTCTGTGAGTTCAAGGCCAACCTGGTCTACAGAGTGAGTTCCAGGACAGTCAGAACTGTTATACAGAGAAACCTTGTCTAGAAAAAACCAAACCAAACAATGGTTGTGAAAATTGTGTCTCAAAACTCAAAATTTCTGAAAAGAATACATACAACAAAGGAAGTTCCAGATAAAGGTTTAAATTTAAAAATTAAACCTTAAAAGAACTAAAAGAAAAGAGATATATGTTTACGTATTAGGATAAACATCTAGAACAGTGTATCAAAGGAAGAGCCAAACAAAAAACTAATGTGCAAAGGTGCAGGGCAAATCTCCCATAAACAAAATAACAAAGCCAGGGACAAGATGAAAAGACTCACATTGTAACGC
>LZPO01054714.1:891295-907885 GCA_001675575.1 Neotoma lepida
TGCAACCCTGTCTGTCCTGGAACTCAGCGAGATGTGCCTACCTCTTTCCTGAATACTGGAATGGTGTGCACCACCATGCCTGGCAATTTGGCTTTATTTACTCAGAGAAACTGGGCAGACTGTGCTACTAAACAAAAGTCATAATTACAATTTAATGACATTTAAGTATCAAATATAATGAGCTAAGAATTTTAAGTTAAGAAGGCCAACATTTCTCAAAATTTTCCTGTTTATTACCAACTCCTACACCTGACACCTGGTACGTGAAAAAGCTTAAAGGTTAGTCTTTACAAAAGAATGCCGGAGAAGCAGCCGATACCTTGAAGCAGCTGCTGCACATTTTCATTTCCCATNTGCAAGGCGGTGAAGCCCTGGAGGGATATGATGTTTGGGTCACACCCATAGCTCAGGAGCAGGCGGCAGGTCTGCAGATGACCACAGTGTGCAGCTCTGTGTAATGATGTCTGTCCAAGACTGTCCAAAGCATTAACCTTCATAATGCAGAAAACACTGAAATCAGCATTGTGGTGCACCATCTAAAATCAATTAGTACTTAATCCTTATTACTAAAAGTTTCTATCCTTTTTTAAGACACCAACTATCCAGTGCCAAAGTAGGCATTTTTCCCATTCAATACTAGAGTACAAATTCACCAATCCATGAAAACTGGTATCAAGAATGCAGGTCCAACTTTGGGGTTAAACACGTGGGTTGCCAAGTACAATAAGTTAAACATTTAAGTTATGTTTAGCCTTAAAGCATTTATGAATTCATCCTATTTAGAACTAGATAGTGACCGAAAAAGCTGCATCCATTGAAATTTTATGGGTCTTTGAGATACATAATTTTTATGATTGGCTCCAAAATACAGAACAGCCAGGAGAACTCCAGAGGTGAGTTAGTATTCCAATACTCACTCCTATTTAATTAACCTTCTACACCATGTATCATGTAGAATATTATGTGAATAAACATACTGTATATCCACAATGGAACACTCACCAGCAATACAAAGGCACTGTTGATATGCTGATCAATTTCTAAAACATTATACCAAATAGGGAAACCTTACACTAAAGAGTATACCTTTGTGATAGATAAACCTCAAAATGGCTGTTATTGCTTGGGGTAGACACTGCCTGAGATGACGCACTGTTATAGATTGAATTCAGGGCCTTACACATTGAGACACTTTACCATTGAGCTATCCATTACTCACTTTGCCTTAGCCAGTGTTAATAGATTTTGGTTGCACAGATATACTGTATATGTGTATGTGTGTGTGTGTATATGTATATGTATATATAGATTTGTTAAAATTCAGCAAATATACATTAAACATTTGCACATTTCACCCCATATAAATTTTGTACCTACAGAAATATATAAACATCCAACTCTAGTTGATGTGTATACATGAAGTATTTAGTATGTGCACAGTAATCTGCAAATGTGTCAAAAACTACATGTTGATGGATATGTAACATAATATAGCTGGTGATAGTATCCAGATAGTGGGTACGGAATTATGTTTTGTAAAGTTCTTTCAATTTGGCTATATCTTTGAAACTCTTCACAAGAAAATAAGATTACCTCTAAGAGCACCTCATTTCCATTCTGCCTCCTTACCATTAAAATAATTCAATATATAACTAACCAACCCTATGTCCACCAGTGTCTTTTGAGACACTGGCCAATTAATAATTCATGTCATTAGAGAATATTTGAAGATGGACATAGCAAGATCTCAATGAGCATAAAACTAGAATGTGAGTGTCCATGATTACAGAACTGAAAACCTATTTAAAATGCTCAGGGCAATGTTCACTCACATACCCCCGAAAGCTTTGAGTGATATATATTAGGGTGACCAACTTTTGCTGGTTTGCCTAGGACTTCCTCAGTCTTTGTACTATGATACAGGGTTTTAGAAACTACCAAGTCCTGGATCAAAGCAAATGAGTGGTCTCTAGTCACAACTGTCTCACTAAGTTTCACAATTCAATTCAATGTGCGCCTGGATACTCTTCAAGCAGTGTGCCACATGTAAAGAAAAAGCAGTCCACGAGAAGGCACAGAGCAGAGACAAATGAGGATGCCAAGCAGNCAAGCAGAAACGAACTTTATTTTATTCAGTAATTTACAGTAGGAAAAATCACGTTTATACATTATCAAGAACTTCCCGAAACCAGAGATTAGGACATTAAAGGTAACAGAAAAAGAAACTGAAATTTTTAAGTAATTCCTAGAGGGTAGAAATCCAAGAAAGGAAAAGCAAGAAAACTGATCTGCAAACCCAGTGAGGATAAGGTCTCAGGGCCACTCAGGGCCTGTTCTTTTTTTCCCTTCACTCACAGCAGCTCCATTTCTGTACCACAAACTAAATTTTCACCAAAAATTTTCTTTGAGGAAGGTAAAAATCTTTGGATTAAAAACTGGAAACTATCAACTGTCATTTCTGCTATGTGCACCTTTTACCAAGCATTTTTTTAAATTAAAATTTTGAAATTTATTTTGTGTGCATGTGTGTGTGTGTTTGTGAGAGAGAGAGAGAGAGAGAGAGAGAGAGAGAGCGAGCATGTGGAAGTCAGAGGGCATCTTCTGGGTCTCACCTTCCACCATGCTGAGGCAGGGTCTTATTGTTTCTGCCACTCTGCTAGCTGGCTGGTGAACTGGCCAACTTCCCTGTCTCTCTCCCATCTATCAGAACATTGAGATTACAGATATGTGCCACCATACCTGGCTTTTCACATGGATTCCAGGAGATCCAATTCAGGTAGTTAGGCTTGAATGGCAAGCACTTTATTCACTAAGCCATTTCTCTGGACTCATTACTAATTATATTTTAAAGTTATTAAGTAAGAAAATGATTTACAGCTTTGATGGAAGTAGTTATTCAAGCGATAAAATGTTTTGCATATAAATGTCAACTAATGAATGTTAATTTATCAAAATGGTTACATATGTTGTTTTAAGTCAAATTATTTCTTTACTTTTTCTATTCAGGTTCTTTGTCTTAGTTACAGAAATGGTGGAAAGTACAAACTCTGCACTGACAAATAAGAGGAGTTATTTATATTAATAAAGGAATTTCAGATGAGGTCAGAAAAGAAAACCAGAGTATGACTGGTCTCCTGCTAGCACAAGAAGTATTCTGTGTACTGTTAAGAAAAAGTCAAGGATAACATTGACCAGTGAATTAAAAGGGATGCAGAAAAAAGGACATACAGGAATAATGCACATATGAATAGATACATAACAATAACAAAAAATAGATTTGCGAAGTTGTCCACAGAACCCTCCCAATCTCTCTGCATATTGAGGGGTATTGTGTGTGCATGTGCACATGTGTGTACGTGTGTGCATGCATGTGGTCAAGAGTACAGCCTTGGGTGTGGCTCCTCACCCTCTATCTTGTTTGAGACAGACTGGGCAGTACTACTGCAGGCATGTAGTACTCTTTCATCTCTGCCTGCCTTTTAGCCTTTTAGCCACAGGAGCACTACCTCCTGCTTCATGGACTCTAGGAATCTGAACTCAGGTCCTCCTGCTTCATGGACTCTAGGAATCTGAACTCAGGTCCTCACAACTGCATGGCAGGTACTTTANGCCCCAGCCTGGGGCTGTTTTGAATTGTAAACTAAGAGAAAAAACCATTTATNCTACAGTGACCAGTTTAGATATCCACTTATCAGAAAGTAACTCACTGGATTACCAAAGATTACCAGAAATGATGTATACCTTTGCTTCATGCTTCACCACGACTTCAACAACGTCATTGTGAGCCTTTTCAGAAGCCACGTGCAGAGGAGTCAAGAATCTTAAAGAGAAAAAGCCAGCCACAATAAGTATATTTTCCCTACAAAAAGATACTAATAACATCTACTGGTTAAAGGTACACTTACTCTTTAGTCTTTTCGTTGGTGTTTGCTCCTTTTCTTAGCAGCAGTTCACATATTTGCTTCCTTTTGGGATATGGAGATGCAGCAGCACAATGCTAAATAATTCAAATTGCAGCATTAATCAAGGACGATACAGAACCATTTTCACTTAAGAACACTTGTGTTTCCAATCAAGGATAATAAATGCAATGTAACTTCTTTGGTTTATTTTAACCCGATTTTGCTTTTGAAAGACTTTCTATTGGAGAGAATGTGTAGTAATTACAAATTCTGACACAGCTGGAAAATCCTACAGATCAAATACTATGTGTTATTAAATATTCTGGTTAAACTTTGTTCTCAATTTTTAAAAATGCCACTACTGACAGGATGAATGTTATATTTAAAAGGTTAAGAAAAGACTCAAATGTTAGCATTTCTTCTTGCAGTGCTAAAGATTGATCCACAGCTTCAGAAATGGTAGCCCAGCTCTCCCAATGGGCTATATCCTTAGCCCAAGGTTTGGGCTGTTACATGAAGAAGGCATACCCATCTGTTCTGTTCTCAATTCTGCTGGTTTAACAGCACTGCTGGGCTAGCCACTAAGTTGTGTATCGTCCTTAGCTGGTTGCCACAGCAGAGTAAGGAGCTTGAATTACTTGTCTGGCACAACCTGTACTGATTGTGGCTGCAGCATTTCGGAGTATCAAGAAGGGAAAGATAAAGGAGGTAGGGATTTGCCTTCTATAAACTTATTATCTATGGTTACGGCACAAATCTTTATAATCTCAACATCTGGATAATGCTGTATAACAGATACTCAATATCTGACTGAGACTTGACCAAATCAATGTAAGTATTTGTCCAAACCCAAATCTGAAAATTGTGGGCTAAAAATTCTGGTTAAAATTTTAAAGCAAAGTTGCTCTACACATCTAAACATACAGTGATTATGAAATCTGTTCTCCTGGTTTTTTTTTTAAAGATTTATTTATTTTATGTATATGAATGCTCTATCTGCATGTGCGCCTTTAAGCTAGAAGAGGGCATCAGATCCCACTATAGATGGCTGTGAGCCACGATGTGGTTGTTGGGAACTGAATTCAGGACCTCTGGAAGAGCAGCCAGTGCTCTTAACCGCTGAGCCACCTCTCCAGTCCCTGTTCTCCTGTTATTAATCATACATTTTGTCAGTTCCTTACAGTTATGTTCTTGATTCATTTTTTGATATTGCTGCAATCACCAAAATAATTCCTTTACCCTCAATGAAGTCAAGTCAAACTGGTACACAGTTCTTTTGACACACTAAGAGTAATACCCTAGGACATTTATTCTGAATACAAAAAAAAAAATATGGAGATAGTTTATTTCCAGATAGTTTATTTCCAAGAAGTTTTTTACACTCACCACAAATTCGAGCCCTACTCTTTTGTCCATCCTAGGGAAGGACTTGCAATCTCTGGAAACAGGAAGAAACTGCCCCTGCACCACAACTACCCACGACCACTTAAGTCCTAGCATGTTTTAAAGTTAAAGACATTATAGCAGGATACTTAGAGGAAAACACACATAGTACAACATTCTTTCATCTGTGCTGTTTTGCTTTTATTACCTGAGATCACTATGATCTGATATTACACAGAAAAGCTCCAGAAACAAACATGCTTCTGAGAAGTGTGATGAAATCCTGTCCTTTGCACTGGGATGTGAACCATATCTTTGTTCAGAGTATACAGGCTGCATGTGCTGCCTACTCATTAGTAACTTTGCAGCTGTCTGTTATCATTGGATCAACTGAAGTGTAACAGTGTTTGTGTTCAAGAAATGCTTATTTTACTTAACAGCTCTAAAGTGCTTTTTTTAACTGAAAAGTTTCAACTTAGGAAGGATAAAAAAGATACTGTATACTGAAGTTTTACTAAGAGCTACTGGTATGGTTTTTAATCTTACTGTGTGTAGACTATAAATTAAACTATCTCAGATATGGTTATATAAGAAAAAATGATATATGTAGGGTCCATCACTATCTGTGATTTTAGGCAGTGACTGGGGAGTTGGAAGATCCCTCCTTAGATAATGGGATGCAATTGTATTAGATTTGTATTAGATTTTCACACTAGAAAAATTTCCATGACTGTTAGTCTTTCTAAGCTTCTCCGTACTAGTTTAATGCTGCTATGGTTTTAATTTTCTGCTTGGCATTTTTTTTTTTAAATTAGTCTAGAGCTTTAGTTTCTTTTAATTTGGATTTAAAAAAGTTAAATGGCACGGGCTGGAGAGATGGCTCAGCAGTTAAGAGCACTGGCTGTCCATCCAGNGGACGCGGGTTCAGTTCTCAGCACCCACACGGCAGCTAAACTGTCTGTAACTCCAAGATCAGGCACCCTCACATAGACATGCAAGCAAAAACACCAATGCAAATAAAATAAATAAATAAATAAATAAATAAAAGTTAGGTGGCAAGTTTCACAGTTTATATTAAGGCATAAGGAAGAAAACACATTATCTACCAGACAGTCTACTTTACTCATTTCCTTCTACCTAAAGAACATTATGAAGCTTATATAACAGAGTTTCCTATTTTCTTTTGGAATTTCTACTTTTCAAGGTAGCCACTGGACATGCTTCTGTATTTCACCATTCATCTCTGGTGGCTCCTGGATTTCACTACTCACTACTACTTTATCATAGGTGCACAAAGGTCACCTCTCTTACTCCATGCCCTGCCTCCACTTGATTTTTTTAAGATAGAGTCTTGCTAGTGTGGCTCAGGATAGCCTTAAACTTGTAGTCCCCCTACCTTAGCCTTCTGGATCCTGGTATTCCAGGTACACAGTATCATGCCCAGTTTTTAATGGAAGTAACTTTTTTTTTNAAAGATTTATTTATTATGTATACAGAATAGGGCACCAGATCTCATTACAGATGGTTGTGAGTCACCATGTGGTTGCTGGGAATTGAATTCAGGACCTCTGGAAGAACAGTCAGTGCTCTCAACCTCTGAGCCACCTCTCCAGCCCGGAAGTAACTCTTAAGACACTAAATTCAAACTTGTGGAAAACCACAAATGACCACTTGTTTTGTGGGTTGTCTATTTGTCTACACTATTTAGATTTTCTTTTTCCTTTATGTATAGATGGGTAACTGGATTTAATTCAGCATGGTAGCAAAGGCCTATTTCAACATTTGAGAGGCTGAGGTAGGACTACACAAATATGAGGCCAATCTGGGCTATATAACAAGATACTAGACTCACAAAACCAAAACAACAACAAAAACATCAACCAGCCAACCAACAAACAGACGAGTATTTTAAAGACAATGCCATCACTAAAATCAGATGTTATNATTAGTTTTTGGTTATTTTATTTTAAAAGCTTAAGTCTGAAACATTACCAATGCTGTTTCGTGTGTCTGAGGATGTTTGAAATTCACCATTTCCAGAGAAAGATGTTTTTTGATTCTTGTAACATCAGCTTCTCGTGCAGCCTGCAGCAATGAGTGGCCTTTGAATTCATCTAAATAAAGAAGCATTTGCATCTACATGAAAATTATCATAGTAATAAGGCTTGCTTTACACAATGCTAGTATTTTCTTTTGGAATTATTTTCAAAATAATCTCCAAATAGCCAGATTAAGGCTCCATAGATACTAATAACAACAATTAACAACAGACACAATGGCATTCTAGTTCCCATTAGTTATGGCTCAATTCATTCCCAAGTATATACATACATTTAGGCCAAGGCAAATCCATGGTCTGTTGATATTCACTAACTGGATTAGAGATATCTACACTATTACAATCTATTCCCACCGCAGAGTGTTCTGAGAACTTAAAAAAGGGCAACCATAACCCCTACGCTAGTATTACAGTAGAAGATAGTCTACTGTAGGCTCAGGCACATCAGGTAACTGTGGATCAAACACATTGGCTCATCAACAGCTCCTCAGGATAAACAAAATTAAAACAATTCCTCAAAGTTTCTCTTTTACTTATTAGATTTGTGAAATCACTCATTATCATTTTTCTGCTCTGGAATAATTTTAGTTCACACTGTTCATTTATATGTGGGAATATTATATCTGAATCAAGTGCTTATTTCTTACTGTTTTTTCTTTTTTTAAGATTTATTTATTATGTATACAGAAGAGGGTGCGAGACCTCATTACAGATGGTTGTGAGCCACCATGTGGTTGCTGGGAATTGAACTCAGGACCTCTGGAAGAATAGTCAGTGCTCTTAAACCTCTGAGCCACCTCTCCAGCCCCTTACTGTTTTTTCTTTAGCTACACAGAAACCATAGAATTTGGCCCAGGTAGTAAAGAATACTATATGTCACAACCCAGGGACTATATTTACAAGACAATAAACAACTTTTTATAAAATTAACTAGCAAGTCCCAAAGATATGAGTAAAATTCAAAGGCTATAATTTAGTTCTTAAAGACTAGCCCAAATATATTTTTATTCAGTATTTAAATTACTAACTATGCTAAATAGGAACAGATACTCATCCTTAAAGAAAATATTTTACTATTTAAACAATCCCAAAAGAAAAAAAAAAGCTTACTCATTGAGGTCATGTATTTTAGCTAAGTATCACCTGTTTTTTTTTTGTTTTTGTTTTTTCTTCTTCAAGACAGGGTCTCACTGTGCAGCCCTGGCTGGCTTGNACCTCACTACATGCACACCAGGCTGAACTAAAAAGATCCACCTCCATCTGCTTCTTAAGTGGGATTAAAGGTATGTGTCACCACATTCATCTTGAACATCATTTTTATACTCACATGACAATCTTTCCTTCAATTGTGGTGTGGGAGCCAAGTCTATAGCACTTTTATTGTGACAATTCAGCAAGGTTGGATCTGCCCCATAACTCAGGAGGAGAGAGCACACTTCAACCCTATTCTTAGAAGCTGCCTCGTGAAGAGGAGTAAATTGCCACAAGTCCATTGCATTTACACAGGCACCATGCTGGGAAAGAAAAGGTGTATAGTTAATGTGCAATTCTTAAGAGAATTTAGATTAACCCTGTGTAGTTTAACAACATGCAAGTTGGGAAAAAAAAAAGGTCTTCTGCAAGAACCTCCCTTTCCTTCTGCAGGTATAATTTACACACAAGGAAGCAGAACTCTTAATGAGTGTAGCTTAGTGAATTTTGACAGATGTACATCTATTCCACTACACAAGAAACAAGATTCATACTTTTTTTTTTGGTTTTTTGAGACAGGGTTTCTCTGTATAATAGCTCTAGCTGCCCTGGTACTCCCTTCATAAACCAGGCTGGCCTCGAGCACACAGAGATCCATCTGCCTCTGCCGCCCAACTGCTGGGATTAAAGGTGTGCGCCACCACCGCCACCAAATGTTTTCTATGCTCCTTTCATTGACAACTTTTGCCCCCTTCTTTTAGTACCGTATTTCTGTGTTCCTGGATTTCATACAACACAAAACACAGTAGACTGTCCGTGTTTAGCTCTTTCACATATTCATGTTCCTGAGACTCAGGCTGTATCACTAGTTTGAATTTTTTTNAAAAAATTATTACATTGTGATTTGCTTAGCCTGTTACTGGACAACTGGACTGTTTCTAGGAGAGGGAATGAGAAGAAGGCAGCAGGGAGGAAGAAGAGCCTGAAATAAAAAGATTCCTAAATGTGGTTAGACTCTTTGACACTGTACTTGCATTATCACACAATTAAAGTAGCCTTTTAAATAGCTAGCATCACACAATACACATGGGCAACTTCAAAGCTCTAGATTTTTTTCTAGGTGGGGGTAAAGATTTTTTTTTTAATTTTGATTACATGTATCTGCATGTGTCTGTGTATGGGTATGTGCATCAGCGCAAGGCCTCTGGAGGCGAGAAGAGGTAGTCAGATCTCCCGGAGCTGGAGTTAACAGGTTGTTGGAGGTGCACAATGTGGGCGCTGGATTCAAACTCGGGTCCTCGGCAAGACTGTGCATGCTCTTAACCCCAACCACCTCTGTAAACGCTAAAATTATAAAACATGAAGTAGACACCACATCTTTTGCACTATTTTTGTGAACTTAGGTCTTTTTGTTCAATCTTTGTGTTCAACCAAAGCTTGTTCACATTTATTCTTATAAGCTTCATGTCAACCTGCCAATTTTTATATAGCCTTTCTAATTCCTTCTCCATTTGCTTTTGGCTTTTCAAGACAGGTTTCTCTGTGTATCCCTAGCTGTCCTGGAACTTACTCTGTAGCCCAGGCTGGTCTACAGAGATCCATCTGCCTCTGCCTCCTGAGTACTGGATTCAAGGTATGCACNATTACTATCCAGCTTTTCTAATTTTTTTAATAGTCAAAACTTTATTGTAAATAATTTACAAATAAAAATATTACTCAGTAAGATTAGCCAGACCCAAAGCCATACAGTCTCAATGAATGAATACAGCTAGAGTACTCTCATTCTGAAGCAATAGAGCTTTACACTGGACTTTACTTTCACTTTCAATTATATTTCAATTATGTACTTAACTGCCCCCCTTCCACACACATAAAGAAAAATAAACAAAAGAGTTAAAACCAGAAGAACAATTAGCTTTATATCCTCTAACCCTGTATCAAGACAACATTAAAACCTGGATCACAAAGTTACAGACAGAACCTTCAGGCAGTCTATTAGAGTTTCTGACATTCCCTCTCAAGCAAAGAATAGCAGTCAACTCTTAGCAGAGCTGTTTAGTTATGAATCTGACAGAATTTCCCCTCCTCAGATCAGGCTACTTACTTTCTTGAACTTAGAGGCTATGAAGATGAAAACTGAGAAAATGCCTTGCACTTCTTATTTATTTATGATACTTTGATACTGGGTCTCACTATGTATACCTGGCTGGCTTAGAACTCACTATGCAGACCAGGCTGCCCTCAAAAATCACAGAAGGTCCACCTGCCTCTCTCTGTCTCAAAAGTGCTGAGATTAAAGGCAAGTGCCAAACTTGTTATTCTTTAAAAATTTTTTTACAAAGTACGTTGTCAGCCAGGTGGTGGTGGCACACACCTTTATGTCTCAAAAAAAACCAAACCAACCAACCAAGCAACCCCCAAAACAGTACATTTATTGTCAAATTAAATTATTGTGTGCACACACATGCATGTGCCACAGTACACATGCAGAGGTCAGAAGACAACTTGAAGGAATTGATTTTCTCTTACCATGTGGACTCCAGGGATTGAACTGAGGTCACCAGGCTTGGCAGCAGGGGGCTTTATCCACTAAGACATCCTGCTGGTGCCATACCTCATTATTTAACTCAGGGATGTGACTTGGTACCCTCAGTTCCTAGGTATAGTGAGTGTTCTGGTCATGGATGNAGTCGCTGAATGAATGTCTTCTGTTAGCCAGACTCTTTAGCAAGGGCTGTCAACCTGGTGTATGCCCAGGACCTCTCTATGTATTTTCAATCTTACTCTGATCCCTCATCTCAGTAACACTTTAGTATGACCTCTTTAGTGCTACTTTATATTTAACATTGCATGGTATTTCAAAATCGGAAGGCAGTCAAATGCTAGCTTATCAATAATCTGCAGGTTATGATTATAATTATTCCCACTTTCTACCAAGCACCCAGGAAAAAGAAGCCAGAAACAGTATGCATTTCAAATCATTTTATGTAATTATAGAAAATAAGGCATAAAAGAACTAACCTTGACCAGAAGTTCAGTTACTTCATAATGACCATAAGAACAGGCATTGTGTAATGGCACCAGATCACTACGACAAGATGAGGAAAAAAGCCCATTATTACAGAGTCCTTAAGTCTAGGGCAATCTTCAAATTGTAATTCCTGAGTCTCTTTCAAATCCATATTCTTTTTCTCCCCACTACTACTACTGGTTACTGGTTTGGGCTGACATAATGTTACAAACTGTATTTCTGAAACAACCTTTAAACCAATTTATTCTCTAAGCCCTAGCCAGATTTTTATAAAGGTAAATCCCTTGTAGGCATTCTTGTTTTAATATCATTATTCATCCTTGCTTTGAAGAGATGGTTCTAACTTTTTAATTTTTCCTTAGATGAGGTCTCACTATGCAGCTTTGGCTGGCCTGGAACTCACTATGTAGACCAGGATGGCCTTGAACTCACTCACAGACATCTACCTGCTTCTATGTTCCCAGTGTTGGGATTAAAGGTATGCACCTGGTTCTAAGTTACCATGACACACACGAGTTTCTGAGCTTCTCTTGGCCTTGTAATTCCTTTTGTGGCTGCACATGTACTGTTCCCAGGTATAGCTTTCCTTCCTTCTGTTGCTCTGACTCACATTCACATATCTTTTTCAGATTTATTTTAAATACTAGCTAGGTCTTCTTTGAAGCGTCTTTTGAACTTCTGTAAGGTAAATGCTATAGTCCTCAGTAAACTGAAGCCAAATTCCTTTGTAATGTAATGGAAGAACTGTCTTCTCCCTTTAAGCTTCTCCCTCTCCTTGGGGGATCAGCATTATTAACTGGTACAAGCACTGCCAGAGCAGCTTCTGGTAACACACAGCTCTTCCTTTGCCTGAATCCCAATTTTACTGCCCCTCACTAAATACTACTGCCTGAATTTCTATTCTCATAAAACCAAGAGCTCTAAAAGTTAGCATGTTTTCTGCCAAATCATTAGTCCTATACTTCAGTATGTGTGCTGTGGGTCTAACTCACATAGTTTCAGGATATAAGTTTTCTCTATTCCTCTCTCTCTTGCTTGACATCCAGATTTTCACTATCTCTACTACTATCCTGCATATGTCTATGCCTTCCTTTTCATTTACCCTGCAATCACTAGAGATCTTAGCTGTACAGGCTCCACAGTGCTCAATCTTAGATACTGCTCTTCTTCTAGTCTCCTCCTTCCCCAATTAATCCAACACGTATTATCCCATAATGCACCGCTCCTTAAGCTCCTTTGAGGATAAAACAACAGTTCTTCATTTCAGATCACAAAATGATCAAATGAACAAAGTTGAGTTGTTTATGCTAATAACATCAAAACTTCTAACTAAAACTTGTTTTTTTAACCAGTTTCTCCAATTCTGATATTTGTCCCACGTGAATCACCATCATCTGCTTTATCCACGTTAGTGTGTGTGTGTGTGTGTGTTACTGGTGATTGAACCCAGGCCTTTGTGCATGCTAAAACAAGAGTCCTACCCCTTCTTTCACCAGGGGTGGTATGAATATCTGACTAAATTGCCCCAGGCTGGCCTCAACTTGTGATCTTCCTCCCAAGGAGCTGGAATTATACGCCTGTGTCAAAGCTGGCTTGGTTACTACTTCTTAAATGGACTGCCTACATTTTCCTATAGAATCATGTTCCCTAAACTATGCTTTCTATTTGTTTATTCATTTATTTTGGAGTCTACATTCCATATAGCCCAGAACTGCTATGTAGCTGAAGATACCCTTGAACTCCTGAGTC
This sequence comes from Neotoma lepida, assembly GCA_001675575.1. Taxonomy (NCBI): domain Eukaryota; kingdom Metazoa; phylum Chordata; class Mammalia; order Rodentia; family Cricetidae; genus Neotoma; species Neotoma lepida. Next base: position 904,611 of record LZPO01054714.1, read on the forward strand.
TTCTGACTATACCCTTTCAAGTTACAGGATTATAGACATGTGGTATCAACACTCCGCNCTGACTCTGCTTTCTTCAAGTGAACACTGCCTTGAAGATATGGGTGGAGCATACATCTTCTAAAGGATTTTCTAATAACTCCATCCGTCAATCTCTACTTATCACTCAAATTTATGAGGTACCTTTCACCAGCTACAAATTATGTGTGAGTGGTAGGCTTAATGCTTTATAATCCCTATGGTGCTAAGAACAACCTGCATCTTACAAAAGCTCACTAAACATGAACAATTTGCTTAAACAGCAACAGGAAAATGCTTTCATTAAGGAGATAGTGTGTTACAAGGACTCTAACAAGACCTCACTTTTGTTCAAAGCTTACCCTTTATCTTTAGCATGGACATCAGCTCCATGCTGCAGTAACAGTTGCACAATCTTTACTCTGTTGTATCCTGCTGCCAAATGCAATGGAGTTGACTGAAACAGTAACCAAATACACTAATGAAATTCACATAATGGCTGCATAAAATGTCTGAAAACATAAAAACCCAAACATAAAACAAACAAACAAAAAAATCTAACTATGACTTCATTGCTAATAAACAATCATTTTGGTTTTATAAAATTAACATATAGAATACATAGCATAAAAGTTTAAAGTTCACTATTGCATACAGAGATAAATGTTCATTATCAATGACTTTTATTAAGTTTAAGAATCTCAAGTACTATTTAAAAAGAAATCACCAGAACTCTCTTTATACGTTTTAACTTATAATAAATATACATTCCCATCACCAGATGACAAAAATCAATCATAAAACCAAGTACCTTTCTGCCATCACTTGCATGGCAATTGACATTCAATGGTGTAAGCAAAGCCATCATTTTTTCCTCATTGCCACTCCTACAAACACACACAAAAATATATCAGTAGCTTATACTATGTATTGTGACCATTAAAACAAAGTCTTCTCTTAAAGCATGCTTATGGCATTAAAAAACAACTTTTTTAAGACAAGGTCTGTTACACTCTGTAGCACAGACTGTCCTGGAACTCTCTATGTAGCTCCAGCTATCCTGAACTCATAGTAGGCTTACTGACTCTGCCTCCCATGGATGGAGATTACACATGTGGGCCACTAATACATTTGGGGAGTCAGGGTGAACAACCAGAGATTCACAGTGAAATGTTTTCTTTTTAAATATTTTTATCCTTTTTAAATGTTTGTACATGTGTGCATGTGTATATGTACACATACATGCTTGTGTGCACTGCCCACAGAGGTCAGGGGTACCAGATGCTCCAGGAGCTGAAGTTAAGGTAGTTTTAAGCCCTCTGATGTGGGTACCAGGAACTGAACTTGGGTCCTTTGCAAGAACATCAAGTGCTCCTAACCACTGAGTCATCTCTCCATCCCCTCGTAGAGATCTACCTGCCTTTGCCTCTGGAATGCTGGAATTAAAGTCACTATGTCTAGCAAAAGCTTGCTTTTTAAAGATTTCTTTTTAGCCGGGCAGTGGAGGCACACATCTTTGATCCCAGAACTCAGGAGGCAGAGACAGGCAAATCTCTATATGAGTTCAAGGCCAGCCTGGTCTACAGAGCAAGTTACAGGCTCCAAAGCTACATAAGAAACTCTGTCTGGAGCCCAAAGAGGTCAGGAGTGGGTATAGGAACCTCTGGAACTAGAGTTACAGATGGTTGTGAGCTGTCTTGTGGGTGCTGGGAACCGAATCTGGGTCCTCTGCAAGAATATCAAATGCTCCTTCCTAATCACTGAGCTATCTTTCCATCCCCTCACTGTGAAGTTTTCATGGCCCATACACGTTAAGAGTAGTACATACCTGGCACTTTCCAAGAGTTCATCTTTCTTATAGTCTCCTGTGAATTAGGGGGTAATGAAAAAGATCAGAATTTTTCAGAAAAACTCAGTGACAGTTTTATGCATAAAGATGCTCACTAAACATCACAACTTCTAAACTTGTTTTTTAACCAGTTTCTCCAATTCTGATATTTGTTCCATGTGAATCATCATCATCATCATCATCTGCTTTTCCCAATTAGTGTGTGTGTGTGTGTGTGTTACTGGTGACTGAACCCAGGCCTTTGTTCAATCAATCTAGATCAGTCTAGAAATAAACTCCTAAGAATTAGAAAGTAGTTAATCAAAATAGTATCAATGCAGTTTAAACACGGACTGCCTTTGCTAGTAAAATGAAAAAGAATGATTCAGTGTTACAGAACGTATGACCACAACAACTACGAAAACAGTATGCACAGATAAAGCAAGGTCCAGAAAGAAGTATTAACAAAGCTAACATAGAGTGGTGCTATCAGTAAACTTCCTTTTTCTCCTAAAATAAATACATTATGCTTGCAGTGGGGATGGGGGCAGTGGCAGGGGGGCAGCATGGCACAGTCTACCACTTCATTCAAAACCCAACTGGGGAGTGCTACTCAACAGTACAACAGCAGAGAACTTGCTTGGTACTGAGTTCAATTCCCAGAACCAATGAAAAATCCAATTCAAATCAAACCAATCAAACAAAACCTCCAACACCAGACAGACACACACCAAAACCCTTACAGAGTAACATTATAAAGCTGGTGAAATCCTCTACAGAATCACTAATTAAACATAATCACTAACATCTTTATGAACCTAGATTTATACTAGGATTTTTGTTTAACATTACTTCATAATAAAATAAAAAGGATTAATTATATAATATTTTATGGGAACAGTTTTTATACTTAACAAATGAATACAAACAAAACTACTTAAAAAATCAATAAAATTTAAGTTAAGGTAAATATCTGCAATAAGAATATCTACACTGCAGCCTATACTGAATTTATATTGATTGATCAAGGCACAGAATAAGAGAATAGTAAAGGAGGAAACAAACACAGAATTGATAGTCACATTTCTAGGAATCTTAAGGGACTAGTCTAAATTTTCTTAGCAATGTCAGAAGAAATATCACAGAGTCTAAGCACAAAGGCTCACAGTACAGCCAGTCCCTCAAGCTTTGGCCTTTTAGATCAGACATAATTCTAACAGTTACAGACACACATAAACACAAAATTAAATAAATATTTATAAAAAGAATCCAATAAATAATGGCAGTTACTTAAATACTGGGTAAAGGCAAAAACACATGANGTAGATAAAGCTCAAACCAAGCCCGCTAGCTTAAACTAGAGCTGAACTCGTATCAACAGATTCCAAGGAAATGAATTATAGTTAAAACAGCCATACTCATGGTACTGAAA
>LZPO01054714.1:907951-925550 GCA_001675575.1 Neotoma lepida
AAAAAAAACACAACAACTAAAAATATAATAGTATATAAAGGAGTACATTAATTGTCTAAAAAACATGGGGATATTTTAAAAATATACTAAATACCTGAAGCAACACCTTTATCACATCCTGCTGCCAATACAATGAGAAATTTAAACACAAATTTGAAAAGAAAAAAAGCTTTATCTATTTTAGACAAGAATCAAATTCAACTCTTGATAGGCAGCAAAATAGTAAGTGAACCACACTGTTTACAAATTCTCCTTGAGGTCACTAACTGCACAAGGCAGTGCCTCTAGCTAGCCCATTAAGTATTTTTATTTTTCCTGGAATAACCAAAGTGCACACAGACTTACCGGTCAGTACAGCTTTGGCAGATGGGTCTGCTAAATCCAACGCTGTCCTTCCATCTGTATTGCGGATAGTTGGCTCAGCTCCATGCTGTAAAAGCACTGCAAAAAATAGCAACACTACCTTTCAAAATGGTGATCATGGCAATCTGAGTTAATAAATCAGTTTCTTAATAGTTCTGGTACAGGGACCGTGAGATGTCTCAGTGGGTAAAGGCATTTGCTGTGCAAACCTCACAATCCAAGTTCAAATCCTAGAATCTACCTTAAGGTGGAAGGAGAGAAACAAGTCCACAGGGTTGTTCTCTGACCTGCACATGTGTCCTAGCATACATGTCCTCCACATCACATAGACACATACAATAATAATAAAAAATTTAAAGTCCCAGTACAGAATTCTCAAAATTATTTAAAGACTATTTGTATACTAATAATATGGTAAATGTTTAAATTTAAAAAATNTAACATATTCAATTATTTAATACACTAAGAGCACGGTAAGTTTTTTCATTCAATGTAAGGTTTTTTTTCTTAGCTATTTTTATTGCTGTTGACAGGTATAATAAGAAGTATGCAGGGGAAAAGGGAAGGCTGGCTTGGAAGCTTTTCTTGTTGCAAAGGAGCACTGTCTATGCTAGAAAGACTCTTCTATTATGAAATGCCTAAAGCTGTGTAGACCAGGCAGAAAGCTGTAGGATTTAAAACTTATGTGAATACAAGCATGCATTTGTGTGCACTTGCACATACAGAAGCAAAAAAATACAAGTCAAGGCTGATCTGGACAATTTACCAAACAGTGCCTATATAGTTACAAGACTCTCAACCCACAACCAGAGTTCTTCATAAGGTCCCTTTCTGTTTTCCTACATTTCTCCAGTACAAAGATGCCAGAAAGTTGAGCCTTGAGACCTAACTGGCTAACTGTTCCAGTTAGGTTTTTGTTACTAGGATAAAAACCATGACCAAAAGAAACTCGGGGAAGAAAGGGTCTATTTGGCTTACAAGGTTACACTCTATCATCAAGGGAAGCTGAGGCAGGAACCTAAGGTCAGCAGAGACAATGGCGGAACATTGCTTACTGTCTTGCTTAGCTACTTTTCTTACACAGCTCAGGCTCACTTGCCTAGGAAGGCACTGCCCACAGTGGGCTGAGCCCGCTCATTTAAGAAAATGCCAATCTAATGGGGGCAATCCTCAATTGGGGTTCAGTCTTGTGTCTAGGTGATAAAAACCTAACCAGCACACTAGCTTACGCCATTAGCCATATCCTCTAATAATACTCTATGTTCATTTCCACCAGGGCTTTATTTGGCTCTTTTGTTTTGATTTTTAGAGACAGTGTTTCTCTATGTAGCCCTGGCTGTCCTAGAACTTGTTCTGTCGACCAGGCTGGCCTTGAATTGAGAGATCCACCTGCTTCTGCCTTCCGAGTGCTGGAACTAAAAGACACCATGCGCGGCTGCCTTTATTTGGTTTGTTGCGCATCTTATCTCTCAAGAGAACACAAGTTTCTCGAGAATGATTTTTTTCTATTTCTATTTTATGATTTTAAGAAAAGACATTCAATAAAGAATGGTTAGACCGAAGGCTGGAGGAAAAAAAGGTTAGATTAAAACATGAACAGATTTAAATATAAGTTCAGCCTGGTAGAAAGACGACACTAACAAATTAGATTCAGAATAGTTAACATTTTCTAGAAAATTCTGAAGAAGAAATATAGGCTTACCAATGCAAACATCAATTTTTCCTTTAATAGCTGCTTCATGGAGAGGAGTATAATTCCAATTATCTCGAGCATTTGGGTCTGCACCATGTTGCAAAAGGAGATTGACTACTTCAGCGTGACCAAAAGAGCATGCATTATGAAGTGGAATAAGACCCCCATCATCACGTGCTTGCACATTTGCACCATTCTGAAGCAGATATTCAACTACATCTTTCCGTCCAAAACCTAGAAAGAAAACATATTGCCCACATTTAAATTTACCAAGGAAAATGACAAGCCATGCTAAAATGTTTTGGGATGAAAAAATAACAAGATCAACAATTCAAGAACTGTTGAAAAGATGACCTGAAATATATACAATTAACCTTAATGTTTAAGCTCAAGGTCTCTCCCTCTGCTAAGTAGCCCACACCACCTTAGTGGAAGAGAGCCTTAGTTGCTGCTGCTACTAACTTCAGAGATGATTCCAAAGGGGGGGGGGAGCTCAAATCCCAAATGATTGCAACTCTATAATGACATTTCCAATTGTAAATACCAAGTTCTGCATATCTAGTGTGCACACATTTTCAGACACTCCATGTATGTAACATAAGTATGTAAATGAGTACCTAATAAAGAAGTAGCAGACTTAAAAATCTTATAGAATCCCTTGCTGCTCCAGTGGGGACCATGAGGCAACAACAAAATAAGACCAGCTTACAGCTTGTACTTGCCTACGTGATGAGAGAGGTGAAATCTACGTCTTTGTTTTGCTATTTGCACAACACAAACCACTTCTTTTTAGGTAGGCATCCAGGTAGGTGCCAGTCTGCTCAAGCACCCCCAAACCAAGTGAAACAAAAACGTCTGGTGCCTTAGTTAGCGTTTTTATTGCTGTGAAGAGATGCCATGATCACCATAACTCTTAAAAAGAAAGCATATAATTGAAGTGGCAGCTTAGTTTCAGAGGTTTAGTCCATTATCATCAAGGAAGGGAGCATGGAGGTGTGCAGGCAGACATGGTGCTGGTTACATCTTGACTTGTAGGCAACAGGAAGTAACCTAAGACACTGGGTGGTATCTTGAGCATATATGAGACCTCAAAGCCCTGCTTCACAGTGACACACTTCCTCCAACAAGACCACACCTACTCCAACAAAGCCACACTTACTTGTAGTGCCACTCCCTGAGATTATGGGGGCCAATTACATTCAAACTATCACATCTGATAATTATTCTGGTTTACAGATAATTTAGTAACAATGAAATATTATCTCCTATCATTCTTATACTATTAATACTCAAAACCTTTAAAAATTAACTGTGAAATCAAAGGATTTGGGGCATACGCTAAAGCAGGTGATGGAGGGTAAATGTCTCTGTGTGCTGAGACAGGGAGAAAAACCTCATCTCCTCAGTCTTCTGAAATTTCTCCATAATATTCTTAGAATCATTAAGTCTGAACGTAATCCGACGTAGATCAAAAGAATGGAATGGTCTTTCCAGGTAGATAGGAAACTGCGAAGGAAGGAGAAACAGTGCCTGTCTCTTATACACATCTAGATGTGTATAAGAGACAGGTGTGTGTGTATGTGTGTGTACACATGTACCATGCATGGAGGTCAGGACACTGGATGTCCTACTTTGTCACTCCCTTCCTTATTTCCCTGAGGCAGGGTCTGCCCCTGACCCTGGAGCTAAGCTAGTGACCAGCCAGTCTCAGTGAACCTTCTCCCCCTACAGCACAGAGATTATCAGGGCTAGCACAACTGAGCCTGCTTGTTTTTCTTTTTAAATGTTGAGTGCACAGCCCTTAAGCATGCCCAGCAAGTGCTTCTACCACTCCACTGAGTATCTATCTCCCTAGCCTGCCCCACCCCTTAGGTTTTTATAGCCCATGGTACCCATGAATTTACTATGTAATCAAGTATGACCTTAAATGTTCGTTCCTCTTGCTCCTCCCAAGTGTACCACCATGTCCTGTTGTGTGGTGCTGGGAATCAAACCCAGAGATTCCCCATGCTAGGTAAACACTCTACCAACAGCCTTTTCTTTGTAGCTAGATTCTCTCTCTCAACAAGGACACAACTTGAGAAAAACACACTGCAGAGCAAGAAGAAATCATGTATCTGTTTTTAGAGATAAAAGAAGGAATCCTTTATGACAGCCAGGATACATAATACTTAAATAATCAGAGGGCAGTTTGGAAAGACCTACATGACTCACAAGGCAGTGTTTGGACTCTGTCCTACACACTTGTATTTTTCAGACTGCAGATTTCAGTGAAATCCTTTTTATTATCCAATAAATTTATGCCATGGTTACTGTCAAATACCCAATGCTGGCACACAGCTGGCACTCAGAGTTGCCTTCTTCTCTTTCACAAAGACTCAAAAGAAAATACTCTTGTGTCTTTGAGTCACCTAAGAAAGTCTGAACAATACTACTAAAGCACATCAACAGCCCTGAAGTTTTGTTTACGAAGATCACTTTGGTGGTATGTAGATAAATAGAAAGAAGGACATTAGAGACAGGAGATAGCTAAGTCAAGATTTGACATGGTTACTGTTCCAATTCATGTGACATGTGCTGAATGCCCACAGTAAGGCAGGGTTAGTTGTTAAGCCAGGTTGCAGTCACATACTGAGGCTTTACTTCCGTTCCTATTCCCAGCCTCTCACATATTCCTTCTTGATTATTGCTTTTTGTACACATTCCTATTCATATCCCTACCAATATTTTTGAAAGGTGCTATTTGCATATTCCCTTTTTTCTTTTATTTAAAATCTAGTAATATCCTAGAAATTAACTTCTATTTGTAAACACTTTCTTTACTGGAATATCAAAATTTAACTAGTTCCATCCTGATCTAGACAGCTGAGTGATTTCTCAATCTTTTTACTACTGCACATAACACTATAAATAACTGAAGAGAGAAAGAAAAGAGAATGACAGGCTCCAGTGGCTAATATGGTAAGCAGATTCTCAACTGAGATACAGAATAAAACAGGGTTTGTGAGTGTGCTGGCTAGCTTTTTGCCAACTTGGCACAAGCTAGAATCATCTGAAAGGAGGAAACTTCAATTGAGAAAATGCCTCCCTAAGATCTGGCTGTAGGCACCTGTAGGGCATTTTCTTCATGATTGATGAGCGTCCATCGTATGTAATGCCACACCCCTGAGCTGCAGTGCTGTAAAAAAGCAAGCTGAGCAAGTCAATAAGCAAGTCAGTCCCTGCTTCCAGGTTCCTGCCCTGACTTCCATCAGCAATGAACAGTGAAGTGGAAGTGTAAAAAAAATAAGCCCTTTCCCTCCCAAGTTGCTTTTGGTCATGGTGTTTTGTTTTGTTTTGTTTAAACAGGATTTTTCTGTGTAGCTTGGAGCCTGTCCTGGAACTCACTCTGTAGACCAGGCTGGCCTCGAATTCAAAGAGATCCGCCTGCCTCTGCCTCCTGAGTTCTGGGATGAAAGGAGTGCACCACCACCACCCAGCAGTCACGGTGGGGTTTTTTGTTTGTTTGTTTTTTGTTTCTAGAGACAGGGTTTCTCTATGTAACAGGTCATTCCAGTAGAAGTGCTCATGGAACAAATGTCCAGTGAGTAGTAGGTTCTGTGGATCCTAAATTCAGGAAACTAGTCCAAGTTGGAGACAGTCATTTTGGAGTACTGGCCATAAAGCCAGGCATGAATATTAATAAAGCTAACTAGAGAACATTGATATTTTGTTATATGGCAGGAAGTGTACCTACAGTCTTTCTCACTTTCTCAAGATCTTTCCTCCGTTCCATCAATCACTACAGTCTCTGTTAGATCATTCCCCAGAGTCCATCAACACACTCATTTCTTCCTCTCACGGAAAGTCTTCCTGAACTTACACTCTCAGCNCTGCTTCCGCATAACCCAATCTGTAAGGTTTGCCTCCCTTTCTTTTCTCAAATTCAGCCAGCTTCTGCTTCTTTCTCACAGCTGCTTTGGACAAGGGCACTTACAATGCCACATTCCCAAATCCAAAGGNCTGTCTGTATTTGACTAGACACGCCAGCAATATTCAACTGCTCACTAGTCTTTCCTGCTTGAAATCCTTTCTCCAAAGAGTTTAAGGAGTCATGATCCAGATCTTATTCCTGTCTCATTCATTCATTTAACAAATCATAAGAAAATATCAACTATGTGCCATATACTTTTCTGGTGTATATGACAAACCAATAAACTAAATCTCTGCCTTAAAAAAATGTGTGTGTTTGTGTGTGTGTATATGTTTGTATGTATGTATGTACAGGGGCCCTTGGAAATTGGAAGAGGGCTTTGGATTCCCCGAAACTGTAGTTATAGATGGTTGTGAGTCACCTATGGGTGCTGATAATGAATCTGGGTCCTCTGCAAGAAAATCAAGTGCTACTAACTTCAAAACCATTTCTCTAGTTCACCAAATTTCTGCTTTTGAACTTCTTTTTTTATTGGTATGGGAGAAGACTATAAACATAAAAAATAGGTATGTTAAGAGGCAATAAAAAAAAAGAGCAGGATGAGGAGTGCTTAAAGCATATGTAGGAGAAGACTGCAAAATTGAATATGGTGGTCTCTGTAGCTATCACTAATACATTGACAAAGACTTCAACTTACGGCTAACAGTGGGCACAACAGTGAAAAAGGAGTAATATAATAGGCAGTAAAGCAGCAAGGAAGCACAGATAAAGACATCAGGTGAAGACTTGAAGATCACCAAGTTTGGCTTTTTTTTAAATTATCATGGAAAATGGGAGTCACTACAGGGTTTTGAACTGGTAAATTACAAGATATGCCTTATACTAACCTGGCTGCTGTGTTAGGGGCTTAGGAGGGTAAAGCAGATGAGAGATTATGGTGACTTGTATCATAACCTGAGAGTACTGCTCAGAATGATGGGTGGCACATTTTGGATACTCTGGGGTAGAGAGAGCCAGCATAGCTTCCTGATGGGTTAGATGTGGGGTGAGAATAGGGTAAAGTGGTGAGAAATAGCAAAGGTGAGTGGGACTGAGTGAGGAGTCATGCATGACCCTGAGGTTTAGCCTGAGTAACAAGAGGTCATCAACTGAGATGTGGGAAAATAGAGGTGTGACACTGATAAAGAGCTGAACTTCTGGGGGCTGGAAAGATGGCTCAGCAATTTAGAGCACTGACTGTGACTGTCCCACAGAGAAACACTGTCTCAAAAAACAAAACAAAACAGAGCACTTACTGCTCTTCCAGAGGACCCTCATGGTGGCTTACAACCATTCATAACTCCAGCTCCAGGGAATCTGACACCCTGTGCAGGCACCAGGTGCACATGTGTGCACATGTATTGTACAGACACACACTTAGCCAAAACACCCATACAAATAAAGACAATAATAAAGAGTTGTTCTTTTGGACAAATCATTATCTCCCAGGGGCTTGTTTCCTCTCCCCAATATCTAAAAACTGGGATTCTGTAAGACTCAAGTTTTCTATNCCACTTTTAGATGATTATATCTCTCCCTATGGCCATAAATATCACCTAGATACATAGTCTTCAAGCTGGAATCTCCAGGCTAAACTTGTCACCTAAGTTCTAGAATGTTTCATCTTGATCCTTCAAAGGCATCTATCTCTATCGAGCTCAACATGTTTTCAGCTTTTCTATACTTCCACTAACACTGCCCTATTCCAATTACCCCAACCTCTGGTCTTCAACAATTTCTTTTTCAGAAGTGGCCCTTTCATTTCTACTTTCAACAGTCCTTATGGCAGCACACACCAGAAAAGAGCTGTTTTTATAGTTTTTCTTCTTTATCTATTTTCTAATACTATGATATAACAATCCAGCAAATATCAACAAACACACTACGTACTGTGAAGGACACTTAGTATGCTGGTTAGGTTTTTGTCAACTTGACATAAGCTAGAGTCATCAGGGAATCAATTGAGAAAGAGCTTCCATCAGACTGGCCTCCAGAATNTACAGGGCATTTTCTTGATTAGTGATTGATGTGGGAGGGCCCAGCCCCTTTGGGTAGGGCCACCCCTGGGCAGGTGGTCCTGGGTAGTATAAAAAAGCTAGCTGAGGGGCTGGAGAGATGGCTCAGCCATTAAGAGCACTGGCTGTTCTTCCAGAGGTTCTGAGTTCAATTCCCAGCAACCATGCCGTGGCTCACAACCATCTGTAATGAGATCTGGCGCCCTCTTCTGGCACGCAGGCAGAACACTGTATACATAATAAATAAATAAATCTTTATTAAAAAAAAAAAGATAGCTGAAGTCCACAGCATCTGTTTTTTAGTTCCTCCCCTCATGTCCCTTCTTGAGCAACTGTGATGGGGAAGAGTAAGCCAAATAAATTCTTTTCTCCCAAAGTTGCTTCTAGTCATGGTATTTTATCATAACAATAGGAAGCCAACTAGAGTCCTGGGGAAATAATCAACAAAGAGATTCATGGCTCTTTCACATCATAGAATTAAGAGTCCAGGACCTCAGTTCTNTGTCACATGTTAATCGTCTCTGTCCTTGGGAGGCTAAGGCAGAAGGATTACAAATATAAAGGTAGCCTATGCTTGGTGACTTTGCAAACAACAACAAAAAAAACCCACCATAAAACACAACTATCCACAGAAACAAACCAAAACCAACAAAACAAAAAAGAACTCCACCATATGACATTACTGTTAAAAAAAATTCACTTGCTTCCCATGGATACTCAGACTAACAGTCAAATATTCCACAGTGAATCATGAAGAATCCTGAATGAACTGGCCTTTGGTACCCCTTCATGCCCTCTTCCCTTTCCTAACTGTGATCCAGCTTCCTNTGAGTTTGTCATGTACGTTGGGGATTTAGTAAATGCTGTCTTTCCACTCAGAAAGCTCTTCTTTTGAATGTACAACCCTCATTTATTATTGTCCTATTTAAAAGTCACCACCCAAACAAGGCCCTCTCTGACCACACTCCATTCTGCCCATCTGTTATTACCTAACACTGGTTGGCTGTCTCCTTTCCTTTGCTAAGTAAAATGAAAGTTCCATAAGAGCAGGGATTTTGTCTTTGCTGTTCACAGGAGTGTTTTGGCACTTACTAAAATTTGTGAATTATATACGGTTTACTAATCTAGCCTGTATCATCTGTCTTTCTCTGTATACAGTGTCTCAGTAAGTATCTGGCTAGCTTCAAATTCAAGATCCTCCTACCTCAGCTTCCTAGGGCTGAGATTACCAACATGTACATACCACCAAACCCAGCTCCTGGATGCGAATTCTGCAAGAATTGAGAGCTGTGACTGTCTTAGTTCATCATTATTTTCCTGGAGTCATTCAGAGGATGAGGTGTTTAATGGTTTGTTAATGATTGCTTAATTAATATACCAGGGTATAAGAAAGGAAGCTAAGAATGAAATTAAGAATGGTACTGAGAGCCAAGAAGGAAAATTTCCAGGAGACAGTAATTTTACTGCTTTCAAGTCTGACTCTGTGACCACTACCTTGGCTTTAGGGATGTTGTCTTCTACTACTGTCCCTCTCCCATCCATTCAGTACTCATCTGGAGGAAAAGCTTTTAGAAAAGGCTTCCTAAATTTCAGAGTAAAAGAAAAGAATGAGAATGAGGAAAAATTAGTTTAGTATCACTCTTCACTGTAAAGTCATTTAATACACCCACCTTTAGAAGAAAGATCCCTATTTCTTCACTGATAACAATCATTAATAAAGATGGTGACATAAAGGCCAATGCTCACTAAAAGAACTTAGTGAGCATAGCAAAAGCTAAAGCAGATGTATAGTTGTTACTGTTACAAGAAATAGTGTCAACTGGGGAGATATCTGTTCCAAAGTGCTGGTGACCTGGCTGAAGGTCAAGTTGTAACTACTTGGCAAAATATCGAGAAGAGGGCTGCTTGAAGCCAGAATTAAAAGGACACCCACTAAAGTTTTACCCGAGGAGATACAGATAGAATGAGTGGAGTGAGTGAGTAAATCTACATAGCTACTATTATTCCAAACACTCAAGTCTTCTATGTCAATGATTTTCTATCAACATGATTCCCTAGCTATCACTATGTCTAAAATCAGTTTGGAGACTGATAGTAGAAACCAGCATGCTCTTAAGGACACACGGAACAACTATACCACATGTAAGTGGAGTTTGCTATACTGCTCAAGCCTGACATTGTTAATACATGAAGCCACATCCTAACACTAAAGCAGTGGTCCTCAACCTTCCTAACGCTGCCACCCTTTACTACATCCTAACACTAAAGCAGTGGTCCTCAACCTTCCTAACGCTGCAACCCTTTACTACAGCTCCTCATGTTGTGGTGACCCCCAACCATAAAATTGTTTTCATTGCTACTTCACAACTGTACTTTTGCTAATGTTATGAATTATAATGTAAATATCTAATATGCAGGATATCTGATATGCAACCCCTGTGAAAGGGTCGTCTACCCCTAAATGCAACCCACAGGCTGAGAACCACTGCGCTAAAAGTTATTATTTAGAAAGCCTCAGAGGTGTTCTCAGTAAACTTCCCACTGCTGGAAAAACCTATCAACTTAAGATGCATCACATCTTACCACAGCCAGGCATGGTAACCCATACCTCTAACCTCAGCATTTCAGAGGCAAAGGCAGAGATAGCAAGAGTTGAATAAAAGTCGACCAGATTACATGTGATCTAGCCTCAAAAAATAAAACAAAATGACAATAAAAAGATGTTTTCCAAATTCTCAGGGGATAATCTCTGATGAAATNCTCATCCTTAGGTTCTCAAGAATGATACAAAGTACTTCTGATAAGTAGCAATTTCTTAGCTACATTCCAATCTGTTCTCACTGGCAAGGTAGAACAAGAGTAGATATACCCTAAGAATCCATGCCAACCTCCATCTTAAATTTCTTTAGAATAAGGAATAAAAGGAAGAGGGCTTTGTCCACCTTGACTTGGAGCAGGTATACTATTCGGCCAGACTAGAAAAAATGTAGAAAAGAATGTCATGGGCTGTGAGATGATAAAACCCTGACAATTCAAATGAGGGAGCACCCGGAAGAGTACTCCAAAGTAGAAGTTACTGAAGCCAGCTCTCCACTCTAGGTCCAGGAAGGGTCAAGACAAAGGATGTAGCTAAGATCTTACATTACAAGATGGACTAAATCAAAGACTGAACTACTGAGCAGACTAATCAGTATTGAGGTTTCTGTTTTAAGATTTAATTCCTGAATCAAAACCCCATCTTGAAAATAATAACGTACAACTGTAGTCCCAGGCAAAGAGTGTGGATATATTTTGTGCATCACTCATAATTATGATGTTTGAAATGGTATTGCATTAAAGGGTCTGGAGAGATGGCTCAGTGGTTAAGAACATGTATTGTTCTTGCAGAGGAGCCAAGTTCAATTCCTAGCATCCACATCAGGCAGCTTACAATTGCTTGTAACTCCAGCTCTAGGGGATGGCCCTAACCTCAGGTACATGCACATATACAGACATACATACATATACATATAAATAAATAATAATTTAAAAAAAAGAAATAGTATTAAAGGTTTTTAAGAATTTTTTTTGTTTTGTTTTTTCGAGACAGGGTTTCTCTGTTTAAGTCCTGGCTGTCCTTGAACTCGCTCTGTAGACCAGGCTGGCCTCGAACTCACAGAACTCCCAAGTGCTGGAATTAAAGCGTGCCACCACTACCCAGCTAGTTTTTGAGACTCCCCCCCGGCCCCCGCCCCGGACAGGGTTTCTCTGGGTACCCTGGCTGTCCTGGAACTCACTCTGTAGACCAGGCTGGCCCTGAACTCAGAGATTCGCCTGCCTCTGCCTTCCAATTGCTGGGATTAAAGGCGTGTGCCACCATGCCTGGCTGGTTATTGAGATTTTTAATAATTTATTTATTTTTATTTTATGTGCATTGGTGTTTTGCCTGCATGTATGTCTGAGTGAGGGTGTTAGGTCTCCTGGAACTGGAGTTATAGACAGTTGTGAGCTGTCATGTGGGTATTGGGAATTGAACCAGGTCCTCTGGAAGAGCAGTTAGTGTTTTTAACCACTGAGCCATCTCTCCAGCTGGTTTTTGAGATTTTTAATAGTATTGTTTTGGTAAACAATAAAAACGACAGAAATCATCGTATTGTTTGTAGGTGACATATCAAAAACTTGAATTGAGACAACTACTATCCTATTTTTCTATACCAAAGAATGAATGATTTGTCAAATTGCCTACTCTATGCAGAAATCCTGTATGCCTCTGAAAGTGAGCAAAGCACCAATGCACGCGCGCATACACACACACACACACACACACACACACTATATGCATGCACAAAATGCTCAGACAATAAAAAATATTCTCATTAAAAAAAAAGTAGGGAGTTGGAGAAATGGTTCAGTGGTTAAGAGAACTGACTTCTCTTCCAGAGGACCTGGGTTCATTTTCCAGCACTCACATGGCAGCTCAGAAGCATCTGTAACTCCAGTTCCAGGAGAATCTGTTGCCCTCTTCTGGCTTCCAAAAGTACTGCATGCACATAGTGCACATACATATAGATAAAAAATATAGACATATAGATAAAAAATAAAGAAATCTTGAAAAAAGGATTTCAGATTCATAAGCCATGGACTTCTACTCTCTCACCAGGCAAGGAATGTCACATTTCTTCTATCATGATGAGACCAAAATGACTTTCTCCCAATGTTTCTGTCACCTATTTTCCAGAAAAAAAGTTAGAAGCACAGTGTTGTTGATTAAGACTTCAATGCCAAAAATTTCATACTGTTAGTAAAATTAGAGCCAAAACCAACTTGTTTGTATACATTCTGTGATGTCACCAAAAATTTTTTTAAAAAGAAAAAAATCAATTCATATCCTGTATCTGTGTAGTTGGGAAAGAGAAAGAATAGAAGGAGAAGGAAATCATTTTCTGTGTATTTTCTTAGAAATGACTTCTTAAAAATTGTATTTATCTAGAAGTATGTAACCTAGTTCAATAATAAAAAGCAGCTAGCAGAAGAAAAATCTGTTTATGTAATTATCTTAATCACCAACAGAACTTAATTTTCATAAGGACTGACAACTGATTAATTGAACTAAGGGTTTTTTGTTTGTTTTTGTTTTTTTGAGGGGTGTGTTAGGAAAGACGAAAACATTTTTCATTTTCTGTAGCATTCACACCTCTCATTCCTACTGACAAAGCATGCCTTTCCTGCTCAATTAAACCTCCAAACTTGAATTGGCTATTTTAAGTTTTTTAAAAATGAGGTTGCTTCTCCAACCCTATAAAATACAAACACAAGTAACTGCTTGGTCAGGCAATTACCAAGTACCACCACCTACAGACCACAGACATAGCATCCAACAGTATGCTTACATAAACACAAATGGTAACTCATTACCCACAAAGAAAATGTAGGTGGGCATACTTACTTAAAAATAAATAGGGCTGAGTAGCTCAGCAGCAGGAGGGTCTAGTAGGGTCAACGTACTGGGTTCCATACCCAGCCAAGGAAAACAGAATTAATCACTACCTCATTAACCTAATAATTTAGATTTAAAAATTTACAAAGCCAGCCAGGTGGTGATGTCAAACGCCTTTAATCCCAGCACGAGGGAGGCAGAGGCAGGCAGATCTCTCTGAGTTCGAGGCCAGCCTGGTCTACAAATGGGGTTCCAGGGCAGCCAGGGCTATTACACAGAGAAACCTCATCTTAAAAAAACCAACCAAACAANCAAACAAACAAAAACAAAATTACAAAGTCATCTTTTAAAAACCTCCTTATTTTCTAGGGTTTAAATGCAGGACTTTCAAAACTGTGACTGAATATCAATTCTTTAGTAATCATTTTTATTATTCTACAAGTATGGCATATACACATGTGTGTGCAGGTATGCCAGGTCAGGCATCTTCATCTATGGCTCTCCAACCTTATTTTTTTAGACAGGGTCTTGCATTGACCCTGGTGCTCATTGGCTAAAGGCTGGCTAGTAGGCCCCAAGGATCCTTCTGTTTCCACCTCCTAGAGCTGGGATTATAGGCATGCATCAATACAACTTTTTTTTTAATGTGGGTGCTGGGGATCTGAACTCAAATCCTCATATTTTCAAGGCAAGTATCCACTGAGCCATCTCCCTAGCCTCCTTAGTAATTATTATATGATTTACTTTTCATATCTTAATTTCTTAATTTTACAACCTAAAACTGTCTATATAGGTGAATCGTGAGTGGTGAGTTGATCCTCATGTTATTTAAATTTCCATTTCAACCTGGACAAACAATATAAAATATGCTTTGAAATGTTGGCACAGGGGCTGGGTATACTCTACCCCTTTCGGTGGTAGAACACTTGTTTAGCATGTGCAAGGCTTTAGATTCCACCCTCGGGGTGGGGAAGGGGTATATTGGGGAAGAACTGAGGGTGGGATGGTCTAGGAGCAACAAGGTCACACCATAAACCCACATCTCTAAATACTATTTTCAGACATGAACTCACTAATACATCAAATTCTTGAAAGGTGGCAACTAAGATCGTCCTTGGCTATTTTTATCAAGTGAACATAATCTAAGTAACATTACCCTTTGGATTATGTAGCAGTTGGTTGAGACCGTATGCCAAATAGGTTGGCTAAATGGTCAAGCAGGACAATTCAAATTAGCCGACGAAAGGCAGCATTGCTACCCGAACTCTGGCTCCAGTGCTCTTCTTTTCCTCCCAGTGTCCACAGGCGTTCCCAGTTCCCCAACTGTGGTTCTCCCAAACTTTTCCTTCTTACAAAGGCTCCCAAAGGGCACTCAATTAAGGAAACACAATTCATTTGAAAATCCGGACAGGTCAAAGCAAACAGACCTACAATTGGTAAAACTGTAAAAGCAATGTCTGCGAACAAGGAAATCTTTCTCATGCTCTTCTGTCCATCATTCCTGCCCCAAAGGAACAAGAGTAACTTAAAACGTTTCTTATTAAAAAGAATTGCTAAACAATCTTGATGCAGAATAGAGCAAATGTTACCAAGCCACGAGGATCTTTTTAGATTACCCAAGGTTCACGAGGTTAAAAAGTTAACAATCTGTCCTTAACATGAGAAGCATAAAAGATTTAGTCAATAAGCTGGTCCCATCCCTGGCTATTTTAAATACCTCAACAAACTTTAGCACTGTGGTATCATAAAGAGAACCCAGTAGTTAAAACTACTATCAAACTACCTAAAATAAATCTCAAGATGATTCAAAATGAGTCTTAAAATCCTAGATTCAAGCTAAAGTGCTTGTCCTATCTTGTCTCTCACTTTCCACCCCAATTTTTGTGTGTGTGTGTGTGTGTGTGTGTGTGTGTGGCAGAGGCCACCCACACTCAGCCTAAGAGCTCTCAGGTCTCCCAAACCTGCCTATTTCCGGTTTTAGCCTCTCCAGAAATCTAAACCAATTAACTCTAATGAGTCAATAGCCAATAAAACAACTCCTAAATTACGTTTTCACAGTTTACGAAGGCCGCTAGAACTTAAGGGATTGGTAAGAGTTACGGTGAAACTTGCAAAGAAGGGCGAATTGTTGAGATAATTACTCTTTCCAATCACAAGGTCTACTAAGCCTTTCTGGTGTGCAGAGGCCCTTCAGGGTAGCAAGACCGGAAGTCGGTGCAGGTATTGTTGATAGAGTAAAACAAAACAAAGCACCCCTGAACAAACCACACAAACAAACAACAAAAAACCCATACCCTAGAAACAACTTCCCGAGAGCACGCTCACCCCACCCCTAATCACGAGCCCCGAGAGAGGAGAGCGAGATGGCCATGGTGAGAGTCCCGGGGAAAGGTCGGAGACAGGGCAGTGCTGCGTGGCTTGCGGCCTGCAAGCCCGAGCCTGTAGGTGGGGCGGGCGGGAGGCGACGCGGGATCGGCGTTTACCTGCGGCGAAGTGGAGCGGGGTGGACTTCCTGCCCGCCGTGTCGCGGCTGTTCACCTTCTCGGGCGTCACCAGCCTCTTCACTCGCTCCACGTCCCCGTTGCGGCAAGCCTCGAACAGCTCGCGGGCAGACGGCTCTACGGCCTCGGCCACCGCGCTCGCGCAGGCCGCGCCCCCGCCGGCGCAGCGGCGGCCAGACATGATCCTGGCCGCCGCCGCCGCCAGCAGCAGCGCCAGCAAAGGCAGCAGGAGCCCCGGCCCCGCGAGCAGGAGGGCGAGGCCCCCCGCAGGAGACGCGCTCAGGGCCCGGGCCGCTTGGCTCCCCGCTGTCACCAGAGCCGGCGCAGTCCCATGGCCGCGCCGCCGCGCGCCCCCTGCTCCACTCCGTGACCCCCAGCTGCCCCACCGCGGCGGAGGCAGCGCGAACCCGCCCGCCGAGCCCTGCAGCGACGCGGCGGCGGAAGCAGCCGAGACCACTCCTGCCAGCTCGGTCGGGTCCTGGGAGCGCGCGTGACGTCAGCTCGCGCGTGCGCCGTGGCTGCACTCCGGCCGGGGCCGGTCTGGGCGAGCGGGGCCGCGCGGAGGGGTTTGTGGGAAATGTGCAGCCAGAGCCTTTGGTTGCGGGAAGAGAAGGGGCTTCGACCCACCGCCATCTTTACCGAGCCTCTGCTGAAAGCGGGAGGGCTTGCTGCTTTTTCTTTTTCTTAAAGCCTAGACCTCCCAAGATGAGTTTTATTGCTCATATACTGAAAATGAACCTTTGCAAGTTTTGTTCCGGGCATGCATTTTCTTTTGGAAGTTTTAGTGTGGAAAATTTCTGTAGTTTTGTTTCCATACCTTCCCCTGGGAGATTCCTGCTCCCCGCCTCCCTGCCCGTTTTCTTTACAGTGTCTCTTCACTTAACCCTCCGCATCTGCTTTTGTTTTTCTTATAAGCGTCTTCTCAGAAATGGACCCGTTGCGCTTATCGAGAAGTTTGGCTGAATGGCCCTAAATCAAGAAAGCGATCAAAGTCCATCTCAATTCTAAAGCAACACTTGCGGGTGGGGGTGGCTCTGATTAGCTACATTTCCCATAGTAAATTATTAGCTCAGTGCTGACTAGAGAATCTATATATAAATCAGTATTGTTACCGGATGTGGCCAAGGTCCCGGTACACTGAACATGCACATCAAGAAAGTTTTCTAAAGTTCTTTTTTTTTTCTCCCTGTGATCAAAGAATACAAGCGCACAATTCATTTTTGTGTTTAAGGGAGTAGTAACATCTTTGGGTATGGTCTTGTTTCAGGAACCCNAAAGAAAGGTATATATAGATTTTGCTTTCATGAAAGTGCTGGCCTTTGTCATGCTGACAAGCATTTCCCCCTGTGAATTGACTTAACCTGTTTTTCAGGAAATCCAGTTTTTGTTTGGGAGTGTTGACTCACTGCTGTGGGAGAAAAGCAGGGTTCGCTTTCTTGAGCATTTTAGTAAATGGGAGCATTGTTATATATGTTTATTCTATAATCATGTTTTTAGGCTATTTAGTGTAAATTTAAATTGATGCATATTAATAAAATGAACATTCATGAACATATCTAAGGATTGGAACACTACTAATATGATTGTGTCTCATTTTTCTTCATCTACTTGCCAAATACATTACCAGTTATTATTATTATTATTATTGTTGTTGTTGTT
>LZPO01054714.1:934649-948494 GCA_001675575.1 Neotoma lepida
ACATACAGAGAACACAACGTAGTGGTATCTTCCTACATGTGTGTCGTTACACATTGTTCTCATTTGTTTCTTCCTCCACTGCCTTCCCTCTTACTCCCTCCCTGTCTAGCTGCCTGCCTGCCTTCTTCCAGTCAATCACCCCCTTTGACTTAAGATTACACACTTGCCGTTACCCTCACTATTTCTCATCTCCCTGAAGATCTCTTCTTCACCTCTTCTCATCCCCTTTCTAGTTTCCTGACATACAAACATACATAACACACATAAATTTAGGTTCCATATATGACAGAAAATGTGATATTTTTCTGAGTATGTCTTATTTTACTTAATATGATCCCCAGTTGCATTTTTTTAAATGACATAATTTCAATTTTATCTCAGTTGCTTAAGAATCTACTGTGCATGTATAATCACATTGCTTTGTCTACTTCCTGGATGTTGTGAACAGTGCAACTGTAAACATGGATATGCAAGTATCTTGTGGTATGTCGATTTAGAGTTCTTTGGGAATCTATCCAAGAGCCGAGTAGCTGGATACTTCACATTTCTTTCTTTTAAGACTTATTTTCAATTTTATTTAATAATAATAGTAATTATTATTTGTGTGTGTGTGTGTGTGTGTGTGTGTGTGTGTGTGTATAGAACACATGCATGTGGGTGCCTACAGAGGCCAGAAGAGGGTGTCAGATCCCCTGGAGCTGGAGCTATAGTCAGTTGGGGAGCCTCCTGACATGGATGCAAGATCAACAAGCACTCCTTAACTGCTGAGCCATTTCTCCAGCCCCTTCAGCCCCCACTTCACATTTCTTTAAGAGAAATTTCAGGGGACTGGAGAGACAGTTTGGTGGTTAAGAGCACTTGTTGACCTAGGTTTGGGTCCCAGCACTGCATGATGGTTTACAAGGTGATTCATATCTTCTTCTGAACTTCATATACACCAGACATGCACATGGGCACATACATTACATGCAGGAAAAACACTCATGCACATAATATAAATAAATCTAAAATAGAAAGAAAGAAAAAAAGGAAACAAAGATAGATTCCAGGAACTGGAGAGATGGCTCAAAAGTTAAGAACACTTAATACTCTTGCTGAGGACCCAGGTTCAGTTCTCAGCACCCATGTCAGGCAGCTTATAACTGCTGTAGGATGTCTTTCTGNATGCTGTGAATATGCATTGCTCTGATTGGTTGATTAATNAAGCTGCATTGGCCTATGGCAGGGCAAGATAAGGTTAGGTGGTACATTGAAACTAAAGATGAGAGGAAGACGGGTNGATTAGAGGAGACCCCAACTGGCTGCCAAAGGACCAGGAAGACACCAGCAGACCAGTAATGCTACAGCCACGTGGCAACATATAGATTAATAGAAATGGGTTGAGTTAAGTTATAAGAGCCAGCTAGCAAGAAGCTTGACTCATAGGCCATATAATTTGCAATTAATATTAAACCTCTGAATGATTATTTTATAAGCTGCTGTAGGACCGGATAGGACTGGAGAAACTTATGGCTACATATAAACTGCCTGTAAGTCCAGGTCCAGGGGTCCGACACACTCTTCTGATCTCCAAGGGCACCCACATGTACATGAAGCATGTAAAAAATAATTTCAACCTCATACAAAACTTCTCTTTCCTATTTTGAGAGCACATTTCTTTTTTGGTTTTGTTTTTTACATCCTGAGCATAGTTGCCCCTTCCTCCTTTCCTCCAGTCCCCCTTCCCCANCTACTCCTCCTCTGTTTCCCTTCAGAAAAGGGTGGACCTCCCATGGATATCAACCAGCCATGGTATATCAAGTTGCAGTGAGCCTAGGCACNTCCTCTGTGGTGATATTTTATTTGTCTTCCCTAATAAAATTTATCCGAGGGTCAGAGGAAAAACGGGGCTGCCAGCCACTAATAGAAAAACAATAGCCATGCAAGTTAGCACACGCCCTTAATCCATTTGGTTCTCTGTGACTCCAAGGTCACATGGGGAACTAGCAGTAGGAGGTGGTGGCACACGCCTTTAATCCCAGCATCAACCTTAGAGTTCTGAAGATCCATGCAAACAAGACAGGAAGTGATGTAGCTTGGGAAGATGGGAAATTAGTTAACAGATAGACAGGTATAAAAGCCAGGTTAGACCGGAAGGCACTCTCTTTGCTCCGCTTCGCTCCTGGGAAGAAGAGGCAGCGTTGGTGAGTGGTGGCTTGCTCCTAATTCCTCTGATCTCTGTCAGATTTTCACCCTTATTTCTTGTTCCGCGTGTTTATTAATAAGACTGGTTAGAAGTTCTTCTTACACTCCTCTCCTATTAAGGTTGGACAAGGCCACCCCGGTAGGAGGAAAGGGTCCCAAAAGCAGGCAACAGAGTCAGAGACAGCCCCTGCTCCCACTGTTAGGAGACCCACAAGAAGACCAAGCTACACAACTGTCACATATATACAGAGGGCCTACAGTAGGCCTACTGGTTATTGGTTCGGTCTCTGTGAGCTCCTATGAGCCCAGAGTAGTTGATTCTATGGGTTTTCTTGTGGTGTTCTTGATGCCCTGGCTCCTACAATCCTTCTTCTCCCTCTTCCACAGGGTTCCTCAAGTTGTGGATTTCCCTCAGTTGCTAGGTGAAGCCTCTCTGATGACAATTGGGCTAGGCACCAATCTATGAGTATAGTAGAATACCATTAAGAATCATTTCATTGACTTTTTTGTTTGTTTTTTTGCCAGTCATGTTTGGTTCTATCCCAGGTCTCTGGGCTATCCCGCCTCTGGGCTTTGCCCCTCCACAAAGTGTCAGGGGTGAGTTCCCCCTCATGGTATGGGTCTTAAGCTGGACCAGTCACTGGTTGGCCACTCTCACAATTTCTGTGCAACCTTTACCCCAGCACATCTTGTAAGCAGGACAAATTGCAGGTTGAAGGTTTTGTGGCTGGATTGGTGTCCCAATCCCTCCACTGGAAATCTTGCCTGGTTACAGGACATGGCCNTTCAGGTGCCATATCTCCCATTGCCAGGAGTCTTAGCGAGGGTCACCTTCATAGATTCCTGGGAGTTTCCATTGCACTAGGTTTCTAGCTCTTCCCAGAGATGCCCCATTCCACTTGTCTCTTGAGAGCACATTNTTAACATATTGCCCTTTCCTCCCAATGTGAAGGCATAAAAAGAAAATTACAGATTGATACTTCGTATGAGAACATCTATGAAATGACTGCACATGTGCCTACTACCTCTGTAAAATGTAAGGTTGAAGTTTTCAAATTACCAAAAGCCGGCACAGCTCTGACACTTCTTGGTGAAGACAGCCACCTAGTGGAAATAATGGGTCTACCACTGTTTGAGGATCAGNAAATATGAATAGGTGTGCTCAGCCCAACCGCAAACTGCAATGTTGATTTAAAGCTTTTGAAGAGACTGGCTGGGCCCGGTATGGTGGCATATACCTTTACCCAACACGTGGGAGGCAGAGGAAGGAGGATCTCTGTGAGTTCATGGCCAGCCTGGCCNATATAGTGAGCACTAGGCTTGACAGTGCTACATGCCTTGTCTCCACAGAACAAACCAATAAAAAGAAGGGCTTGGAGAGGTAGCTCAGTAGAAAAGTGGTTGCCTGGTATGTGTAAGGCCCTTGGTTCAGTCTTTAGGACTACATAACAAACCCCAAACCCAAAAGTAGTAAACAAAACAAAACAACAAACAAACAAACCCCAAACGTAAAACAACAAAACCAAATCCATATTCAGAGACTGTTTATGTCTAGCTCTGACAGCAGAGAGAGCNGAGGGCAGGTGGGGGCAGGGGAGGTCTTCGTACCCCGGTTAAGGGAGCAGAGCGCCATTAGATTNCAGAATAGCAAACTCTTATGCATTGCTTTGAGTCTGCATTGACCGCTCTCTAAAGTGGAAGGAAGAGGCTAACTTTGTAGGATGGAGTATTAGTTACTTTTCTTATTTCTGTGGCAGAATATTTGACAGAGGCCATTTGAGGGAGGAAGAGTTAGTTTGGGGCATGGTCCAGGGAATAACAACAGTCCATCATGGCAGAGAAGGCNGTGGCACTGAGGTGNCTGGGTCTGTGATAGCGTGTTCTTATGAACAGCTTGTGTGCATCATTTATAGTGGTTGAGATTGAACCCAGGGCATTGCACATGCTAGGCAGATGTCTGCCAGCAGAGTAAATGCCAGCCACCATTAGCAGTTAACTCTTGAGGTCCGTTCATCACTCTTAGGTTTTTAGAACGCATGCAACTCTTCAAATTTATGCTTAAAACTTTATTGGCATTTTCATAATAAAGGCTATTAAAAGGACTAGTAATGTGGCAGGTTTGGTGATGGGTGCTTCAGCTAGGTCAGATTTTATATGCAGGGTTTTGTTTTCTTCTGAATTAGAAAGAGCGAACTCACACTTATGACTCATGAGGAATTGGAGAGGGCTGTAGCTCTCAGTGGTAGAATGCTCACTAGAATGNACAAAGTTCTGGGTTTTGTCCCTAATATCAATAAATAAAGGGGCACAAATTTTGGCAAACGTTGATAGTTTTGGAGTTTTGGATTGAACGTGAATCCAGAAATTTGGGTGAAATATTCCCCTGAGCAGCACATCTGGCTCTCTGTTAGGTCAGGTGCTAATACTTCAAACACCTCTGGTTGTATGTACTTCAGACATCTCTGGTTGTGTGTAGCTCTAAGAAAGAATTTTGATGTTATATTGTAGAGGTTGAGTGTATTTTTAATTTATTNGTATTATTATTGTTGCTATATATAATGTGTCCATGTTGAACACTTAGATTGTTGTGAGCCACCATGTGGTTGGTGGGAATTGAACTCAGGACCTCTGGAAGAGCAGCCAGTGCTCTTAACCATTGAGCCATCTCTCCAGCCCCCTCTGGTTGTAGTTTTAAATAGGCCTCATGTACTTTAGATTTCTTTAACAGAATGAAGCACTTATCTCTTGGATACTTTTCATAATCATTCTTTTTATTCTTATGAAATCTTAACCCTTTAAGTCATTACAATAAATCTCTTTATACATTAAAATAAGACGTTCCAGCTAGTCAATGTTAGATATAGTGAAGAAATTGNCAACTTAANNCAGTCGTTTGAAAGTTTTAAAATGGGCCTTTCCCAGCATTATCAGAATCTAGAACAAAATTTTACTCTTCATATTAAAAATGTGTGTGGCCAACTAACATACTCTCATTTTATTTTCTCTTTGGGGATGGCTTTTGCTCACTTCACAGGCTGGCTTCCATCTCCTGGACTGAAGAGATCCTCCTACCTCATCTGTCAAGGAGCTGGTAGTGCAGACATACTTACCATGCCCAGTTTGGTTCGAACCTTTTGAAAAGTGTCTTCTTATCCTTNGTTTATGTACTTATTAGATGCATCTTGATCATTGTCAGTTTTTTTCTTTCTATTTCTTACACTGAGGCAATATGTCAGTTGCTAGCTATGTTTGTTTAGTGTGTGTGTACAAAATCCTTTTATTATTTTTTCCTCTGAAATTGCTATACTTCATCTGGGTTCCAGGTATATGAGTTTGAGAATACTTGCTATAGACTTTGGCAATTCTGAGCTCATTAATGACAAGAATTGAATGTCTAGTTTCTGTTCTTGAGTGCTTTGTACTGATATTTTGTTTGTGATCTAACAAATAAAGTTTGCCTGAATATCACAGTGTGNAACTAAGCCATTAGTTAGCCATAGAGGCCAGGCAGTTGTGGCACATACCTTTAATCCCAGCACTTGGGAGGCAGAGGCAGACAGATCTCTGTGAGTTCAAGGTCACTCTGGGCTACACAAGATTGATCCAATCTAAAAGAGAAACAAAGCCAGGCAGTGGTGGCACATACCTTTGATCCCAGCACTTGGGATCTCATGCCTTTAATCCCAGCACTAGGAAGGTGGAGACAGGAAGTGATATGACTGGGTAGAGAGAGGACTATAAAGTGGGAGGAGACAAGAGCTGAGACCCTTTCGGCTGAGGATTGAGTAGAGGTAAGAACTGGTGGCTGGCTACTCTGCTTCTCTGATCTTTCAGATTTCACCCTGATATCTGACTCTGGTTTTTTATTAATAAGACCCATTAGGATTCATGCTACAGTGCTTCTCCATGCTTTCTGTGCCACCTGACTGCTGTTGACCACCTATGGCAGGCCACATATCATTTGCAAACCATCCCCATAACCATTTTAATGGAAGGCTAAGAGTTCCAGGCTAAGTTGCTGGCCCCTGAGCTCTTGGTGGATAGAGGCCATACTTAGGTTTCTATTGCTGTGATAAAACACCATGACCAAAAGAAACCATTTATTTGGCTTTAATGTCCCAATCACAGTCCATCACTGAGGGAAGCTGTTTTAGTTAGGGTTTCTATTGCTGCAACAAAACACCATGACCAAAAAAGTAAGCTGGGGAGGAAAGGGTTTATTTGGCTTACACGTGCATATTGCTTTCATCATTGAAGAAAGTCAGGACCGGAACTCAAGTAGGGCAGGAACCTGGAGGCAGGAGCTGATACAGAGGCCATGGATGGGTGCTGCTTGCTGGCTTGCTCCTCATGNCTTGCTCAGCCTGCTTTCTTATAGAATGTAGGACCATCAGCCCAGAGATGGAAGCATCACAATGGGCTGGGCCCTCTCCCATCAGTCACTAATTAAGAAAATGCCTACAGCTCTTATGGAAGCATTTTCTCAATTGAGGTCCTCTCCTTTTAGATAACTCTAGTTTGTATGTCAAGTTGACATAAGCCCAGCCAACATAGAAACCAAGGCAAGGAGGGACTCAAGCAGGAATTTGGAGACAGGAACTCAAGCAGAGCCATGGAGGAATGTTGCTTCTTGCTAGCTTGTTCCTGGCTTGCTCAGCCCGCAACAGGGACCACTTGCCCAGGGGTGGCATCACCCCAGTAGGCTGGGCCCTCTCACATCAACCGCTAATGAAGAAAATGTATTACAGACTTGCCTACAGGCAATTTGATTGAAGCATTTTCTCAGTTTAGGTTTCCCTTCCCAGGTAACTCTAGCCTGTGTCAAGTTGACAAGAAACTAACTAGGACAAGAGTTTCCCAAGGGATGCTTCAAGGTAGGGCCAGAACAGTACCTGCACACCTTTAAAGCCCAGGCTCTAGTTAGGCTCAGTATTCCAGAGTCATGNAGAAACAGTCCAACACAGGTGTAGGTTCTCACTGTGTGCCAGCCCAGTGCCCTTCCACCCTGGAGCTTCTGATGTCCAGGCAGCCCTCATTCCCATCAGCTGAGCCTGTGAGCAAGGCCAGCTCAGGGGGACTAATTCTGAGTGCTGAGGCTGCTGCCCACAAGGGAAAGGCTGTACCACAGTACAGCTTAGAGGACCAGTCTGTGCAGATCTGCTCACCTAGACAGAATTTGTTTAATGTAGAGACTTCTTAGGTAGCATCTTACTCATTTCCTTTACTTTTAGAAACAAACAGGTATGAGAGAGGAAGAGATNGAGAGAAGAGGGAGGGGGAGGGAGGGAGAGAGAGAGAATGAATGAATGAGTATGGTGGCATGTGCTTATAATTCCAATACTAGAGAGTCTAATTCAGGGAGATTTGAGGTCAGCCCCAGCTACATAGGAATACTCTGTCCTTTCAAAAACAAAACAAAACAAAACAAAAAACCAAATCAAAATATTAGAAAATAAATGGCATCCACTTTTGAAGACAGCAAGAAAACACTGTGAATGAGACTCCAAATGTAGGGGTTTTGGTAATAATTGTCTGAAAGCAATTCAATTGTTTTTTGCTCCCTGAAAACAGATTGGACAACCCAGGTGATACTTGGAACCCAAGTGCAACTTTTACTTTTAAATGGAAAATTGAGAATGATTTTCAAAATTCACAACAATCCTAAAAAAAGNATTCATAAGAATGGAAATGCGTGTATATGTGCATGTGTAGCTATATATGGTTGGAATGCTTAAGCTTTTCTTCTATTTTTATTGATGTACACTCTATATACCTTAAAATGGTGCTGGGGATGTGGCTCAGTGATAGAGCACTTGTCTAGTGTGTACAAGGCTTTGATTCAACCCCTAGCAGCACACATACACAACACACACACAATTTACATATAATAAAATACATGAATCTTTGGGCCTGGAGAGATGGCTCAGTGGTTAAGAGAACTGCTTAACCACTTCTGGTTAAGTGGTTTTCAGAGGACCCAACTTCCACGCCCAGCACTGACACTGGGCGGTTTACAACTACCTGTGTTTAGTTCCAGGGGATCTGANATCCTTCATGTGGCCTTCATGGTTGCTATATGCATGTGGTGTACATACAGACAAGCAGGCACATACGAATTGTGGTAGTTTGAAAGAAAATGGCCCCCGAAGGGAGTGGTACTATTAGGAGGTGTGGCCTTGTTGGAGGAAGTGTATCACTGTGGAGGCNGGTTTTGAGGTCTCATATATGCTCAAGACACGCCCAGTGAGACAGATCACTTCCTGTTGCCTGCCAAAGATGTAGAACTCTCAGCTACCTCTCCAGCACCATGTCTGCTTGCACGCCACCATGTCCCACCATGACGGTAATGGACTGATACTTTGAACTGTAAGCCACCCAATTAAATGTTTTCCTTTGTAAGAGTTGCCATGGTCATGGTGTCTCTTCACAGCAATAGAAACCCTAAGANACATATACACAAAAACAAAAATAGGGGATGTCAAGATTGCATAGCAGGTAAAGGTACTTGCTGCCATGTCTGTTGATCTGAGTTTGATCCCCAGAACCCAGTGGGGGAAAGAGCACATCCCCTTCCTAGTTAACCTTTGCATAAGGTAATCACCACAGGCTAGTCTAACTACTTCTCATATTAGTATACAGCATGTGCTTTTGTGTCTTGCTGATTTTGTCTGTGAGGTTCATTAATGTTATTGTGAACATCTGCATTTTGTTTTTGTTTTTTTTTAAATTGCTGAGTGGCATTCCATCATACATAATCACAGGGTGGGATTTATTTATTTATTTATTTATTTATTTATTTATTTATGTTCTCTTGATGGAAATGTGGTTGTTTCCAACTTTTTTCAATTATGTATGAAATTGTTTTGATTATTTTGATTATTTTGTGTGCAAGTCTTTGTTTGGATGTATATTTTCATTTCTCTCTGCTACATGCCAGAAGCAGGATTTCTGGGCCATAGAGTTCACACAAAATGTATTTCTTTTTACTATTGATTTGTATTATTGTTGGTGCATTAGTTCTTAGATTGAATCCTATTTATACAGATGCAATAGCCTCATTGTTCTTGGAACTTAATATGGCTTAAGATACACACACATATCCTTTAGCTATAACTAGAATATTCACCTTAAAGAATAAATGCAACTCTCCTCCCTCTCTCTCTCTCTGTGTGTGTATGTGTGTCTGTATGTGTATACCTGTTTGTGTGTGTGTGTGTGTGTGTGTGTATACCTGTTTGTGTGTGTGTGTGTGTGCACATGGAAACCAGAGGTTGACATTGGTTGTCTTCCTCAATCACTCACCACCTTTAAAAAACTTACTAAAATTTTTAATGTGTTGGGATTGGGAGCATGTGACATGGGGTGGATGTGGAAGCCAGAGGACACATTTGGGAGTCAGTTCTCTCCTTTGACCATGTGAATCCCAGAAATTGAACCATCAGTGTGGCTCTTGGGAACAAAACTGTTTGCAAGAGCAGTATGTTCTCTTCATTGCTGAGCTGCCTCCCCTGTCTCTGGTTTTAGGGAAACCTTTCAGGTTACAAACCTCTCCCCGAACCCCAGTACGTATTTTTTAAAATTATCTGTTCTAGCCGGGCGTGGTGGCCCATACCTTTAATCCCAGCATCTGGGAGGCATAGACAGGTAGATCTCTGTTGAGTTCAAGGCCAGCCTGGTTTACATAGAGAGTTCCCGGAGAGCCAGAGCTATGTGGAGAGAACTTGCTTCAAATAAAACAAAATAGAAACTAACAATTGTTTTTTCTAAGTGGGTCAAGGTGACAANTGTTCCTGTTGACTAGTTATGTCCAATTCCTGTTGCATTAATTTAGATCCCGAAGACAAAGCAAAATGTATAGATTGTGATTTCTAAGCTCCTTTCTCTAACTCTTCTGATTCCATATCTAGAATCTCTAGGTCTGTTCATGGCAGGCAGAGTCAGCTGACTCAGATCAAGGGATGTGTGCTTACCCCTTCCCTCATAGCTCTGGTTGTTCATGTGGAAGCTCACACAAGAATATCCATTTTAGCATTANTTATGATGGTCAGTGTTTGGATAGTGTCTCGAGTGTCCTTCTCTTGAGAAGTGGCTAGGTAAAATGTGGAGATTGGTTACCATGGGAACAGGACAAGAATTAGAAGCAGCTAAGTAGATTTATACATGGGCTATAAATGAACATACAAGCATAGTGTGGGATGGGAAAAAACTTTATGCAAAAATAATATATTTGGCAAGAACACATGCAAGCAAGTATTCCTTTCACTCATTGGCACAGTTGCCTGTAGGAGGATGAAAGGGGGAGGAAGGAGGAAGAAGTAGGAGATAGGAATTAAAGGGTGAATAAATAAAACATGAGTGAATAAATAAAATATGGGTGAGGCTTTGCACAGATGAATGATGATGATGTCACTTGAAGAATATGAGTAACCCAACCCCGTGGGTGGACCTGGAGCACCTACCCCTCCACCCCTAAAGGGCTCACAGAAGCAAGTTNCTGGCCTCTTTCATCATTATTTGCTTGGCATTTGTATCTAATCTCTTTAGATAAAGGTGTTTCAAACAAGTTGGTGAATACCTAACTTACAAAATCTGACTTTTGATTTTGCCTTGATAAGGAGCTGTGAAAGAATAATTATAGCTGACTCTGGGAGATGGAGGCAAGAGAATCAAGAGTTCAAGATTGTCTTCATTATATTCTGAGTTTGAAGTTAGCCCAAGGCCACGTGATACCCTGTCGCTAAAAACAGAACAACAACAAAAAAAATAGAATATGAAGTTCAATGAGATACTTATACAGTCCATAAAACAATATATTTCACAAGACCATGTATCAGTAAAAACATATTCAACTCAATGCAGTTGAGGTGTGGGAGGGATATTCACAAGCATCCCTGCTGATGTGTATAACAGCAAGAACACAAATATAGATCCAACATTTCATAAGTGAGTATGAAAGAAACTCAATAGATTTTAGGCAGTGAATGAAATATTTCATGCATATTAGGGAAAGGTTAAAAAAAATGTCTTGGGTGTGCCTGACACTGATTGACTCAGTCCTCACACTAGACGTGTAAGTCTTAAATACTCCAGCCTTTTGTAGGAGTGTCAGTAACTCAGCATTTCATTGGGTCCTCTGCAAACCCAGATCATGAAAGTAAGGTAACCTGGAACTAACACTTCTTTTTTTTTATAGTTCTCCCAGCTATGTGGTACTTTTCCATGGCCTTGAAAATCATATCTGTTACTCTTTAACTGAGTTACAAGCAGAAAAACTAGTGGTGTGGTCAGTACATATCATGCTCCCATCAAACTCAGATCTTTCTCCTCAGCTAGTTACTCATTAGGTGGAACATACGATGATAGTTGACATTGGGATTGATTGAAATTGAAGCTGGAACTCTGGATTGCCTAGTACTCTTGCCATTGATTCTGGTACAAGAGTTTACAATAGTTCATTTTTATTATCTTACTGAAGCATGATATTGACAGAATGCAATAGCTTCTAAAGTAGCTTTCCTAAGGAAAAAATTAAATTTCTCCTTAAAATCAGTTTACAATGAACATGAAACACATCTATATTCAGATTTGTAAGAAATAAATTGGCTAATGAACCACATTTTACTTNTATTATTTTTATACATTTAAGTTAAAGTTCAATTTTAGAATACCACAATTTAGATTAGTTTTTTGTTTGTTTATTTTTCGAAATAGGGTTTTTCTGTGTAGCCCAGGCTGGCCTAGAACTCACAGAGATCCACATGCCTCTGCCTCCTGAGTGCTGGGTTTAAAGGTGTGTACCACCACCACCTGGCTAGATAAGTTTTTTAAAGTCTCTTATTTAGATAGAGAGCAGGAAAATGAAAATGTGAAAAACAGTGGTTGTGGGTGACAAAAAATTCTTTTAATTAAGCAGAAGGAAAGAAAATAGACAAGAGAGAAAAGTAAAAATAGGATGACTTGCTATTGGGTAGAAACAGAAGGGGGTGTGAATTTGTTTCAGTGAGGTGTCTTGGTATGTATAGGTGCAAACTAAGAAGCATTCAGCAACTTGGCTTTTTGTTTTGGTTAATGCTTCCCCAAGGCTACAAGCTCATCTTTGGAAAGGTTATGCTCATGTTCTCTGCCAAGAAAATCAGCTAATGACTACAAAAAAAGGGAAACAGTCACTGTCCATGGGCAAGAGAAACATGCCTTCCCTTAGGTCATGAACTAGGGAGCCCAAGTTCCTTCCACTATCCTTAGGCATGTTGCAGGCTGCACGCTGACTTCTCATAGTTCACCAACACTGAATGGGGAAGGACTATCCTGGCTCCCAAGTTTTGTCACTGAGACAGGGAGCCAACTGTTAGGAGCTGCAGAGAGTGAAAAGTGTATGCAATTCAGTTTTGGCACATAAAAATTGCTCTCTTCTGATTGGCAAACTATATTCTGATTTAAGTCACACAGTTTTGATTTGGCAAAGGGATGGTAATGGTGCTGGGTGCAGGGGAAAGGATAGACTGGGTGAGGGTGATTGATGTCNNACTGGTGTGGGATGTCCTTCTGTATGCTGTGAATATGGGTTGCTCTCATTGGTTAATAAAAAGCTGACAGGCCGGTAGCTGGGCAGGAATGTTAGGTGGGAAAACCAAACTGANAATGCTGGGAAAAGGAAGGGCAGGGTGAAGGAGACACCAGCCAGATGCCGAAGAAGCAAGATGTGAATGTCTTATTGAGAAAGGTACCAAGTCACGTGGCTAAACATAGATAAGAATTANGGATTAATTTAAGTGTAAGAGCTAGTTAGTAATAAGCCTGAGCTACCGGCTGANCATTGATAAGTAATATTAAGTCTCTGAANCAATTATTTGGGAAGCAGCTGTTGGATATTTTGGAACATGTAGGAGGGAATTTTAGTTTATTGATACAAATTTAAAGTTAATTTTGTTATACTGTATGTATATTTCTACTCTTGTTTAGGGTATTATGTTTATGCAACTCATCTAAAAATGTAATACATTAAGAAATATGGATTAATAGTCATCNATAATAGCAAACTTATAGTCATGTTAGGTATGTTTTCAAGGTCATACAGAGATATATTTCAGATAGATAGGCAATCTTCAAATGCTTCAAAGACCNACAGAATATGGCATTTAAAATGTTTTGAGAACTTAGACTTTTCTCAACAGTGAGACATGTCTACTTCTGGCAGCACTAATTACTTCAAAGAGGATGATGGGCATCAAAGAAACTCCATATGGAGTTTGTTTTCTTTATGGCAAAAGCTAGCCATGTGGGCAAAGAAAGTGCCCTTGCCTCGACTGCTGACAGTATGCTGTACAAATTGGACAAGCAGGACANAAAAGAAAGCAACTGTAGAACTTTGCCAAGACAAGATGGGACAGTCCTTCAAAAATCCTGCTTCACAGATAAGTCTGTCAGATATGCTAGACCTATAGACTGAAGATGGATGCCCCAATGTTGNAGAGGAACTTTGAGTGACNGTCCAGGCAGCTTGAGGTCCTTGTCTTAGATAACATTTCACCCTTCTCAGGTCTTTGATGGAGTTGAAGACAATATAGTTATAATTATAATTTTTCTTAGTTGTAATAGAAAGTAAATTAGATACAAAACTTTAGACTCACCAAGATAGATAGATAATTAGTATTTTCTCTAATT
>LZPO01054714.1:951673-962768 GCA_001675575.1 Neotoma lepida
TGTGTGTGTGTGTGAGCATGAATGTACCATGGTGCACATGTGGAGGTCAGAGAACAACTTGTCTCTCCTTCTACTATGGCGACTTTAGGGATTCGGCTCAAGTCATCAGGCTTGGTGCCAGGCACCTTCCCAGGCCGAGACATGTCTCTGGCCCCACAATTTTCCTTCTAGCTCTCTGTTTTCACCAATAGTGTTTCATACACTTATAAGATGTCTCTTTTAAGTTCTAATAGCTTGGACAAGCAAAATATGGGGAAGGTTCAAGAAGTGTCCAAGAAATGAAATAAGGAAAACTGGAGAGACAGGAAAGATGGGGAGGCAAAGACTAGAACCTGCTCAGTTGTGGGCTGCAGGTGGGGATGAAAAGAACTCACATCTCACATCCCCAGCAGCTCCCAGCGATGCCAGGGCACTGCTTCTGGCTTTGAACAGTATTTTTATATACCTGCTGCAGATAAAGTGTCAATGTAGAAATATTTCTGCTGTAAGAATAGTGGCTTGCTCAGAGAAGGTTTGGTTTTCTTATGTAACAGAAAGATCTGTGAGTAAGCTGTCCATGTTAGATGTTATCTGTCGGTCCAGAAGACCGATATCTCCCCATCCTCCTTATTGGCTTGGTGCTCATAACTGC
Source organism: Neotoma lepida (assembly GCA_001675575.1). Taxonomy (NCBI): domain Eukaryota; kingdom Metazoa; phylum Chordata; class Mammalia; order Rodentia; family Cricetidae; genus Neotoma; species Neotoma lepida. Next base: position 952,305 of record LZPO01054714.1, read on the forward strand.
AAGATGGCTGCTATTGATCCAGACATTGCACACACAGTCCAGCCTGAAAGAACTTGTTAAATCACTGCTTTGTCAGGAAACACTTTCCAAGTTTTCTCATCTGGCCCACACTGCTCATTTAGCTACTCCTAGCCGCAAGAGAGATGGGGTTAGACCATTTAGCATCTTCACTTCTGTAGGAAAGCATGACAAGAAAGAAAGGTCATCTAGTTGCAAAACAGTAGTGCTTGCCACACCACTGGTGACTGAGTTCTGGCAGCATATATCGAGTCTTTCCCAGAGGATGGACTTTGTTCTCTGTCTATTTGAACAGTGCCCATGAGGGCCTCTCTGCATTTCTTCCTCTTGGTGATTTAAATGCATTGCCAACTTTGTGGTTGCTGAGTATGCACTGCTTAATCAATTAACTTCTGGACACTCTTGAAGCTGCCCTTCTGAGAAAGCCAGTTGGCTGTGTGGGAAGCTGGCGTGGTCTTCAAGCCATCTCTATTCCTTGGTGGGAGAAGGACTTAAATAAGTAATGTCTTCAGCAGCAAAGTGTGGCCATAAAACCAGTAAACGGCCATTTTAGAATAATTTCCAACTGCGTTTGCCACAGGGAGAAGTGTAGACTTGTAGACTGTAGTGGCTTGCTAAGGGGAAGAACGTATATGAACTCCTTGNAATGGGAGGAATTTGATACTTCTGAAGATTTTAAAGAACAGCAGGTTGCTGGAGGGAGATGGAAAGTCAATGGAAGAGAGTGAAGTGGAAATGGGGTGAAAACCTAGACCCTGTGTAATAGTGGTAAAGATTCTGGATTTTTATCCTAATTTTATTTTGCTTTTGTAGCTCAGGCTGGTCTTGACTGTGCAGCAATCCTCTTGCTTCCTGGCTTTATCTTAATTTTAATAGGNCGGCACTGAACAGTGTTGATCAGGTTTACTTTTCAAGACTCTTTTTTTCTCTGGCTACTGNNAGATGGATCAGGAGGAGTGGGGAGGAGAAGGGAGGTCAGTGAAAGGGCTGTTAACTGAACTTGAGAAGGGGAAACANAGCNGCCTTGGGTGGCCCCAAAACCTCAGAGGAAAGAATATTATGGGTTTGAGACATATTTTGGAGGCAGCATTGGAAAGCACTGGTGCTGAGTTAGATCTGCAAGGCAGGAAGTGGGGGCCACCAATGTTTGTTTCCCGGTTTCTGGTTTGAGTTACTCATCTGATGGAGGTGCCATTTACTAAGAGCTTTGTAAGATGAGCAGCAGGCTTGGATGGGCGAGGGTAGAACAAAAAGAGTTTTTTCTTTAATGGTTTATGCTTTTGTCCTGTGTTAACATACTTAAGGAATCTTTCAAAGAATTATCAAAGTGCTGGAGAGATGGCCTCTGCAGTTTAGAATACTGGCTGCTCTTTCAGAGGCCCTGGGTTCAATTCCCACNTCCACCTGACACCTCACAATCCTCTCTAACTTCAGATCCAGGGGATCTGATGCCCTCTTCTGGCCTCTGTGGGTACTGCATGCACATAGTGCACAGACGTACATGCCCGCAAAAACACCCATATCCATAAAATACAAATAAGCCAATCTTAAACATTTATCAAAGTTCTATATAGCACATTCTTATCTCACACTCACCATGTAGCCTAAGTTGTCCTCAAATGTAGTGATCTGTCTCCCTCAGCCTCTCTAGTGGGGTTACAGCTGTGTACCATCACATCTGGCTTTTCAACTTTTTACACTNTTGTTCTTATACTGTTTTATCTTGGGCAAGTTAACCTTACTAAAATCCCACTGTGAAGATTAAGCAAGATAANATATAAAAAGTGCCATACAGTTTCTAGAACATATGATTGTAGATCCGAGCTAGGTTTCAGATCAGCCATTATCATCTGAATTTAAACCTATTTGCTTATACCACCTTCACAGGCCTGTGTGCTCCTCCATTTTTGTATTTTCCAAAGCCACATAGAATTAATTATTCCCCCAACACAGTACACCTCTGGATTCGAGGAGCAAACGCATCTTATCGCATGAATCCCCTGCTTCCCTAACTGCCCTGGTGACGACCTAACTTCTTCTTCTTTTTTTTTTTAAAGACTTATTTATTTATTTTGTGTTCTGCCTATATACATGTATGCCTGCACATCAGAAGAGGGCACCAGATCTCATTACAGATGGTTGTGAGCTACCATGTGGTTGCTGGGAATTGAACTCAGGACCTCTGGAAGANCAGCCAGTGCTCTTAACCTCTGAGCCATCTTTCCAGCCCTGACCTAACTCCTAAATGAGCAAGAGGTGATGCTGGCCTAAACCACTTGCAGTGTACTTACAAACCCTGCAGTTTTTCTAGATCTCAGCAGTTCAAAATTAGCTTTGGGGCCACCAAAGCAGCTGGAAATGCTTGTTTTTCCATTTTGAACATATAATTTATAGTCAATGTGCAATTAAATACTTAGAAAGCTGTAACGTGGCTTATTTAATTATTGGCAAGGAGAGATGTGGAACACCAGCACAATAGGTCAAGAAGATGGCTTCTTAATTAAAGGCACTATTTTGAAATAAATTATACATTGCATTTTCTCCTCCAGAGGAAGCTGATGCCACTGAGTATTAGTTTGGTCCTTAAAATGGAGTGTGGGATAAGCTACCTCTACTTTTCTCTCTGGGTTCAAAAACAATGACGGCAATACTACTAACAGAATAGCTGTTGGTGTGTACTGTGTGTATGCTGTGCCAGACACTGAGTTAGCATTTTGTGTTTATGGGATTTGTTATCATAACAACCCAGCAAGGCATACATTGTCTCCACTTAACAGATGAAGAAACTAAATTTAGTGGACGTATTAGCTTCCCTTTGGCTGCTGTTCACAAATTACAACCGAACATTAAGTGGCTTAAAGTGACAATATATTTCCCTACAGTTGTAGAGACCAGAAGTCCAGAATCAGGGTGTCCAGAGGGCTGATTCTTTTTGGAGGTTCTTCTTNCAGCATGAGGCTATTGCATTCTTTAGCTTGTGGTTGAATCACTCCAATCTCTATCTTCATCTTTATCTGGAGTGTAGAGCAAAAGTCCAGATTGTAACAGTGCCCTCAGGCTAGGCTTGGCCACCATCCCAACATGCCAATTACAGACAGGAGCAATGAGACCTTGCTTGGCATGGGTGAGGGCCTAGGTTCAGTCCTCAGTATGGGGGTGGTTATGAAAAGGAAGAACAGATAAGGGAGTCTAGTGACCCCAAGTCTGTTTGGGTTACNGGCATGAGCTTTAGGTTTAAGTAGAGAAAGAGGTGAGGCATAAGGTAAGAGGTATGCATGACTAAGTAGTTAATCAGTGTGTCAGCTCAGGCTCTGCAGAGTGGCTAGGAGAAGTCCTTACTGCTGCCGTAGTTTGGAGGGATCAATCTGCTTCCTATAAGATCACCACTTCTGTGCCAGGGTACAACCTTGTCAGTATAGATAATTACCCTCATCTGGGGATGGAACCTGGTNTGCCCTATAAAGTTTAGCTGTTTATGACTTATTTCTATGNCTTGTGGGGGATGAGACAGGCTATGCAGACACTCCTTGTGTGATTAGCATACCTANGCAGAGNGAAGCAGAGGTCTGACCCAAAGTGAAGGAGAAAGTCATGAAACGAAGGCAGATGCCAGGCTTTCATCTGGTTTTGTTTCCCTTGTGAGGGTTGACGCTCCTTGGCAAAGCAATCTAGGTGCCTACTATACACACCTTCGTTTCTCCTTCTCTGTGTTTGTGGGGTCCACCCACCCTCTGTTTTAAGGACATGGGTGATGGCATTTAGACCCCACCTGGAAAATAAGTATCATTTCCTCACTTCAAGATCCTTTCTTAAAGCCAGATGGTGGTGGCACACAACTTTAATCCCAGCACTCGGGAGGCAGAAGCAGGCAGATCTCTGTGAGTTCGAGGCCAGCCTGGTCTACAGAGCGAGTTCCAGCACAACCAAAGCTACACAGAGAAACCCTGTCTCAGGAAAAAAAAAGACCCTTTCTTAATCACCTTCAAAAGTGATACTGTTCAAGGGGGTTGTCCCAGGCTCCAGGGCCTCAGACTTGGCCACACCTGTGGAGCCATTGCTATAATTCACCTCAGCAATATCAGGCAATTTGACTAAAATGTGTAGCTGTTAGTGACACTTGTAAGAGCACATCCCCGATTGCTTGACTCACAGTTTGTCTTCAAAGTCGACACTTGCACGCTAGTTCTCCTGTCAGGAAGTGGTGGCAAGGAGACAGATACAGAAGAATAGGCACATGGGACTCACCAAGCAGGAGGGAAGGCTACATAGTTTAATTCTCTGTTTAATTTCTTCACCAGACTAATACTCCAGCGCAAGATGGGGTTGCTGAGTAGAGGCAACTGTCGTCCAAGGAGAGGACAAGGTCCTCTAGGGAGGTTTCCTTGGTCTTATACTGATGTGCTTTTAAAAGAGTCAAGTGACAGTAGCTAGGTGAGGATGTTCCATGTGGGCAGCATTTAGCATTTAGGGATGCTGAGTGTCACCACAGAAGCACCTTGTGACTGTTATGGCTATAATGATCTCACAGCATAGATTTTTTTTCTTCTGTTCCCACATTTTGTTTTCTATAGAGAACAGTTGGCCCCAAGGCTAGATGGCTTAACGGGACTGAAGAGAGATTCTGTGAGGGACAAAGACATTACTGGTTTCTCCTCACTCTTAGTTTGGATTATGATTTAAAACAGATCCCCACCCTTTTCGTTCAAGAAGGCCAAAGGTGTCTTGTGGTCTGTTCAGCCCCAGTGACAGTCTGAAGGCATACAGATTTAGAACTCTTTTAACATTTCAAGTAATTTGTCACAACTTCCGAAAGACGTAATTTAAAAATCCACATTGTGAAGGAAGTGAAAATATGTCAAATTATAATAAGCATCAGGTGATAGAATTATTCAAAGGGAAATAATTTGAAAAGTCACAGCTGTCAGCTTTAGATAATGTTACCTTAAATGTGTGTTTAAAAAAATCCTGGAAAAGGGGCACATATGCTATATATATTAGTATCCTTAAAAAATCCACATCCCCTTTCTTGACAGAAATAGAAAGGTCACAGTCAAGTGAAAGTCACTGTATATTTTTGGCTGGGAAAAGCAGGAAAGAAAGATTTCATCCTACCATTGCCAAGAACTAACCACATTTGGATCAATCATCTTCTCCTGGGTAATTTGAATGCTCAATCTGAAGAACTTGTCAGAAAATTTGATATACAACTTTTATCATCTGGAAGCTGATATCACAGAGCACACATACAGCAAAAAAATGAACTTGAAGGGAATGTATAAACTTTCTTTAAGACATAGTCTCACAACCTGACCCAGACTGGCTTTGAACTTGTTATGTAGCTCATCAGGTTGACTTCAAATTCTCCATCCTCCTGAATGCCGAGATTACATACATGTGCGACAACACTTGGCAATTTAAAAATGTTGAATGTTTAAACATTTATATGATAGACATTATTTTGAATGTTTCATTACAAAGGCTTTTTAAAAAATTATATACAAAAGCTAAAAGGATTGGTTAAAGTCTCTTAATAAATTCCAACTCTGCTTTAAAAAAATGCTAAAAGAATTATATAATTAACATTTATATACTGACCATTTACCTCAGATGTTGGCAAACTANAGTACAGGGACCAAATCTAATTGCTGGGTCTGTTTTGTAAATAACGTTTTATTGGAACACATCCATGTCTTAGTGTATCTTGTAAGCATTGCAGCTCAGATGGAAAGGTATCCTGGCAGTCAGGAGCTAAGGAAGACCACAAAGTCACTGCAATGTAGCAGTGCAAGTCTGACAATTCTGCTCTGGCAGGGAGAGTTTCTCCAACAAAAGTGTTACAGCTCTGCTCCGCTCTGATCTAGAGAAGTATTACAGCTCTGCTTAGGTTTCCCTGGAGTGTGACAACTCTATTCCACTAGGAGAAAGTTTCCCCAGTGAAAGTGTTATAGTTCTGCTTAGGGGGTCTCCCGCCTCCCCCCCCCCACCACCACCACCAGAATGTAACAACTCTGTTCTGCTAGGGGAAAGCCTCCTCAGCAAAAGTGTTACAGTTTTGTTACATTCTGGCTCCCATGAAGGTTGTTACAGCTGATTCTGCTCAGGCAAAAATGTCACACTGTACAACAAACTTCACTCAAGAGATTTATTGGGAAGGAAGAATCCAGGAGGGCGGCTGTCTCTAGGGTGAGAAGAAGCAGCAAACTGAACAGGGTACAGAACAGAAAATGAAGAGAGCTTTCTAGGGTAGTTTAGGATTGGTGGATTTTTGNGGTCTGATTCTGGGGCAAGNTCAGGGATTGGTGGGATTCTGTGCTCAGGGATTGGTGGGATTCTGCAACCTGACTCTGAGCCAAGCTCAGGGATTGGTGGGATTTCAAGCCCTGGTCCTGGGATCAAGTCACCCTGACCCTTTTCACTCTATATTATTTGCTCCTTTGAGCCATGACAGAAGCTGTGGTGACCTGCAAAAGATCCTAAGCCATAGTCACGACAATGAAATAAGTGGGATGATACACCACTAGCTAGGTCTGTGGTAATAATAGTAATGAGGCTGTTTGCATGGTTTTCCGGATGCTAGAATGTATAGGAGGTAAAATGCTAACTGAGATTTGGACTTCCTCATGGTGTATTACCCAGAAGTTGCCCAAAGGTACAGCTGTCTGTGAGTNGCCCTTGCTCCTCTAAGTTCCCCCAGTAAATTCACCTGTTTGGCTATTCTTGTGATATAATAGCAAATCTGAGTAGTTCAAGCGGAAAATGTAAAACCTAAAGTTCACACTATGTAAATCTTCATTATATATCCAACCACCATCAATCCACTACACACTTGTGAGTGGAGTTCAGCTTCATATTGACCCACATAATTCCCGAGTGCTCATATCAAGAGATAACACTGAAGCAAGTAACCACTCAGCTAATGCCAAACTCTCTGCAGGAGCTCTTCTGTGACTTAGGGCATGTGATGTTCCCATAGTGACCCTAGCATCCATGCTCACTGTAAAAAGTACAGTCTAGTAAGGGGAGGGGGTGGGCAGTACTTCTTGAGGGAGAGTTAGCAGACCAGATGAGGAATCATTAATCCACAAATTTGAGGTCAGCAAGGTGAAAGATTCTAAAGTATGTTTACCATGATTAAGCAGATAAAAGGGGAGCCCTGTGGCCACTCAAGCCAAACATAAAAGCAACCATCACAGCCTGGAGCCCAGGTGGGTGTGCCTTCCTCTGCACTCCAGCCTCACTCACTTGGCTTGAGTCACTTGTTCAAGTGGAGTAGGGATTCACTCAAGCAGAATTGAAGGTGGAGAGGCTGTTTTTGGTGCTGGTGAATGCCTCCAGACTCCTTCNCAAGGACTCACCTGTCTTTACAAAAGAGATTGAAGGAGGGCACACTGACTACAATTTAAGTTCTTTGAAAAGGCCATCTTTATCTAATAGACAGCAAAACTGTCTAACCCACAATCCTTCAGTGTTTTAGACTCAACACTTGAAATTTTTAAGCAAATCCCAACACTTGTGATGTCATTCCCCAATGGAGTTTGACTGACTGACTTTTTTGGGGTATCACCATGAAAAACCTTATCCTCAGGGGTTGGGAGTATCCTCCTGGGAAGACTTGGTTCCTTTTGTCCAATGGCATCAGTTCCTTGAACTTGGTGAGCCTCACACTTTTCCAAGTGGAATTCAAGGGACTCTGAAGGAGTACACAAAATAATCAATCCACTTGGAAAACTTCAGGCATAGTTAAGACTACAAGAACTAACAGCACGAAACAACAAAATAACAAACCAGGAAAAGAAGTGAATTTTTCAAAGACATTTGTCAGTCATTAAAGCACCCTTCACCTGGTAACACATGTGATGTGGTCACGGAGTCTGTCAATTGTGTCCATCACGGTCCAGATTCTAGAAATTGACCCGTGAATAAGACAAAGCTCCAGCTTTCAGGGAGATTATACTGTAATTGGCCAGACAGAAAAGAAGTAATGTGAATAAGAAAAGCATGTGAGTATCAATGGTGTGAAGCGGTATGGGTGGAGATGAAGAAAAAAAGATTGGGAAGTTGCTGTTTTCAGGAGGCTCAGGGAAGTCCCCATAGAGGTGACATTTGGGAAAGATCTGAAGGGAATGAAGGAATGAGCCAGTGAGTGTCTGAGCAAAGCCTATTCCAGGTAGAGAATGCCAAAGACAATATCTGAGTACAGAAATCTCTGGTGGCTTAAAGNACACCAGAGAATGAAGAGGAATTCTCTCCTCCCCTCCTGCAACCCACTGCCCAAAGGCGACAGTCCCAGTTCCTCAGTCATCCCTGTTTCCAGTTCTGGTGGTTTCCTCAAGTCTCTAATAGGCTCATGCAGCCCCATCTTGGTTGATTTACTTCCCATGGAACCTGTCAGTCTCCTGTGTCAGATGGGGATTTAGCTCACACCGTTGTGCCTCCTCGCCTTATTCCTCCCAATGTTTGTCACACATGCATGTTAGTCACAGCACCAGCTAGCAGAGTATATTTACCACAGTGAGACTTTTTTTTTTTCTGATTCTATCAGTTTTGTGGAGAAAGAGTTGCTGGAACGGGGAAGTGCAGGCAGATCATGGGGCTGGGTGAAGGTCTGAAGTCCAGAGGTTTTGAAAGGTGCACAGATTTTAAAGCTGATTTGTCTAGACCAGCCTCTGTGGGCAGAGATGATGAAATACCCATTCCACTGCCCAAATCGTAAACACAGATTAAGATGCTAGTGCATGTGGGTCCAGCCTGGTGTGGTGGAACTGCTCTTGGGAAGACTAGAGTTTAAGGACAATAAACTTGAACAGTTAGAGGGACTGAGGTATCAGGTTCTTTCTCATGGGCAGAGAAAGAATGACCTCTCTTTCTCAGGCACCATTCTGGCTCATTGCTGGGATACTGTGCCATACATTTCTTGTGTGCTGTGAGACCCTATACCTATTTCCTCCACTGCAGATATCAAGGGGACTGCCACAGACCTGTTTCCCAAGCTTCTTTGGCACCACCTGGCTTCTAGTCACATTTACCTCTGGGGTGTCTGGAAGGGAGGCTCACATTTTGTCTCTCATTTCTCTGCTATAGGTGGTGTCTTGAGTTTCCAGTCCTCTGCTGATGCCCTGGCTTCTGGCTTTTATTAAGGTGGTTGTAGCTAAACACTCCAGATTCTCTTAGTATCCAGTGTTCAGCCTCCCAACTTTTCCAACACTTTAAGACTGGTTCCCTACATGAACTCGTAAGCGTTTGGCCATTGGACAGAGGCTCCATTTTCTCTGGTGAACACTGGTGAATGCATACATTGGACAGAGGCTCCATTTTCTCTAGTGAACACTGGTTAATGCATACTTTGATACTGAAGAATTTTTCTTTTTAAGGAAATAAACCCATTGGTTTCTAACTAGTGGACGAAAATCCTATTGTATTTAAGACAGATTCTATATTATCGTATTTTTTAATCCTAAAACTTGCTTTTGCTCCCTTTCGGTGTCATAAGATCTCCTTATGCATATAGAATGTTCCCACAAATCTGATGGTGAGAATTCTTCAAGAATGGCTGTCTCCTTGAGTATACAGCCATCACCTCTGCATGCCACTCAGGTCCTTCTCTGTCTGGTACAGACTCTTCTGTAAGGTAGTGCTGTCCCATCCCAACCCTCACTCCCGCCATGCTGAACGTCTCATAGTCTGTCAGCTTCTCACACTGTGTATTCATGTGCACCACATTTTATGCATAAAGTGTTTCCCCCATTTCCCCCTCTGGGTTGGTCCTTCTCAGTTTATTGTATTTTATGTGTATGGGTGTTTTGGCTGCTTATATGTCTGTGTACAATGTGTATGCCTGGTGCCTTTGGAGGTCAAGAGAGGCCATAGGACTCCCTGGAACTGGAGTAACAGAAAGTTGTGAACCACCATGAGGGTGCTGAAAACTGAACCAAGGTCCTCTGGAAGAGTAGCCAGTAGTCTTAATTGCTGAGCCATCTCTCCAGCCCCCCTGCTTAGTTTTAAAGGCTGGCCCAGCCACTTTTCTCTCAGAAGGCTTTCCTACCCCATCCTTCTCACACACTCAGTCTCTTTTGGGTTAACGCTTCTGGGTCTGCTTAGCTCTGTCATAATGGATGAGATCACACTCAATGGGAAACTGTATTTTGTGTACACACGAAGTACCCTTTGGAAACAACAAGAAGAAGCAGACACCTCTGAATTGGAAGGGCTGGGATTGTTTATAAGAAATTTGACCCAAAAATCAGGCTTTAAACATTTAAAAAAATTTATTTTTATTTCATGTGCATTGGTGTTTTGCCTGAATGTATGTATGTGTAAGGGTGTTGGATCCCCTGGAACTGGAGTTACAGACAGTTGTGAGTCATCATGTGGGTGCTGGGAATTGAACTCGAGTACTCTGGAAGAGTAGCCAGTGCTCTTACCCTCTGAGCCATATCTCCAGACCCT
>LZPO01054714.1:983840-1009116 GCA_001675575.1 Neotoma lepida
GAACTCACAGAGATCTGGATGGATCTCTGCCTCGGGAATGCTAGGATTAAAGGCATGTGCTACCACTGCCTAACCTCTATGTTTAATCTAGTGGCTGTTCTGTTCTCTGACCCCAGATAAGTTTTATTAGGGTACACAATATTTTGGGGGACATAATATAATCACCACATTCTAGGGCAATTATTTTCCTAGTTTCTTTTCCTGCAGGAAGACATTACCTATGCCAGTGGCTTATTTGAGCACTCTGTGTATTTAATTTTTTTTGGCGTGTGTGTGTGTGTGTGTGTGTGTGTGTGTGTGTGTGTGTGAGATGTGGGTTCCATGGGTGGGAAGTGCATACATATGTATGTGTGCGTGTGAAAGCCAAGAGACACCCTTGGATGTTGTTCCTCAGAAGCCATTCACCTTGTTGTTACTGTTTTGTTTGTTCTCTTTTTTTTAGAAACAGCATTTCACTTTGTGGTTCTGTCTGGCTTGGAACTCCTTATATAGACCAGGCTGGCCTCGAATTCAGAGATCTGCCTGCCTCTATCTCCTAAGTGCTGGGATTAGAGACATGAGCCATCATGATCATCTCCATTTAGTTGTTTGAGACAAGGTCTCTCCCAAGCATGGAGCATGTCAAGTATACCAGGCTAGCTGGTAAGTGAACCCTGGGATTCAGCTGTTTCTGCACCCTAGGAACTGGGATTACAAGGGTATGCCACCATGCCCAAGTTTTTCACTTAGTTTCTGGGGATCAAAATAAGGTCCTCTGCATGCATGGCAAGCACTTTACTGACTGAGTTACCTCTTGAATCAGCGTCTTGTTTTGTTTTGTTTTAGTTTTTTGGCTTTTTAAAATAAGGTTTCCCAATGGGGCCCTATTTGGCCTTGAACACCTGTGTAGACCAGGTTAGCCTCAAACTTGTGGTGACTTCAGTGTGCTAGGATTACTGGTGTGTCTCACCATACCTGGCTTTCTTGTGTTTTAGCTAGACTAGACAATGAACCCAACTTTCCACTGGGAAAGAAAGGATGGACAGAGGGATGAATACACTCAGCTTTGGGCTTCCAGGCTGGTGGACACAGACCATTGGCTTTGATGTTTCCGAGAGACAATACTTAACAATATTTAACATTTTTATTGTGAATATTAGGAAAGACCTGATTAAATTATTATCGTATTTATTAATTTGTGTGTGTGTGTGTGTGTGTGTTTGCATGCATGAGTGAGCACACATGGAACGATTGGAGGCCAGAGGATAACTTGTAGAAGTCAAATCTTTCCTTCTACCTGATGGGTCCTGGGGATCTAACTCAGGTTGATGGCAGGTGCCTTTCTTTACCAGCTGAGCCTGCTTGCTATCTTTAAAATTTAAATTTTTTTGTGTATGGGTGTTTTACCAGTTTGTATATCTGTGCACTATTTACATGCCTGATGCCAATGGAGGCCAGAAGAGGGTGTCAAATCCCTTGGAACTGGAATTCTAGATGGTTGTGAGCTACCATGTGGGTGCAGGGAATTGAATCTGGGTCTTCTAGAAGAGCAGCCAGTGCTCTTAACCACTGAGCCATCTCTCTAGTCCCCTAATTTATCTTTTATCTATTACTTCCAATCCATAAATAACTATAAAAAATCTGAAAACATGATTTCTAAATAATAGTTTTTAAACAGCGCCCCCTGCCCCATCCCCATAGGAAACCTTATGCTAGACATCAGTCAGTTAGCAAATTTGGAATGACATCACCTCACGTCATGACATGGCTTTTGTTCAGTGAACTGTCTATCCTACTACTCCATTTTAAGATTGCCTTTAATGTTTCTGTGAGTGTTTCCAAACAGTGAGACGTAGACTAGGAAGCCAAGTAACCTACTTTGGAGGGGTAACATGCTTGAACATCTATTTAAAACACTGCAACATTCATGACAAGGAAATTCATTTGTTCCTAGGAGTCTGTGCATTCTTAGTCTTTAACCCAGTATCCTCGTCTAGAGCAATGGTCCCCAGAATATGGCCTGTGGACCTAGCATCAGCTGGAGCTTGCACAAGTCAGACTCTTCAGATCTAGGCACATGGGAATGCACTGGCTGTTTTAACAGTCTCTAGACCATTCTGCTGTAAATGAAAGTTTGAGAACTGTGAGTTCAAACTGTAATTTCCTGGCCAAGTAGATCTTCACTCCCATGAGGTGTTTTTAGTACTTTTCTTTCTTTTTAATTGAAAAAAGGATCATCTTGTTTAATGCGATATACCATAAAAGAGAAACTGCAAAAACTGTTACCTGATATAGAAATATATTACATAGAGATGATAGAATAAAATGATTATTGAATCTACTCTAAAAAAAAAGAGATTTAGAAATGATAGGATAAAAGGGTAGATACTGAAACTACTCTGAAAAGAAAAAAGGGCGAATATGAACACAATAAGATTAAAAGGTAGATTATTGAATCTACTTTTAAAAAGCAACTACTTGTTTTAAATATTTTACATTGGATTGGATTTTTGTATACTGTGTACAATTGTGTACATTGATACAAATTTGAGATTAATTTTGTTAGAACGTACTGTACATACGTTTCTAATCTCTTTCAAGGTATTGTACCTATACAGTTTTTTTAACAATGTAATGCAAATTTCTAGTCCTTGAAAATTATTATTACCAACTAATTAGGATAATAAAGAAATGTAAATTAGCAATTACTCATTACAATTGAACTTGTAGTCAGGTTAGTTAAGGTCAAACAGAGATATATTTTAGATAAACAGGTCATTGTCAAACACTTCAGAGATCTATAGAATATGACATTTAAGATGTTTTAATAACATAGATTTTTTTTATGACTATAAGACATGTCTGCTCCTGGCAGCACCAATCTACTTCAGAGAAGACGATGGACATCAAAGAAACTCCATATGGAGTTTACTTTCTTTGTGGCAAAAGTTAGCCATTGGGCAAGAAAGCACCCTTGCCTCAACTGCTGACAGTATGCTGTCCAAACGGACAAGCAGGACACAAAAGAAAGGACAGCCAAATCTTGCCAAGACAAGGTAGGAAGGCCCTTCAGAATATCCTGCTTCACAAATAAGTCTGTCAGATATGCTAGGCCTGTAGGCCGAAGATGGATGCCCCAACATTGCAGAGGAAACTTGGGCGACTGTCCAGGCAGCTAGCTGTTACTGTCACTTCTCACATTTTTGGGAAGTTGCTTGCTTGCACTTCCTGCTTACTTAGGTCATATTTCCTTCTTGGGTCTCTGATGGAGTTGAAGACTAGATAGATGTACTTATAGTTTTCCTTGTTAATAAATTCAGAAAGAAACTCACCAAAGAGGTGTAAAGTGTATAAGTTTGAAAGACATCAAAAGATAGTATTTGGTTGGTAATACAAGTTAGGATAGGAAGTGAATTAGGTACAACATTTGGACTCACCAAAATAGGATAGATAATGGAGTATTTTCTCTGAATTTGTCAAATGTTTATGGATTGGACATTGTTAATGTAATTCTTGACTGCATATATTATATATACTTATTGTACTTATTGTATGTAGTTTTTTATATTAGTTATAACCTTTTATTATTTTAGACAAAAAAAGGGAAATGTGGTGATATATTGTGTACCCTAATAAAATTTGCCTGAATATCAGAGAACAGAACAAGCCACTAGATTAAACATAGAGGTCAGGCCATGGTGGCACACACCTTTAATCCTAGCACTTGGGAGGCACAGATCCATCTGGATCTCTATGAGTTCAAAGCCATTCTGGACTACATGAGATTGACTCAGTCTAAGAGAGAAAATAGAGCCAGGCAGTGGTGGCACACACCTTTAATTCCAGTACTGGGAAGCACACCAGAAAGTGATGGCTGGGCGGAGAAAGGTATATAAGGCATGACAAGACAGGAACTAAAGGCTTTTTGGCAGAAGCATCCCTTTCAGCTAGAGGCTTTTTCGGCTTAAGCCTTTTTGTCTGAGGAAGTTCATTCAGCTAGAGGCCTATTGGCTGAGGCTTTTTTAGGCTGAGGAGTTGGTGAGGTAAGGGGTGGTGGCTGTGGCTTGTTCCTTTGTCTCTCTGATCTTTCAACATTTATCCCAATATCTGGCTCAGGATTTTTTGTTATAAGACCATTTAAGATTCNTGTTACAGTTACCTAGAGGTAACTCTAATGCCACATTTCTTACTAGTTTTTTTAAAAACAGATTTATGTGTATGTGCCTGAGTGTATGTGTGTGCACCACATGAGTGCAGGTGTCCATGGAGGCCAGAAGATGGTGTCAGATCCCCTTGAACTGGAATTACAGGAGGTTGCGAGTCATCCAATGTGGATGCTGAACTGAGGTCCTCCGCAAGAGCAGCAAGTATCCTTTCCTCTGTACCATCTCTCCAGTCTCTTGTTGGCTTTTAAGTAAGTAACATTTAATAAGAAAAGGAGAGTTTTGAAAAAATATTAAAATATAAGGGGTTGGAGTTTGTTCTTTGGCTTATTATTATTATTATTATTATTATTATTATTATTGACAGGATCTCATGTATCTGAGACTGGTCTGTATACCAGGCTTTTTCTTTTGGGCCACCAATCAGCTCCCAAGTCATGACATGGAGACATTATTAGTTATGAATGCTCCGCCTAGCTTAGGCACGTTTCTGGCTAGCTCTCTTAAATTAACCTGTTTCTCTTTATCTATGTTTTGCCTTAGGGCTTTTTACTTTTCTTTCCTTCTGTGTATCTTACTTTCACTGCTTCTCATGTCTGTATGTCTGGCAGCTGCCTGGCTTCTTCCCTGGGTGTGTCCCTCTTTTTCTCCCTCATTCTCCTTTCTTTCTTTCAAGTCTAGATTTCTCCTCCTATTCTCTCTGCCCACCAGTCCCACCTATCCTTTCTCTGCCTGGCTACTGATCACTCAGCTTTTTATTAGACCAATCAGGTGCTTTAGGCATGTAAGGTGAAAAAGCAACACATCTTCTTATAATTAAACAAAAGCAGCAGAAACAAATGTAACACANCTTTACTCAGTTAAAGTAATACTCCACAGCATAAACTAATGTAACACATCTTTACATAGTTAAATATTCCACAACAGGCCTAGCACTCACTATGTAGTAAAAGATGACCTTGAACTTCAGATCCTCCTGCCTCCATCTCCATAGTAACAGGATTACAGTCATGTATATGGTTTATACAGTGCTTGGGATCAAACCTAGGGCTTCATTCATGCTTGGTGAGCACTCCACCACCTGACCTAGTTTTCCTGGCTCACTGGCTGCTGAAATCCTCTTGGAAGCAGCTTTCCTGGGATCAGCCAGCCTGCCCCACTGCACTCGCTGACTCTGGTGATTGCCTGGCTTTCCTGCTTGCCGTTGGCAGCTTCCGCTCTCTATCCTCTGCCCTTACATCTGAGTGGTATGCTTTACCAACCCAGACAGCTGTTCTCTCACTTCCCTAGTTTGAGTCCTACTTCCATGCTGCAAGGCCTTTCCACACGCATCCCTTAAATGTGCNCTCTACATTACAGATATCCAAACCCAATTCTTCTTCCCCGGCACAAACTCCACAGTGCCGCTTCTGAAATGCATGCATGATAACACACAGAGTCAATCAGCAGCATCAGAGAAATATTTGATTCTGTCTTTCACTAGATGCAGGCTTGGAACCTTTGCAAGATACCAGGCATGTCAACAGTGGGCCAGCTTCCTTGCTTGTTAGCCAGCGTTTCTCAACTGCACTTCGGGGACTTCAGAACTCTGAGTATCTTGGAGGGTTTTTTTCTGGATAAAACAGGAGTNTATTTCCTTGCAGTTCTGGATTTTGGAAGTTCCAATGTTCACTTTTCACTGGGTGATTGTTTCTGGAGAGGCCTTTCTTCCAGTCCTACTGATGGATTGCTGTCTTCTTGCNGAGTCCCACACAGCCTCTTCTCTGTGCACACTTGTGGGGGAAAACTGGCATTCTGGTATCTTTTCCTTATCATTATTTATTTTAGCTGTTGGTTTTTAATTGAGAAATAAAAATTGCATAGTTACATATTTATCCTGTACAACATGATGTTTCGAAATATTTATATACTATGCAATGGCTAAATTGACCTTGTTCAAGCATGTGTTACTTCACACACTTAAATTTGCTGAGTACTCCTTCCTGAATTTGTTTTACCCCTTGATCCAATGTTGNACCACTCCCCTCAAGTTTCTTAACTGCTGATGGAAAGTCATGGCTCCCATCTTCCTTTCCTGTTAGCAGGCCTTTTATCTTTTGGGGGCAGGAATTAGGTGTCATGAGTGGGGTGGTGGTGATGTATTAGTGGATTTGAAAACTGACTCCTGCCCCATCCAGCTCCTGTGTGGCCTGGCATCGATGTCCATGGTCTGGCATCGACGTGTATGGCATCATATATAGTTTGTAAAATAACTTTGAATTTCATCATTACAAAGCACCTCAACCAGCCCGAGATGGGAGCAGGGAGTTCTCATTACCACTGTTTTACTGGTAAAATAATAGATCTGGAAGATGGCCATCTTCCCACAGGCTGGAATAATGAAAGGCAAAACCGGGCTTGTCTGGGTTCATGTTAACTTGACCTTTACTTTACCAAGTCCCTTTTGCTAAATGGATATAATCTTATATCGACACAGCCCAAACGACAGCTCCATGGCTTTGTTCAGTGAAGATCTGACTGAATGCATTTATGGAAATCACATTTGTATTGACTTTACAAATACAAGTTCCATTACTTTTGTAGAAACTTATTATTCTTGTTTCATAAATGAGAAAACACAGTTTGGAGAGAGTGAGGAACTTGATCAAGGTTACATGGGTGTCATAGTTGATTGCCACTGGGTTCTCTGATGGAACCCCTCTTTCCTATGCACAGCTCCTCTCCACTGTAAGAAAAGATATGAACCAAGTTAGGTGGGGCTTTCCAAGCCTTTTCCACTGAGAAATACAGACACATGGGTTTCTCTCATACTGGTCTGTGGACTCTGCCAGATTCTAGGGATGGGAGCAAGGGCTCTGGAGATGCTTTTAAGTGACTGAGACTGGGGACTGCTGCATCGGGGGAAAGATGGATGAAGGCATTCAATTCTTTCTTTAGTTTTAAGAAAATATAGTGCAATACTGTTATTCNGGGTTCATTTCTTTTTAATGAGTGTTTTGGGTGAGCTTTTGAATAGGAGGCCACTGCAAGAACTCTGCCTACTAGGTTTATTTAATTAACTAGTTAATTTATTTTAGTGTGTGTGTGTGTGTATCTGTGTGTGTGTGTGTGTGCACGGGTGTGTGTTAGGGATTGAGCCCAGGTCCTTGAGTATTGTAGGCAAATACTTCACCATGCAGCTATACTTCTGGCCCTCCATTTATTATGTACAATTTTCTATGGGAGGTTTGGCTTTCGGTATAACAATATTGATTAAATTTCACCGAGTGAAATGCTGACCTAGACAGGGCAAGCTTAGATTCAAATTTCATCCTCTAAGGGCTAGCCATTTCTTCCCTCCTGCAAATTCCACATTTCCACATCACAACTCTTCTGAAAATGGATATCAGTTATTAAATCACTTCTCAAATAGTCTTTGTCTAGAACTGTGGTAGTCAGGGGACTGGAGGACTTTGAATCAGTCTCAGCAGCGCCTGGGAGCTTGTTAGAAACACAGGCCTCAGGCAGCCTGAAGCAGAATCTGCATCTGATGAGAGTCTCAGGTAACACATATGTATGTTAACATTTAACATGTTAACATGTTAACATTTGGAAGCACTGATAAGGGCACAATGTATTTTACTAATACCAAGAGCTTTTTGTGACTAGATGTAACCAACCTCACAAAAATATTTAATTTTTATCTATACCAAATATATCCAGACTTTCTCGTCTTACTACTCCCTAAGGAAGGCAGCAAAAAAAATGCTTTTTATCACATTTACATTGCATAAGCTCATATATTCGCATGTCTTACTCTTCACTTACGTTAGTACTTTCTAAACATCACGTACTTAGCGAAATCTTCACCTGCTCCTCATAAAGCTGGCGAAGAGAAACTGTCTTCCAAAGTCTTTACAACTCCTTCATCTCCTTTGTGCTTGATCAGTCTTCACCTTCACCCCAAAAGTTATAGCAGAGCAATCGCATTTATCTTCCCANTGCCCCACTGTCCTCCTTGAGGACAAAGACTCTGTCCCCTTGAGTCCCTGTCCTGCCTTTAGTACCTAGGAATGNAGCCAAGTTTTACATTACAGATAGTCTTTAAATATTTGCTGAATAAATGGATCCTGAAAAACTGCATCTTAATATCATTCAAGCCAAGAATTCCATGACTCTGGGTGTGTGGGGTGGCACTGGACACAACCATTGAAGACAGAAGAGGGCACGGTTTAGACAACTCCTCTCTACCTGGGAGACAGTCTCAGCTGTTAGCTGCCAGGCGACCACTGTTAGCTTAAAACTAAAAGCTGTTAAAGCACACTTCATAAACNGGAGACAGGACCAGCTTTCCAAACCTGACCATATGTTTAATGCTTATAGGCCAATAGATCTGAGGCAAAGTAGAGGTTCAACTAATGGCTTTTTGCTATCAAGAAAAGTATTCACAAGTTCTTTGCTATCAACAAGAGTAACTCACTGGTAATTTACTACTTGGAAAGTACCCATCAAGCAAAGCAGAACTTTCATTGTTGCTTCTTCTTCTTTTTTAAGTATTACAAGAAAAACAAAATGGTAGGAAAGAAAAAATACCTAACAGCCTCCATACCAAATGTCACTTCTAGAGATGAAAAAGTGTACTTGAAATGAAGAGAGTCACTAACTGGAGTTCACCAGTTAAACATTGATGAAGGAAAGATGACAATGTATTGTGGACTGACTTCCTCCCTTCCTCCCTCCTTTCCTTCTCCCCTTCCTCCCTCCCTCCCTCCCCTCCTCCTTTCCTCCTCTCCTTTCTTCCTTCCTTCCTTTTTTTTTCTTCCCAAGACAAGGTTTCTCTGTGTAGTCCTGGCTGTCCTGGAACTCACTCTATAGACCAGGCTGGCATTGAACTCAGAGATCTGCCTGTCTCTGCCTCCCTAGTGCTGGGATTAAAGACATGTGGAGTTTATAATGTAGGCCAAATGAAAATAATATATGTAGCAGACAACTAGAAATACCTTGCTGAAGCATTCTTATGTGTCAGATGGTTAATGTTATTTAAAAATATACTACAGTCAGGGAAAGATGCACACTACAAACCTTCCAGGGCAAGGTCTAAAATACGGAAAATAAGCCTTTGATGAAACTCATCACTGTAGCTAGTTGATCAAAAGAAAGGCAAACAGCAACAACAGACAAACCAAAACCAAAAAATCCCCCCCCAAAAACAACAAAAACAAAAACAAAAAAAACCCCAGATAAATTGAAAACAAACAGCAAGAAGGCAGACTTAAATCTAACCAGTTTGGTAATTGCATTAATGAAAATGATCTAAGCACTCCAATTAGAGGAAGAGGCTGTNGGACGTGATACAAACCAAAATAAAAGAAACAAATCTCAAGTATACACTCTTTGCATTTAAAAAGGCAGGGAAGATATATTGAAGGAAAACTGAGCTCCAAAGAGCTTGAATGGGCTGGAGGTGGCTCAGTGGTGGAGTATGTGCTTAGTTACCATGGAGACCCAGTTTCAATCCCCAGCACCCAAAAATAACAGGTAAAAATAAAATAAGGTAAGATTAAAAAAAATAAAATAAGATAAAGTAAAATTCTCTAGTGGCTATATTAGTATCAGACAGAGCAGATTTCTGAGAAGGACATATCGTCTACAAAACACAGCAAATGTACCCAGTGGTGTGTGGGAATACCTGCCTGCTTTTGTTTCTATACATTGGATAAGGACCCCTGCTTTTGACTTTCCCTCTCTTTCTAGAAGCTTGGGGGGGGTGTTGCTATGGTTTCCATGTGTTCACACTTAGTAGTCAATGTGATGGGTTAGCTGGGAGACCTTTAAAAGGTGACTGGACTATGAAGGGAACTCCATGAATGGAGTTGGGCCCTTTGTGAAAGAGGCTTCCTGTAGCATTTTGTTGGCTTTTCTGTCACATGGAGACATAGCACTCCTCCCCTCAAGGAGACGCGACAGGGACATGCTACTGTGGAAGAAGATAGTTTTCCTGGCCCATTGATCTTGGTCTTTTCAACTTGTAGAACTGTGGGGAAGTACACTTCCACCCCGTCTTAGGTATTGTGTTATAGAAACAGACAATGAAGGCAGGGAGTCACAGGGAATCTTATGGCATCTACAGGGACATCTCATTGGTTCACGTTATGATGAGGTTCATAAACCCTACCTCCAGCTGTGGCTTGCCCTTGCTTTTACCTGCCCCTGGAATGACCCATGCTCTCCTAGGGCTGTTGTCTCTCTTGTCTGTTTCCTGCTACCTCTTACTGCTACCCTCTTGGTACCCTACTCTGCTCATGCTACCTTCTCTGCTATCTGGCTCAGGGCATATGCTTGCCCAAAGGTAACTGGACTGGGAAATAACTTCTCTGGATTCTGGCTCTTTTGAAGAGATGCTTGGAAAGGCTGCTTGGTGTCACAGCCCTTTCGGTGTCACACACTTTGTCTAGGTTTGAGTGCTGAGTAGGGAGGGTTTCAGATAATGGCTTCCACGCTACCATTGAAACTGTTGCTTCCCTCTTTCCTGTTGCCAATAGACCTTCTTNTCTTACGGTGAATTTCATCCACAATTCCTCCCTCCCCCTTTGACTGGTTATTGCGGGTCTCTCACACTCATGCTATTCACCACCATACCACCCTGTCTACATCAGTGTTTCCCGGGCTTCTTGAGATTCTCCTTGTTNCCATGGTTGGATGCCATTTTTCTGAAGGCCCTGCTGACCTCCACTGAAGAAGAGAGTGTGAAGAAACATCCCCCACACCCTGTCTTCACTTAGCTTTTTAGACCTTCTGTTTTTGTCATTGAGCTAACCGAGCACATAGTATGGGCTGTACATGATATAGTCTACACATACGTTTTCAAGAACCTGGGAGGCAGGATCCTGTTTAGAATTTATGGAGATAAATCACAAAACAAGAAATGTGAACAATTAGTTAACATGTTTCTTATTGCTTCATTTAAAATTAGAAACCCTCCAAATGGAAAATCAGAGTGTAAAATGCCATGCATTAGCTTGAGTTTCTTTTTTTTTTCTTTTGGTTTTTCGAGGCAGGGTTTCTCTGTGTAGCTTTGCGCCTTTCCTGGAACTCACTCGGTAGCCCAGGCTGGCCTCAAACTCACAAAGATCCGCCTGCCTCTGCCTCCTGAGTGCTGGGATTAAAGGCGTGCGCCCCCCCGGGCTTGGGTTTCTTACAAAAGGTGAGGTTGTGAAAACCAGTTATGACCAGTTCTGATTCCAAGCTGCCTTTTGATCCCTTAGGTAAGGTGACAGAGGTCATTTGAAGACAAAGCTGAGCCCCTGATGCTGTGACATGGCCAGTTTTGAATGAGGATGTGGAAACACTGGTTGATATGCAAGTGAAATGACATCCTAAAGCTAGCCNCTCAGAGACCGGGGCTTCCTTTTCACAAATGCCNACCTTACTGCTCATTGAGTAAAATAGTACACCTTTCACCTTCCTAGATCTCAAAGAAATGGTCAAGAAATTATTCTCTATAAAACAGTTCTAATGTTTAATTTGGGATTTGATGCATCTTGCCACCGTGTCACCACATCATCACAAGGGTTTCTTGGCATGGAGATTGTGCGCTGTTTGTCGAACAGGATTAGGGTAATGCCTGCCCGAAGGGTTNTGGGAAGGATGAGGTGAGCTAAGGAACACATGTTTAGTTCTCCAGTTCGTGGCCCTCAAAGGCTGCTGTTGTCCAAAGCAGAAACTGCAAATTTCATAGCATGACTTCCAAAGACCTTTGGGGATCTAGCTTCACCCCACTCTCCTCACTTCACCTTAATTGAATGAGTTAATGCAAGTGCTCTGCAGTGNTCCACTTTTGTGTCTTGACTCGCTCTGCCCCTGACTGAAGATCCCAGCTTCCCCCTCTGCCCAGTCCTACCCCTCCTGCATGGCTTGGTGCACACACTTTGGGAGGGCTTTCCCATTGTCTGGGCAATGGAGAACAGTTCCTCTTCGCATGCTCGGATCACTCTATCTGGACCACATAGAAACCCTACTTTTTACTTTTGTTTCACCAGTTTCCATGTGTATTACATCTCTGTGTGTTCTAAAGGACAAGCCTGAGGCTATTTCACCTTGAACATTGTCACCCTGGCATTTTGTTTTACCCAGAATATTTTATAAACAAATGGATTAAAACTGAGAGTTTCTATTTGGTGAAGTTTAGGGGCTTGTGGGAGTCACTGTCCTGTACTTACCTACACTGTATAGGATTATCTTCCTTTGAGTACTGACTAAAGAGTATAAAATTGCTCTCCTAATTACAGGTATTCAATTAGAACACCTCATGGGTCTCACCTAGCTTTAGAAAACTGTGAGCTCATTATCTGGAGAGATGTCAAGATGACGCCCTGAATCCTCTCTGTAGCNTTTCGGGGCTGGGTGTCAACCTGGATGTAGGGAGAACTGAGTCACTGCAGCTGATAGATTAGTTTGCACTCTAAATTAATGACCTGGTGTTCAGAATCCTTGGATGCTTTGTTATCCAATTTTCCAATGTGTGCTTGGGATTCTAGACAATGGAGTGTAGAGTCTTTGCACTGAATGAGGCTTTCTCTTCCCATCTTTGAGGCTGGCTCCTCATGAAGCCTTTTTATCTCTGCCACAGCTCACAGGCTTTGCCTGAGCAAGTCTGTATCAGTCACTCCTTCATTACTCTGATTAAATTACCTGACTTAGGTAAGAGGAAAGTTTCATTTTGATTTCACCATTTCATAGAGTTCCAGTCCATTAAAATGGGGACGGCACAGCAGAGGGCCCTATTTATCACAGCAGGACTNTGAGGGTGAAGGCTGTTCACAGCGTGGCAGTCCAGAAAGCAGAGCAGAAGTGGGACTAGGGGCCAAGTGTAATCTTCAAAGGCTCACCCCTAATGACCCACTCTTCCAGTTAGGGTACATCTCCTGAAGCCTCCACAGACAATGCCACCGGATGGGGAATAAGCCTTTAAGTATCTGAGGGTGTTTCAGATTCAGACTGTAACTGAGTCTAATGAGCAAATCCTCCCTGGCTTTCTAGCTCATTGCTGAACAGCCCAGTTGTTAGGAAGGTTTCTCTTATACTGAATCAAAATTTATTTGTGTCTTAAGTTGGTGAGAAAAGGCACTTGCCATCAAGCCTCATGACCTGAGTTCGATACCTGGAATCCACATGGTGGAAGGAGAGAACTGATTCCCACAGTTGTCTTCTGACCTCTATACACAAGATATGGTACATGTGTGTGCACAGGCACAGACACACAGACACAGACACAGACACACACACACACACACACACACACACAAACAAAGACATAAATAAATGTAAAAATTATCTTTATTATTTTTTCTCATTGGTCCCATTTCAGCTTTGAAGCCAAGGAGAAGTTCACTCTCTAATCCATACCTGAGCTCTCCATATTCATAAATGTATACCTTGGGAATTCATAGGCTAGGCTCCTCCAGTTCCNTTGACAGCGTGTGTAACAATCCCTCTGGCCTCTTTTTGGATTTCCTGTTTTTTAATGGTCCTCCTAAAATGTAGGAGCAGAATGTACCATGCTCACCTCTAGTTACAAACTATGTTTATTTTGAGGCACATTTCTGTAGATGCTTTGCAAAAAACATCTCAGTAATACTCTCCAACAACCTGATGCAGGTAGTTCTTACTACTTTCATTTTATAGATGAGAAATCTGTAGTTTATTAAGACATTGATGGACTCAAGGTTTTACAGCAGGAAGAATAAAAGTGTGTGTGGTGATTTTCCTAAAGCTGACAGCTTTCCACACACGATTGCACTCATTATTTAACAACTTAATTGTAATAAATCTAATCCTTTAATACAGTCCCTAGGTTTGAATCGAATGTGATGCAGAAAGTCCAGTGACTGAGAGATCACTTTGCCCTGGCTAGTGGGCCCAGCAGTGTGGTCTGAACAAATGCCAAGTGACACTCTGTCACTCTTCATTGCTAAGTGACTACCTTGATGGCACGTNGTAGGCTCTCAGTGCTCATTCACCAAGCCATTACAAGTGATTACTTGCAGCTAATGACTTATGGGATGGCTGGGAGGAAAGAAGAGGCAGGTGATTTCCTTGAATGGATGGTAAGTTAGGACAGGTTGGCTTCCTTGTCTGTTACGAAAAGACTATACAGGCTAAGCAGCACTGATGCAAACAGAGGGCAGTGATGCGACTGGACATGCCCTGCAGTGCCCTTTATGAGGAGGAGGAATTCTTTTCAAACTTGTGGGAATCCAGTAAAGCTTTACGGAGGAGGTTGCATTTGAACAAATTCCATGCTTCCGTTTCATTCTCTAAAGATGGTGCTTCAATTGGTCTTTCTCATATAAGAGTTTTATAAAAATCAAATAAAGCAATTCAAGGGAGTTTAATACAATACCTGTCATTCAGTGAGTCATCACTGAAGTTAACTATTTATTATTGGAGAAGCAGCATTAGATCAGGATCAACTATAGCATTCTGAAGTCATCCAGGCCTGTGTTCAAATCCAATCGTGTAATTACGATTACTTAATTTCTCTGAGCCTCAGTTGACCAACTAGAATGGAATGGATGACAACACTACTTAAATAGGTAGATTCTATGAGCTGATGTATGTATCGCACGGTCATATATCTGGGAAACAGTTTATATCATATTTTTTTTGTTTGTCTGATAGAATTACTTACCTTTTGAGCTTGGTCTTGAAGGATGAATAGGATTTGGATAAGAGGCAGAACATGCTAGATAGAGGATACCAGGTGTGAAGTACACTGGGATCAGTAAAGAGGTCACTTCATTGGGTCATCTAAANTGCATGAGGAATTCAGTGACAAGGACTGGGTAATCTTGGATGCCAGGGTAAAGAGTCTGGGGTCTAGTTTCCCTGGTCAGTGCAGCTATGTTGGGATGTGTTTATGTGTGATCATTGTTCCCTCGTTCCTTCTAGTTCCGAGCCACCTTTATGCCTTCAGCTGCTTCCCCCCTGGACTCCTTGCCCTCCACCCCCATCTTGCACCTCTTTCCTAACTGTTCTACAGAGCAGATGTTAAAAAATTGCTTCAAGGGGCTGGAGAGGTGGCTCAGAGGTTAAGAGCACTGGCTGCTCTTCCAGAGGTCCTGAGTTCAATTCCCAGCAGCCACATGGTGGCTCACAACCATCTATAATGAGATCTGGTGCCCTTCTGGCATGCAGGCATACATGCAGACAGAACAATGTATAAATAAATAAATAAATAAATAAATAAATAAATAAATAAATCTATCTTTTAAAAAATTGCTTCAAACAAAATTCAAATACCTACTTCACTTACCAACCTCTTTAATGGCTTCCTGTGGCTCTTAGGGCAAAAATGAAGTCCTCACAATTTAAAACTTTCTGCTTGATCTAGCTTCTCCTTTACANTGGGACCCAGTCAGAATTCTGGCAGAAAAAGAGCACCATCAAAGTGTGAATGATGACAAGATTGTGGATAGGACTGGAGACAAGTGCAGCCCTCTGTGGGCTAACTCAGGAACTGTTGTCACCTCTAGTGCTGAGGGACAAGTGGAGGATCCATTNCAGAGGCTGTGGGGATGCTCTATAGAGATCCCTTGATGGAAACCATGGCCTTGAGTAGAAGGGAGAAGCCAACTCTAGCCATCTGTCAAGATTGAAGCTGGAGAATAAATTCTTCAATTTTGCTCTCCTTCTCACCCTCTTCTCTCCTGCCATTGACCAAACCCACCAGAAACCAAAGGTTAGAAACACCTATTGATAAAATCTGTGTAAGTGAGGCTCCCTAGGCATGAAGTATACTGTACAAATGAGGCGAATGTATTTGGAGGATCACTTGGACGTCTACAGCAGGCCCTTGCATGGTTTTTCCAAGCCACCTTGTACTTTATGTGCAGTATTTCCTTGGGTCTTGCATACTTGCCCATTTACCTAACTGATGCCCCTTGTCCTCTAATTTCAGCCTGAGTATCAAGTATTCATGCGAGGAGTTTTCCGTGATCTTTCTCTGATGTGGAATAATCTTTTTGGACACTGAGAAGATGTGTCACTCTGATTGGTTTAATGAAAAGCTAAATGGCCCATAGCTAGGCAGGATTTTCAGGGCAGAGAGTGTGGGGAAAAAGAAAGCAGAGTCGCAAGCCAGACATTGAGCAAGCAGGATGGACAATACAGAGATGAGGTAATAAAGCCATGAGGCAGAAAATAAATTAACAGAAACGAGTTAATTTAAGTTAAAAGAGCTAGTTAGAAACAAGCCTAAGCTATCGGCTGAACTTTCATAATTAATACTAAGTCTCTGTGTGGTTATTTGGGAGCTGGCAGGACAGAGAAAGACTTGCTACATTTCTCCATTTAGGTCATGTTCCTCAGGACTCCTTGTAGTTGTCTTTTGACATGTATGGAAATTTCATCTAATTAACTAATAACTATTTGCTTAATAGTTTCTTTTAGAGACCACAATAAATAATAAGAATAGAGGATACATGTGTGCATATATCCATTTGTGCATGTTCATGTGGAAGTCAGAAAGAAACTTTGGATATCATTCTCCAGGTGAACTTGCCAAGGAGGCTAGGCTGGTTGGCCAATGAGCTCCAGGGACATACCTGACTTTGTCCCCCAAGTTCTGGCATTCTCTGTACACAATACCAGGGCTGGCCTTTCCTGGTGACTGCANTCAGGTCTTCATACTTACAAGGCAAGCACTTTACCAGCTGAGATATTCCTTAGTCCTTCTCTCTTCTCTCTTCCTACCTCCTTCTTCTCTTCTGTATTTCAGATTGGCCTAGAACTCACTGTGGTCTCAGACCCACAGCAATTCTCCTGCTTCAATCTCCCAAGTGCGTGGATTACAAGCATGAGCCATTGTCCTTGGCTTAGAATACAGGCTACATGAGCAAATTTCTCCTGAGTGTCTATGATGTTGAGGCATCGAGAAGTGTAAGGGATATGGAAATGGGTGATATTTGGTATCTGTCCTCAAGAATTCATAGTTTAATAGAGGAGGCAGTTAAGTAAACAAAACAAACTCACNGAGTGCTGCAAAGGCTATTTTAGTTTTCTAAACAAATTCATCTCTAAAGTTCAGGGAAGAGAACAGGGCACTCTGTCTCTGTTACCATGGATTGGGGACATTCAACAGAGGACATTTGAGCTGGACCTTGAAGGATGGATAAAGGTGAAGGACTTCCGAGGAGCGGGAACAGCAGAGACAAACACGAGACCATAGTTCAGCAAGGCAAGTCCTCATTTGACCTGTGTACTTTCTACAATTAGAGGTGTGCATTATGCAGCTGTAATGTCCAGCAGGCTCGGAAGTCAATGGTGCTTTTACACAAGCAGCAAGATGAGGGAGAAAAATAGAGACATTGGAAGATAGAGGAAGAAAGAACGATTTGGAAACCCATGAAGAAAAGGAGAAGTTGGTCAATAGAAGCAGCCAAGGACCATCAGAGGATGAGAANGGCTTTGAGATACACTAAGAGAATTCCTGATGAGTTGTTGCTTTAAAGAAACCCAAGTCTCCACTGGTCCCGGTCCTGGGAACTGGCCTGTGGCCTGAAAACAAATCTGCCATGTCCTAGGACAGCTTGTACTTTTGCTGGGGCTCCCAAGTCTGGTTCATTGGTGGTTCGATTGGCACCACTTTGTGGTACTTTTAAAATGACCTTTCCTCTCGCTTGCCAACCTTGTGGTTCACTATCTTTATTAGGATTTCTTTTTTTTGGGAAGGAGGTCAACATTCCTCTGTAGACTGTTTCTCAAAGTATCTTTTGACAATTCATGTTCTTTCCACCTGCCGATTCACAACATTCATCTCAGTTCAATGTCATCTTCTCAGTTATCTGTGAGGCATTGGGAAGCCAGTACCTATATTAATAATTAATGCATCCCGTTCACCTGGTGGGCATGTGTCTGGATAGACATGGTGTCAGCTGTTGGAGATTTGCAGATGAATAAGGCATTGCCCTTGCTCTCAAGGGGCATACAGTCTAGAAGGGGAGACAAACACAAGGCAGATTTTTTTTTTTAATCAAAGTTGATGCTGCATGAAATGATAAGAAATCCTCTAGGATCTTATGGAAAACACAGAGAAGGNCATTGAGGTCGGGGAGGGCATGGAGGGCTTCCTGCAGAAATGGCTTCTGAGGTTAGGGGCAGCATTTGAACACAGGTGTTGATTGCTTGTCGAGTTTTGGTAGATTTAGATTGGGGTAGCTANTGTTGGATTGTGTGGTCAGAGCTGTGTATTGCATGTGACACATTTGAATGAATTTTGAGACAAGCTAGCAAGAAGGCCATTCAATCCAAGTGAGAGATGGGGAAGAGCAGGGCGGTACAGCAGGCAGACTTAGAGACAGAATGGATATGGAGAGACAAGTGACCACCAGACTGCTCAGGCGCCATCCTAGTTGGAGCTTGACTTCAAAAGTTCCCTTACTTCCTGTGACTCTTTTCACAGTTCTTCAGTTTTACCAAGTCTCATTTTCCCCATTGACAGAATGGAATAATGAGTGATGTGGTGGTTTGAAAGAAAATGGCCCCCAAAAGGAGTGGCACTATTAGGTGGTGTGGCCTAATTGGAGTAAGTGTGGTCTTGTTGGAGGAAGTGTGTCACCGTGGAGGTGGGCTTTGAGGTCTCATACATACTCAAGATACTGCCCAGTGTCTCAGACCATTTCCTGTTGCCTGTGAATCAAGATGTAAAAACTCTCAGCTCCTTTTCTAGCACCATGTAAGCCGACACCACAATGAGACATTTTCCTTTAGAAGAGTTGCCNTGGCCATGGTGTTTCTTCACAGCAATAGGAAGGGTTTAAATGAAGACTAAATGGAATGAAGGTTGTAAGGACACTGAAAGGGCTAACCACACATAAAATGTTATTGCTCAAGTGCTGACTCTGCTTACTACTAATCGAACATTGCATTTCTGTTTGAATTTTGCAAAATAATAACCTCTTCCAATATAAACCATGGAGAAGACTTGTTCAGTAAATAGTCCCAAACTTTGAATTTGGGGGTGGGGTGGTNAAGCAAGGCAAGAAAAAGTGATAGCTAATCATCTTTTGTTCCGAGTTAAGCAACCGTCTCCTGCTCTTTTTAACTTAATGCTATTTATTTTATTACTTTCTATTTTATTACTTATTACTCAGTATGACTTATTTCTTTTTTAAATTATCTTTAGTTACCATGCGAAATAATGCATTTCATTATTGTCAGAAATAAAATCCGTTAGTCCATTTTCAAAGGTACCTTGAGACAGCTTAGGCAGGGCTACAAATGAATAGGAAATACTTGCTAATGCCTGCTAGTGTAGCTGTCACCCCACTCAAAATCCTACTCACAAACATGAAGTTGAGAGTAGAAAGTTACTAATGTTACTAATGGCCAAGCTTGCCTAAAAGATCAGGTGTCTGACAGAGACGAACCCATTGTTTTTGTTGAGAAAAAGATACATGTAAGAGGGAAAGACACATGAAGATGAGATGTGTAAGCTTGTACTTTCCTGAAACGAGAAAGGAGGAAGGGACTTGCTTGCTTAGAGTTTAAAATCTGTTCCCTGTGCACAGTTAGCTGTGCCTGCCATGCTGGGCTGACCCCCTACTTTACAAGGTCATAAAATTAACTGCTTCAATGGGACTCTTATTATGAAGTGAGGGTCATTGTTTCTCACAATCACCACATCTTCATACNTAAGTGTCTTGCATTTCATTTTTACTCTGTCCCCTCTCCCCTCTCCCCCANACCACCCACTTCTAGCTGTTTTCCTTTCTTCTAGTGAGTATCCCCTTCTGCCCTCCTGTTATGGATCCCATTGCCCTCTCTAATTCCCATCTCCCTTAAGGTCTGCTCCCCAATTCTCAGGATCCCCTTTCTAGTGTCATGACCCATAAATGCACATACATAAATACATGCATATGGATACATGTATATAATTAAAAATTCAGGTTCCACATCTGAGGAGAAGTAGACACNGTTTGTCTTTCTGAGCCTGGCTTATTTTGCTTAACATAATGATCTCCAGTTNCATCCATTTTCCTGCAGATGTCATGATTTCATTTTCCTTTGTGGCTACATAAAATTCTACTGTGAGTATGTATTGGGTTTTCTTCATCCATTCATCTGTTTATGGACATCTAACTGGCTTCATTTCCTGGGTATCGTGAATAGTGTGACAAACAAACATGAATGTGCAAATGTCTCTGTGATGTGTTGACTTAGAGGCTTTTGGGTAAATACTCAAGAATAATACCATTTAATTTGAAATGAGCATTATAGCTTGGCAGGGTGGTGCATGCCTGTAATCATAGCACTTGGGAAGAGAAGACAGGAGGTCATCCTCAATTCTAGGCCAAACTGGGCTCAACCTGTTTCAAAAAGCTAAATAAACAAATAAGATAAAATAAAGTAAAAATGAACATTATATTATAATCATATTATATTATAGCTAGCAGTGCTGTGGAACAAACTTTGAGCTCTGTAAATATANATTACTTTCATTGGTTAATAAAAAAGCTTACTGACCAATAGCTGGATGGATAGAGGTTAAGAGGAAGAGCCAAACTAAGAGGACACTGGGAAGAAGGAAGGTAGAGTCTAGGGAGTCAGACTCAGAAGAAGCAACATGGGAAGTTCATAGATGAGATAAAAGAGCCTCGGGGCAGCACATAAATTAANAGAAATGGATTAATTTAAGTGGTTGTTGGAGACAAGCCTAAGCTATTGGCCAAGAATTTATCATTAAAGTCTCTGTGTGGTTATTTGGGAGCAGCTGCCAGAACACAGAGAAAAGTCCACCTACAGAGCNGTGATGTCATTAGATGTGTAAAAGAACCTAGCATGCTGGATACATACTTTGTTCTTAGTATTGTGAATTGTCTTCCTACTGTTCTTTTTCAGAATGAAGATCTTTTTCAACCACCAATTGTTTGAGCTCTAAAAACTCAATAATACACACGGAAAGTCAGACCAAATGCCATTTTGCTCAGCAGTGTCACTTTTGACTACAGTAGGTAACCTGTTTGGATTGGGGAAGAGAGGGCATTTGAAAGCACTCGTCATTCTCTTGGTGGCTCTCAAATNACTCCTAACTTTCCTAAGTGATTTAAAAGTTGCAGCAGGGCGTGGATTAAAGGGAACACCTTTAATCACAATGCTTGGGAGAGAGAGGCTGGTGGGTTTCTGTAAGTTTGGGGCTAGCCTAGTCTACACAGTGTGTTCCAGGATAGCCAAAGCTATATAGAGAGACCCTGTCTCAGGAAAACAAACAAAACAAAATGTTTAACAGTTGCTCATTAAAAAAAGCCAATTCTTAGCTAAAGGAGTACAAACAGCTCTTGGAGAAAGTTGGCTGTGAGGAGTGTTTTTAAAGTTTTGGGTGATATTCTAGAAGATTTACTACACTTTAAACAAAATATTAAAACCCTAGTGCAAATAGTTGACTCTGTGGGACCTGGAAAATTGCCTTCTCCAGGCTCCCAAGCTGGAACTTTCCATCACATCCTAGGCTTGCAGCAGCCAAGCAGAAACAGTTCTCTGACAGACACAGGACTCTGGCCTAGACTAGGTCTACNTTTTCTCCCCAAGGTTTATGGAGACAGCGCCCAATTCTAGTTACCAAGAAAGGAATATGGAACTCTGAACACCGCTTGGAGCCAGTAATTATCAGCAGTTCTGTTTGGCCTTGGGAGTAGGGTGATGTGAGTCATTTGTGAGCCTGAGGGGGCAGCTCCTTAGGGGAGGAGGTTAGTTTTGTCATAATTAAAGGAAGTATTGTAATACCTCACAGGTGAGTGAGTGGGCTTGCTTCTGTTGAAGGTGCTTTGAAACCTTCCCTACAGCCAAAGTTCAGAGCTGAGTCCAGACATCAGGTGATAAAACAGAAAGCCTGTGCAGTGGATGATATGTGCGTGGTAAATAAAGTGGCCTGCTTACACAGACAGCTGCTGCGCTCATATGCTGTTCATGTTTAAAGCAAAGCTGTAGAATGTGATATCACAGGGCATAAGGACTTAGTGAAATGTGTGACCAAATCAGAGGTGCAAATAGCTTGCCTAGTCATAGCAGGGACAATGTAGACAGCATCGGTCCACACAGCACAGAGAAAGCCAAGCAACCATGAAGGGCCTTGTCTGACTCAGAGGGGAGGGATTGGCGATACATTGTCACTCCTCTTGTACCAAGCAGATTCAGTTTTTGCTTTAATAATTTTTTTAACCTTTAAAAAATATGGTTATATGTTTTGTAAATAAGTGTCATTCAAGTATATCATGTACTTTGACCACATTAACCCCCACACTCTCCTTTCTACCTATCCCCTCAGAGAAAACTTAATTTTATTTTTTTCATTCAATATATTTTGATCATGTTTTCCACTTCCTACCCACCCAACTTTATGCTCTTTCTCTCTCTCTTTTAAAACCAAAAAACCAAAAATCCACAAAAATGAAAATAAAAACAAACAAAAAAACCTCAATATGACAAAAAAATGCTTAAAAGCAACAAAAAGCCTATAAAAAAATATGGAGCTCTTTTTGTGTTGACCAACTACTCCCGGGCATGCGGTCTGCCCCGGAGTGTGGTTGATATACCCAGTGACGCTCCACTGGAGAAAACTAATTTTCTTTTTGCCAGTGGGTATCAATTGCAAAGAGCTTCTTGGTTAGGGTGTATGTGGTGGTTTGAGTGTGAATGAGAAGAGGCTCATGTATTTGAAGTGTGTCAGGACCTTTAAGAGGTTAATCCTGATGGGAGGTGATTGGGTCACAACTGCTCGCTGGAAGGATTGATGCTGAGCTGACCTCTAGAAGTAGAGTAGATTTCTCAAGAGTGGATTAGTTCTTGCCAGAGCTGGGTATAACAGAGAGGAGCTGATTCCCCTGCCCCTGCTGTCTCTTGTCCTCTCTTGCTGTGTGACCCGTCGCCTCTGTATGTTCCTGCTTTCTGATCTCAACTATGCTCCTCCACAGATCCCCTCTGCTGTGCTGTAATGCAGTCAGTGGGCCTTTGCCAGAGTCCCTTGCCATGTTATTTGAGCTTGCTGGCCACTAGAATTAAGAGCCAAGTAAATCTTTTTACTTTACATATTACCCATCATCTGGCAATTTGTTATAGCAACAAAGAACAGACTAGGATTTTCCTACTGACAAGTCTTATTTATCCATGTTATTATGCCATCGACCCACTATAGGCCCCTCCCCACAGAGGATGGAAGTCATTTACTGCACACGTCTTTCTAATCCCCACTCCAAGGCTGGTCAGCTGCCCATTTATTGAACAATCCATTCCCCTCTCTCCTTATTAGAAATGCCCCCCTGAAGCATATAGTAAATTCTGACATGTAAGCATGTCTATATCTGGATTCTTTCCTTTTACTGCTAATTTTGTATTCATGTACCAACATTCATTTTGTAAAACTTTATATATAATTTAAGCACATAGAGCTAAAATGCCTTCTTATTATTCTTTTTCAGAATATTATTTGTTCTCATTTTGATTTTTCTTTTGATGTTTCCCGTGAATTTGGTTACATTTTGGCTAAGTTTTGTTTCTTCTCTTGCATGGCCCTTCTTCTCTTTCATCTTCCAGGTAGTCACATTAAAGCCTTTAAAGGGATGGCAAGATGACTCGGTGGGTAAAAGCACTTGCTTCCAGGCCTGCTGACCTGAATTTGATCCCGGGATTCCCACACAGCAGAAGGAGAGAACCAACTCCTGCAGGGTATCCTCTGACCTCCACTAAGGTGCCATGGTGTACGTGTACACGTACACACACACACACACACACACACACACACTCATAAGTAAGTAATGATATTTAAAAGTCTTTGAAAATGTCCTTCAGCATGATTCAATTGTTACTTCTTAGATTCTTTGTAGCTCAACACTTTTATTCACCTTCATCCTTCAGTGAAGACAGAGACACCACAGCCATTTGGAAATTGTACCATCAAGATGAGTGAATGCCCCCTTCCTAGAGTCAGATTGTGTTTTATCCATTTCTCATCTCATTTTGTAGCACTCAGATGTCTAATTTTTCTTCAAGATAATCCAGGAGACTAAAAAAAAAAAATCATGTTATTTTGTTGGTGGTATGTGCCTTTAGCTATTTGGGAAACTGAGGCAGATGATTGATTGAGTACAGGAGTTTGGGGTTATAGTGAGCTATGTCTTTGGGGCTTGTTGGCCATCAGGGAGCTCCAGGTTTAGGAAGAGACCCTGTCTCAAAAAATAAGGTGGTGGTGGGGACTGAGGACGACGTTCAACATTTACATACACATATGCATTTTACATACATGTGCATAAACACGAATATGTACACACACATACACATCACAAAACACAACACACACACACACACACAAGAAGAAAGAAGAAAAAGAAAAAGAGTTAGAAACTGGGGGACCCCAGGGTGAGTCTCCCACAAAGGCCAGTTCAGCTTTCTGATGATATATTGAGCAAATGCTTGGGTAGCCCTACTTGTGTAACTCACAGTCAGCAGCCCCTCATTCCCGGGCTGCTTTTTGAGTTTAAAATCGAATAAAGTCTAGAATATTCTCAGGTCAAAGGGCTATGGCTTATGACTCCTGGTAACTCCTAGCATGGTGCTGGAAACACAGTACCAATTAAAGAGCCCCAGTCGATGGATTTATTATGTGAAGATGAGCAACACAAAGCAATGTTTGAATGCTGCCAAACCACACTTGGAGAAGGCCCACAAATAATAAAATTCTTCATAACTCCTGGTTCAATCCATCGTCATTGACGTAATACCCAACTGAAAAACACTGACTCCCTTCCAGTCTCTCTAATCTGTAATAAAAAGCAGTAAAAATCAGCCAGGAGCCTGAAGGAGAGGCTCGGATCATCAAGCTTACAGGTCACCGTGACTTCTCTTAGGAAAGAGTACTATTTTCCCTAAAAATTTCTCTTGAAGTTGAAACATAAAGTTGCTTTGACAGCATTAATCAACACCAGGGGGCAGGAGAGAAAGCAGAGTTATAGAACTTCAGGGGGACAGTGGGAGGAAACCAGCTAAGTACACTAAAAGCCTTCCAACATGACTCTTGGCAGCCAGCATGGAGACTCTCCACATTACTTGAATCTGAGAGTTTGAAAATCTTTTCAAATTTATTTCTTAAGTACAGAAGTCTTCTG
>LZPO01054714.1:1009146-1020745 GCA_001675575.1 Neotoma lepida
CAGAGAAGCAAAACAAAAACATTTTATCACTCGTACTGTCATCATCCCCAAATAGGCACTAATGTTTTGGTAGAGCATATATTCTAGTTCCTATCCATGCACATCGTTCCCTCCTAAGCAGAGTCATAACACATTCTTATTGTATGCTGTTCCATAGCTTTAGCTGGTAATATTCACTCTTCACCTCAACATATGGTTTGTGTAGAGAAAAAGCCTGCCCAAGATTCTAGTTTTGGCTCTGACCTAACCAGCCCTTGGCAAGCAGCTCAGCTTCTCAGATTTAGATTTCTCAACTGTGAAATATAAAGAGTTTGATGCCAACAATAAGGTCCCTTCTATCTCCATCCTAACTGACCAGTGACTAAAAGAAAATAGAATGGGGCAGGGGGTAGTTATCAATCTTGTATCATGCAGGTTCTGATCCCAGCTTTACTTGAAAGGTCCTGGGCAGGTTTATGGATCTCCTAATGGGTTTCCTTTCTCAAAGATGGTATTTGTGACAGGCAATGCCTGCCAGGATGCTTTAAGTATTAGACAGATAACACAATGCAACAGAATTGTGTTTGGCACATGATAAGGCTCAATGAGCTGAAAACGGAAGTTTCTGTCCTGCCAGCAACTCCCAAATACCCAGCAGCCACTTCCCAAATAGTTGAGTTGGAGGCTTAATATAAATTATAAATGCTCAGCTGGTAGTTCAGGCTTATTACTAACTAGCTCTTATACTTAAATTAATCCATAATTCTTATTTATGTTTAGCCACGTGGCTTGGTACCTTTTCATAGTACGGCATTCTCATCTTGTTTCCTCTGTGTCTGGCTGGCGACTCTCTGACTCTGCCCTTCCTCTTCCCAGCATTCTTAGTTTGGAAGCCCCACCTATACTTCCTGTCTGGCTACTGGCCAATCAGCATTTTATTAAACCAATTCGAGTGAGTGACAAATTTTTACATCATNTAAGAGGATTATTCCACAACCTGTTTTCCTCAGGTACTGACTTCCCTGAAAGGGAGAGTAGAAACAAGCATGGAAGAATCAAGTACTCACTTGAGATGGGTTGAACACATGAACTGGGTATGGTGCTGAGACACACAATTTCATTTATTCCTCAAAACAAACTTATCATCTCCATGCTGTACACCAGGACTCTGAGGCTAGATCTTGCTTGGATTCAGGTGATGATCAAACCCCAAGCATTGTCTTTCAGATGGTTTGGGCCGACTTGAGAGGGCAATAAGATGTGCCATCAGTTAGATAATTGATTTCAGAAATAAAGCCCAAGGGCTAGAGAAATGGTCCAGAGGTTAAGAGCACTTGCTGCTCTTGCAGAAGACCAGGGTTTGGTTCCCAGCACCCACATGGTGGCTTACAACCATCAGTAACTCCAGTGCCAGGGAATCCAATGCCCACTTCTGACCTCTGAAGGCACTGTGTACATGTGGTATGCTTACATACATGTAGGAGAAAGTTTTGTACGGGTCCCACCAGGCCCCACGGTCCCACAGCCATTTATAAGATAATTACTCAGAGGCTTATATTAATTATAACTGCTCGGCCATTAGCTCAGGCTTATTACTGACTAGCTCTTACACTTAAACTCAGCCCATTTCTATTAATCTGTATGTCGCCACATGTTCCATGGCTTTACCTGCGTCCCATTACATGTTGCTCCTTAGGCAGCTGGCTGCATCTCCTGACTCAGCCTTCCTCTTCCCAGAATTCTCCTTGCCTGCTTATCTTGCTTATACTTCCTGCCTGGCTACGGGCCAATCAGCATTTTATTTATCAACAAATCAGAGCAACACATATTCACAGCGTACAGAAAGACATCCCCATCACATACATACAGGCAAAAACGTTCATGTATAAGAGGAAATCTTTTAAAAAGCCTAGTCATTAAGTATTTTCCTCTGTGATGTTCAATATGAACTTCTTAAAAAAAAAAGATTTGTTTTTACTTACTTTTGTGTCTCTGTGTTTGTATGTGTATGTGTGCAGGTCCAGCAGAAGCCAGAAGAGGGCATAGATCCCCTGGAGCTGGAATGACAGGGGAGTGTGAGCCACCTGATCTGGGTGCTGGAAACTGACCTCTGGTCCTCTGAAAGAGCAGCAAAGCGTTCTAACCACTGAGCAGTCCCCAGCCCAGCAGCATGGATTTTTGTTCTTCACTCTAACTCCATTGTAACAATTTTAGTGTTTGATAGTTAAATGACACAGAAAAATTTTGCACATTCTAATTGGCTACTGGATAATCCACCAGAGCTAGGTCATGGGGCTTTATAAAAATAATGTGTACATATATGCATATTAACAACAATTAGCAAAAAGGAGGCCATGAACACGCCAACATTGTGGAAGAANCTGGGGTGATGGTCCAGGCCACATCTCTGTCATTTCTATAGTTTTGGAAGTGGCTTGCACTGTACTTCCTGTTTGCTAAGGTGATATTATAGCCCTTTGGGGCTCTGGATGGGGTTGGAGACTGTGTAGTTATACTTACAGTTTTCCTTAGTTAGGATGGATGGTGAATGAGGGAGAAAACTTTGAGGTCATCAAGATAGGATAAATAACAGGCTGATTTCTCTGAATTTGCCAAGGGACAAGATGTTTTAAATATAATTAATTATAATTCAATATTATATAATAATATAATTACATAAAATATAATAATATAATTAAATATAATAATATAATTAAATAAAACAATATAATTAAATATTTAAAAAAAAGGAGGCCATGAATTTGAAGAGAACAGGAGGATACATAGGAGGATTTGGAGGGAGGAAGAGGAAGTGGGAAATTATATTAAAATCTCAGAAAAACAAAAGAAGAAAAACAATTTATACTTGGCTAACAAATAGAATTTTATGGTTTTTAATTCTACACCTAATTTGGTCCCTCAAGCTCCAAAACAAAATAAGGAAACCTCAGTGAAAGCAGCTTGCTTGGGAGGGTCATGACATGTACTGTGATTTTTACCTCACTCCCTATGGAAACCCCAGCCAGGGGTTTGGGCTGCCTGCTTGCATCTGATGGCAATGAGCAAGGATTGTGACTTCATGTTGGCCTATCATTTTCTCTTCCAAGGAGAAAACTGATCAGCATATAAAGTGTCTGCTTGCTAATATCAGAGGCAGTCTCGCTAGGCTGGCCCCTTGCCTGTCTTCAGAGGGAAGAGATCACAGAACCACCTCCTTTCATGGGCTCACGAGTTTTCTTAACATTTGTTAAGAGAAAATGGTAACTCTTGACATCCCCTCCCTATTTTGAGTGGCTGTATGGCGTTATTCGTGGAGAAAGAAAAGCCAGCTAACTTCTTTTTTGCGTGGGCCAAGGTGCCTGGACACACAAAACAAGGAGGAGCACAAGTATTTCACAAAACACAGATACCGGGTGGAGACACAACTTCCTGAGCTCAGATTCAACTGTGCACAGACCCAAGCATAACACAGAAGACCCCTCCAGGCTCGTACAGGTAGGGAGAGGCCAGCTGAGTGTCTGCGGCCGTGCGCTACGTGCCGCGCGCGGGGTTCCGGGAGAACGCAGCTGGGTCCCGCTGGCCCAGGGCTCCCCGGCACCGCGCCCTCCTTCCAGCACGCTCCGGGCACATCCAGCCCCGCGGTGGTCACGTTTCGGGGACAAGGGCTCGTGCCCCAGCTGCGCGCTGGTTGGCCCCGCTATCGGGCCACTGATTGGTCCGAGGGACCAGCTCACGTGGTCAGGCTCTGATAAACTGCCTCCCGGGCCCGGGGCGGTCAGTCGGCGGGCTGGACCGCGGCGCTGCATGCGCTAAGTGTTGGGTGCGAAGTTGAGCTGGGTGCGGCTGTCGCGGTCGCCACTGCCTCTGTGCCCAATGAGCTGCACCAGGTAGGTTCAGTNCAACTCTGCTTCCTAACGGAGGGGAACCTGCAGCTGCAGGGAAGTTGGGGGCTTCTGTGGTTTTTATCTTCTCTGCAGATGGAGACGGCCAGGTTGATGGCTGAGTTGAATCGCCCCGGAGGCCTGGAAGCGCTGGAACTGAGTTGTATTTTCATAGCGCTTTTTTTTTTTTTGGAGTCAGCATCCCAAAGCAGAAACTGCCTTAGCGTGAGTCAGCTATAGCTGGGATTCCCTTGCTGAAGTGACTCTGTTCCCTTTGAGCTCAAAGACCCAAGCACTTGAGGGTAACTTAGTTTGCACTCTGACATTGCTGGTGAGGTATTTAGGCTGTAGCAAAAGTTACAGACGGTTTTGCATTCCTTCGTTCCTCTCACTTGCCTTATCCTGGTTTGTCATAGAAAAACCCTCAGTCTCAGAGTTTGAGCAAACTATCATTTTTAACTTTTGGCCGGGACTTAGCATTCCAATAGCCCAATACTAAAATTTTCTATAAATGCAGGAGTGAAAAAACAAATATAACAGCCCAACAAAACGAATAACAGCTCAATTGATCAGGCAACCAAGAACATCCCATGAAATTTGGTTGCCTCTCCAGTCGTGGCTTAGTCCAAGAACTCTCCCTCATCAAATCCTGCCTGTTAACGGTTGTTAGACAAATACAGTTTGAGCTTTTGTCTGCTGGAAGTAATCCTGTCAGAAAAACTCCTAGAGCTATTAAAGTGAGTTCTTTACCATCCACTTTGTGATGATAACTATTTGCCAGTGTGCTGTGCTTAGCGTGACCGTGAAGAAAATTCTTCAAGCCAGACTCTCTCTNTATATATATATGATCAAATATGTTATATACATGTATAAACTGTTAAAGAATAAATAATTAAAAATTAAAGCCTAACTGTGTCTCTCATCTATAAGACTGAAATTGGAAAAATCCTAATTTCATAAGGGTGGCAGCATAGTGTGAAGGAAAGGCCAGAAAAAAATCATGATGGATGATTCTTGGTTTTATATTAACTATTATTTTGTCTTTCTACCACTTGCCCAAACAATAGAAAAACATCAAAGAAGCACAAAACTAGTAGATTGTGTAATTCTGTCATGCAAGGATAATTAACATTTTGTCTTTTTCCCTGTAAAGTTTTTCAGGGTTTATAAATTTATATACCTACTATGTATTTTAAATGGTTCAATTCTCAGGTTATCATTTTTTTTAGGTTATCAGTTTTTAAAAATACATGTGATTTTTGTATGTATAATGCATACAGCAGGTTACAAGACAGAGATATAATAATGTGGAGATTATTGGACAGAATGAATATGTCTGTTATCTTGGCAGCCAGCTTTTCCATTTACATGTGGACTTGTCATGGGTATCTTTCTATATGAGGTGTAGGTTATTAAAGTTTTTTCCCTTTAGTGCATGAGATGTTGGCTGGTGTTGCAGTTGGTCATTTGTGAAAAATTCGTATGAACTTGGTAAAATGCAAAAGTCATTCTGACTTACCCTAAGAACTACATGACATTTTAAAAATTGCTTCCTTTATCTCTTTTCAAGTATTACTTCTCCAGAGAAGTAAAACCTGTTTAAGAGCCAAAATAAGACACAGCAGCCAGAAGGAGCAAGAGGGTCTGTCTGGGACTGTGATTATGGAAGAGCCTGCCTGGTCAATAGACTCTCTGAGGGGGTTTTCAGTGCTTTTTTACCTTGTTGGCACCACGCCATGAGGCTCCACTGTAGTGGTTCTAAGTCCCAGGAATCCGATTTTTTTTTTCCCCTAAAGGAAAGAAACTCCTTAGGTCATGCTGACCTGATAGGTTTAAGAACCAAAGGCCCAGAACAGAGCAGATATTCCTCAGAGCTGTGTCAGACAGCATTGATCCAACCCTCTTATTTCTCAGGTAGGGAAAGTGAACCACTCTGAGTGTTTCAGGCGGTTTACACATGGTCCAGTAGCCTGCCAAGCACAGAGCTGGACTGTGGATCTAATCACCTGAGTGTTCTCCTCATCCTCGTGTGTCAGCACCTCCCCGATTCCTGCACTAGCGGTAACTGGTTCATTGCATGTGGGACCAGGGCAGGCCTGCTCCAGCTCTTGGTGATCACCCCTCTTCCTCTTCCATTCCAGAATGATCCATGTGTTGGATCCCCGTCCTTTGACAAGTTCAGTCATGCCAATGGATGTGGCCATGAGGATTTGCTTGGCTCATTCTCCACCCCTGAAGAGCTTCCTGGGTCCTTACAATGACTTTCACCAAAGAAATTTTGTGAATAAATTGAAACCTTTGAAACCATGTCTCAATGTCAAGCAGGAAGCCAAATCGCAGAATGAATGGAAGCCCCCTCACAACCAAGCCAAGAAGCGAGTCGTGTTTGCGGACTCTAAGGGGCTGTCGCTCACTGCTGTCCACGTCTTCTCTGACCTCCCGGAAGAACCTGCCTGGGACCTGCAGTTTGATCTCTTGGACCTCAACGATATCTCCTCCAGCTTAAAACTTCACGAGGAGAAAAATTTGGTTTTCGATTTCCCCCAGCCTTCAACTGATTACTTAAGTTTCCGGGACCGCTTTCAGAAGAACTTTGTCTGCCTAGAGAACTGCTCTTTGCAAGAGCGGACAGTGACAGGGACAGTCAAAGTGAAAAATGTGAGCTTTGAGAAGAAGGTTCAGGTCCGGATCACCTTTGACACCTGGAAAACCTACACAGATGTGGACTGTGTATACATGAAGAACATTTACAGCAGCTCAGACAGCGACACCTTCTCCTTTGCCATCGACTTACCCCGTGTCATTCCAACTGAGGAGAAAATTGAGTTTTGCATTTCTTACCATGCTGATGGGAGGGTCTTCTGGGACAACAATGAGGGTCAGAATTATAGAATTGTCCATGTACAATGGAAACCCGATGGGGTGCAGACACAGATGGCACCCCAAGACTATGCATTCCAACAGGCGCTGCCTAAGACTGAGTTAGAACCCACAGTCTTTGGCAGTCCGAGGCTTGCTAGTGGCCTCTTCCCAGAGTGGCAGAGCTGGGGGAGAATGGATAACTTGGCCTCCTATCGATGAGTTAGACAGCCTATGGACTGGCTTTGTCTGATCACAATCCTCATGCAATTCTAGGTCTGTATTGCTCAATATTAGGAAGTCTTAGTTACTTTCCGTCAGTAGGTTTAGGTATGAGCTCTTGGGGCCTGGCTATAGATAATATAGCCACTTGAGAATTTAGTGTTGGTCTATGAGGGTCATGCCACCCAGTCTTGTTTTGGAGGATCAAGTAACAGCCTGGGAACTAGTTTTATAAAAGTAACACCTTTTGGGGGATGCATTTTCCATTTCCCCTTCAGTTCACTAGCTTTCACTTTGGACAAGGAAAGGTTTAAGGACAGTTGAAGGTGATGGAATGCTGTGGTAAGGGTGTGAGGGACGTGAAATGTACATGCTGAGGGTGAAATGTACATGCTGANGGTGAAATGTACATGCTGAAGGTGAAATGTACATGCTGAGGGCTCCGAGGCCCAGGTCAGAGGGGGAGCAGGGGGCTGATAGTTAACCNTCGGTGGGAAAACATAAAGGTATCTTGTGTTACAAAGTGGGTTTTACGGGTTTCTCTTGAGGAAATAGCTCAAAGAGGTGAAAGAGATCCACTCTATNTATTCTTGCATAGAAAAATAAATAAAGGGTGTTGCATGGTACTGGGGGAAGATGAACTGTAGTTCTGAAGAATCAAGATCTTGAGGGCTAGAGGTGTAGCTTAGTTGGTAGGGTGCTTGCCAAGCATGCCTGAAGCCCTGGGTTCCAGGNCCAGCACCATAAAACTGGGGATGGCAATANATGCCTCTAATCCCATATGTTATGGTGGAGGCAGGAGGATCAGAAATTCAAGGTCATCCTTGACACATAGAAAGTGGGAGGCCAGCCTGGGCTATACAAGACCCTGTCTCAAAGGAAACAACGATAACAAAAAAAGTTAGGTAAATTCTTTCAGTTTAAACATAGTCTATCAGAAACCATGTTTTGGGGAGTATTGAAGCAAATTCAGCTTTGCAGTCTTAACCTGATAAGTGACTTTGTGATCAAGGCATCATTCTTGGGTTCTTGGTAGGGAATGCTGCCTGACATCAGTCATGCTGTCACCAGTGGCTAGCAGTATGTAGAGACTCCATGTCATGTCAAAGACAGCTCTTCCAGTGCCTTGATTAAACCAGAACACTGCAGCTGTTTAAACCAGTTACCCAAATGGCCATCTAATAACTCATGAATTTCGCTGGTATTCTCCTAAAATATGGTTGTATTTTCAGGAGTGCTGTCAGTGTANACAACTCACATCCTTCATATTGAAGGTGACTCATCTTTCTGCCACACTTTTTTGATGTGATGTTTGACGTGGGGACTGACCCTAGAGTCTCAATGCAAGAATCCAGTACCTCGCACATCAAAGTAGCGGTCTATCTCATGCCTACTTTTGTCTTGCTGTTTTAATTTCAAGTAAAATGCTTTTTAATAAGTAGATATGAATTATTTTGAATGTGAACTGTTTTGTGTGTACATAAATCCATTTTGTGAGATCCNGAGGGCAGGTGTCCTGGGATGTTTGCTGTTATTATTGTGCATGTCCTTTGAGGCGTGTTAAGAGAATGCAGTGAATTTTAACATATGTGATCTGCCATGCTGGAAAAACACTAGTGGAATAACTCTACTCTGACCGTATTTGAGGTTTGGCTAGCAGCCATAAGTTCTCTGCTGTAAATATCTATGTTGTCCTTTATGAGCCTCCCACTTTAAGAATAAATGTGCTTGGTGGAAGACCTGAGACTGTTTTCNTCCCCCAAACCATAACCAGTCAAACCAGAAGCTTAGCAACTGAAGTCTCCTGTTTTGCCTAGCAATGACCAAGCAGAGCTGGTTTGGACTGGGAAATGGATCCACCTGCAGAGGGTCACATGCTTAAGTCTCATGTCAGGTCCTACTGCCTGACAGCTGGGGCTTGGGTTCAGAGGCAGTAGCTGAGCTGCTGTAACTGTTCCTACCTGTGGTTACTTCTCTCACCTGCTCTCTGCTAGGTCAGGCGTATCTTGGATGCTACCTGTTACTTTTACAATGGGGAGGGGATGATGCTGAAAGTGTTGGACTAGCTCTTGCTTTTTGAGCTCCAATACCTTTCTGAGGGGCAGAACTTGGAACTGCAGAGAGAACCCCAGGACGGGCCATGAGTGTTAGTCTTGGGCTGAAGGGGAAGCACAGCTCTTTAGGA
The DNA here is from genome assembly GCA_001675575.1 of Neotoma lepida. Taxonomy (NCBI): domain Eukaryota; kingdom Metazoa; phylum Chordata; class Mammalia; order Rodentia; family Cricetidae; genus Neotoma; species Neotoma lepida. The sequence goes on from LZPO01054714.1 coordinate 1,018,273, forward strand.
GAAGCACAGCTCTTTAGGGTGAGCCAACAGGTTCATGAACCTAAGCTGCCTTTCCAGTTTTGCCCCAAATTTTTATAAAAGTCTTCACACAATACCTTTTTCAAAAAAATCTTTCTTATCAAAAACATTTTTATACAATATATTTTAATCATGTTTTTACCCTCTCTGGATTCTTCCCAGGTCCTCCCCACCTCCTTACATATTCAACTTCATGTTTTTTCTCTCTTTTTAAAACAAACAACAGAAACACCCCTTCCACACAAAATAGAAATCAAAATAAACAAGCAAAAGACCAATGAGAAAAAAAAATGGCCAAGCAAAGCAAAATGAGACAAAAAGTTTACAAAAATCCCATTGAGTTTGTTTTGTGTTGGCCTAGGAATGGGACCTACCCTGAAGTGTGGTTTATATACCAGTGACACTGCAGTGGAGAAAACTGAGTTTTCCTTTGCCAGTGGGGAGCAGCTGCAGATAGCTTCTTGGTTAGGAGTGGGAACCCATGTCTACTCCTCTCTCTCAGTACTGGAACCCATCTGGCTTGAACCTGTGCAGGCCTTGTGTGTGCCACCATAGTGAGTTCATGGATGCATCAGCCCTGTTGTGTCTGGAAGACCTGTTTCCTTGGTGTCCTCCATCCCCTCTGGCTCTTACAATCTTTCTGCCTGCTCTTCTGCAGAGTTCCCTGAGCCCTGAGGGAAGGGCTTTGATGAAGACATCTTATTTAGGATGNAGTGTTCCAAAGTCTCCCACTCTCTGCACATTATCAAGTTGTGGGTTTCCATTTAGACAGTATCTTCAGTGGAAGGGGTGATCAAAGACTAGCCTACTTGAGATGCTGCATTATAAGGAATAAACTTTTATAACGTAGCACCCTCTGCCTGTTTCCGGGGGCTATAACCCATAAGTCTGACCACAGATGTATTTTATTTGGTACACAGATTTTTTTTTTTGTTGTTGTTATTTTTGACAGGGACTGATGGTATGAAATTCTCTATGTAGACTAAGTTGGCTCAAACTTGAAGCACTCTGCCTGCTTCTGTCTCCTGAGTGCTGGGATTACAAATGTTTGCCAGCACACCTGACACAGAATATTTTAATAAAAATTTATTGTTAAGGCATAACGAAGAGCAGACTTACATAGAACACACAAATACCGTTTTTTTTTCCCTTTAAAAACTGCAAGCTCTGTCCTCCTGGCAAGAACTGTGTGGAGCTGAATAGCAGCCACCCCCTTTAGATAGGGCAAGCTGCCCTTAATAGGGCAAGCATGGAGTGTTTGCCAAAAGCCTCTACCCATGGCTGTATTCCGGTACACTGTTGGCCGGTCTCTGAAGGCTGTGGTCAGTGTTTTGTCCCTTCATGGTAATGACTGTGTGAGGAACGCTCTCTTCCAAGAGATGGACAAAACTCAAATTGAGATTTGAAAACTGTGAGATTCAAATGTAAACTTTATAAAAGAAGAAAATAAGATTGAGAGAGGGGGATGACCAGCCCAACCTGTGCCAGGCTGGTCAGTGGCTTTTGGCCTCATGTTCCTTCCTGCTCTTGACATTTCTTGGAGTCTCCCATGAGGCCCTACTTATTTAGAGCTGGGGAGCTGAAAGGAGGAGCCGTTTCTAGGCAGACATTATTCTGGCATATTCTGGCAGCTCTTCTTAACTGCCTGTGTCAGCTCCACTTGGTNTTGGCACACTGGAGGGCTGCCTGAGGAATATAATTGTTCCCATTTCACATTCCGTTAGGAATTCTCCCTATTAGGAGAAAAAATGTTGTCTTTTTCTTTTTTTTTTTCTGGAGCTGAGGATCGAACCCAGGGCCTCTCGCTTGCTAGGCAAACTCTCGACCACTGAGCTAAATCCCCAACCCCACAATGTTGTCTTTAAGATTAACCCAAGGGGGTGGTTAGATGGCTCAGCAGTTAAGAGCTCTTCTTGCAGAAGACCTGAGTTCGATTCTCAAGCACCCACGCTGGTTGACTCACAACTGCCTGTAGCTTCAGCTCCAGGAGCTCTGACACTCTCTTCTGGACCCTGTGACATGCGTTCACACATACACATATATACATGTATATAAATATACACACACACATGCAGACACACACACACACACACACAAATAAATAAAAATCCTCATAAAAAAAGATTTAACATGAAGAGGGACCGGGGAGATAACTCAGTTGACTGCGCTTGCTGCGCTAGAATGAGGACCTGAGTTCAGATTCCCAATATCCATAAAAACGAAAGCTGGGCATGGTAGCACAGGGTCTGTAATCCCAGTGCTGGGGAAGCGAGTCAAAGGGTCCTCTGAGCACCTCAGCCAATCAATGAACTCCAGGTTCAGTTAGAAACCNGGTCTCAGTTAACAAGGTGGAGGGCAGTGGAACAAGATACCTGATGTTGACATCTGGCTTCCACATATATACATGTATATATAAATACACACACACACACACACACACACACACACACACACA
>LZPO01054714.1:1032442-1048988 GCA_001675575.1 Neotoma lepida
GTGCAGTGTGTATACTTGTGCACATGTGGAGGCCAAAGGAAGATACTGGATGTCTCACTCTATCACTCCCCACCTTATGCCCTGGAGACAGGGTTTCTCACAGAACCTGAAGTTGGCTAATTCTGCTAGGCTGTCCAGCCAGCAAGCTCCTGGGATCTACCTGTCTCTGCCTCCCCAAGCTGGNACTACAGGCACATGCATCCACACATCCCTTTTACATAGCTAGGGATTAAAACTCAGGTCCTCATGGTTGCANGGTAACCATTCTTACCCACTGAACCAGTTCCCTAGCTCCTCTACCAAATTATTTAGAAGAGCTAACACCAATATTCCTTAAATTCATGAAGTAGAAAGGGAAGGAAGAATATCAAATTCATATTATGAAGACAAAATCATCATGATACTAAAGCTTGATGGGATACAACATAAAAAGAAAGCTATAGACTGACATACANGACACAAAAATTCTCATTAAAGTACCTGCAAATTGAATTCAAGAACAGATTAACAAGATCATATACCACATTCATGTTAGTTTCATCTCAGAGATGTAAAGATGCTTNAACACACAAATTAGTAGGTGTAAAATATAAGATGTAAAAAGAATTAAGGACAAAAATCACACAATTATCTGAATAAGTATAGAAAATGCTGCAGATAAAACCCAACACACTTTCTTGAGAAAATCCAGAGGAAACAAGAAATGGAAGGAACATATCTTCTCACACTGAAAGATATATAGGGCAGACCTACAGACAACACTATACAACGTGGAGAAAAACTCGAAGGCATTCTCCTACAATCAGGAATTGGTTGTGGGAGCCCATCATCTCTCTTACTCAAATACATGCTCAATTTTTGAGCTACAGTCTATNGGTTCTCAACCTGTGAGCTGCATATCAGATATCCTGCACATCAGATAATTACAGTACAATTAATAACTAGCAAAATTACAGTTGTGAAGTAGCAACAAAATAATTTTATGGTTGGGGTCACCACAATATGAGGAACTGTAGTAAAAGGTCAAAGCATTAGGAAGGTTGAGAACCACTGAGCTAGAACAGTAAGACAAAAGAAAGAGCCAGGTGGTGATGGCGCACACCTTTAATCCCAGCACTCAGGAGGCAGAGGCAGGTGGATCTCTGTGAGTTCGAGGCCAGCCTAATCTACAGAGTGAGTTCTAGGACAATCAGAGCTATAGAGAGAAACCCTGTCTTGAAAAACAAAACAAAAACAAAACAAAACAAAACAAAATACAAAAGAAGGAAATAAAAGCAATATAAACTGGAAAGGAAGAAGTCAAAATATTTTATTCTCATTTCTTTTTGGCAAATTCATCATTGGGATGTAGAAATGATGTGATTTTTGTTAATCAAATTTGTATCTTACTGCTTTGCTGACCATGTTTATCAGAGATTTTTAATGGAGTCTTTTTTGTTGTTGTTGTTTTTCAAGGCAGGGTTTCTCTGTGTAGCTTTGCGCCTTTCCTGGAACTCACTTGGTAGCCTGGGCTGGCCTCGAACTCACAGAGATCCGCCTACCTCTGCCTCCCGAGTGCTGGGATTAAAGGCATGCACCACCACCGCCCGGCCTAATGGAGTCTTTAGAGTCGTTTCACTTAAGCATAGTTCGTTAAACATTGTGTCATTTGAAAGTAGGAATATTTGTTATACTGTATGTANGTATTCTTGTTTGGGGTATTGTGTTTATGCAGCTCATGTAAAAATGTAATGTATAATTAAGAAATACAGCCTAATAGTCATCTATAATAATTGAACATAGTCATATTAGGTATGTTTTCAAGGTCATACACAGATATATTTAGATAGATAGATAGATGGTCTTCAAACACTTCAAAGACCTACAGAATATGGCAATTATATGGTTAATAACCTAAGGCTTTTTATGATAGTGAGACATATCTGCTCTTGACAGCACCAATTTTTCTTCAAAAGAAGATGACGGGCATCAAAGAACCTNGATTTGAAGTTTGCTTTCTTTGCAGCAAAAGTTAGCTACTAGGCAAGAAACTGCCCTTACCTCCACTGCTGACACTATACTGTCCAAACTGGACCAGCAGGACACAAAAGAAAGAGACTCCCAAACTTCGCCAAGACAAGGTAGGACAGTCTTTCAAAATTTCCTGCTTCTCAAAAATGTCTATCAGATATACTATGCCTGTAGGCCAAAATTGGATGCCCCAACATTGTAGAAGAACTTTGAGTGACTGTCCAGGCAGCCAGATGTCCCTGTCATTAGGTAGCATTACACCCTTCTGGGGTCTTTGATGGAGTTAAAAGCTAAATAATTAGACTTAAAGTTTTGCTTAGTTNTAATAAAAAGTAAATTAGGTATAAAGTTTTAGACTCACAAAGATAAGATAAATAATAGAATATTTTCTCTAATTTTGCCAAATACCAAATACAAATTAACTGGATATTGTAACCATAATTCTTACTTGATAACTGTTTTTGTTGTATATAATTTTNCTATGTTAAAGTTAAATCCTTCCTTTTTAATTAGACAAAATGGGGGAAATGCTGTGGAACAATCTTTGTACACTGTAAATATGTATTACTCTCATTAGTTAATAAAGAGCTGACTAGCCTATAGCTGGGCAGGGAGAGATTGGATGGGAGAGCCAGACTAGGAGGATGCTGGGAAGAGGGGTAGAGTCTGAGGAATCTCAAGAGAGATGCAGAAGAAGCAGGAGATAAACATGCCATGCTGAAAGAAAGTACTGCCACGTGGCAAAGGGTAGATAAGAAATATGGGTTAATTTAAGTTGTAAGAGCTAGTTAGTAACAAGCATAAGCTATCTACCGAGCATTTATAATTAATAGTAAGTCTCTGTGTGATTATTTGGGAACTGGATGGCGGGACAGAAACATCTGCCTACATGCTCCCACTAGCCCATAAACTGTGAGGGAAGGACCTGCCTCTCTTATTGACTGCTCTGTCCTCAAGATTCAACACAAAGTCTGGAAAAAGAATATTTCNTAAAAAGCAAAGTAAAAGACTTAGGCAAGGGGAGGTTTGACTGGTTATAGATCCTGGCATTCCAGATGTCTGACTAGAACTCCCCTATACCCCAGAAGATGCTTTGGGATGCTAGATGCTGAGAGGCTCTTACCAAGACCTCCAGGAAGGTCTGAAGTACAGTGTAGTCCTTTGGTTGTGGAGCAAACAGTTTGGATCTCTGGCAAATACTGTAGCATCAGATCTCCATTTCCTGGTCTATGCCCTGATTGTACTGACAATGTCAGCCTCTTCTCATGTGTGATCCCACTTCAGTTCCACAGGAGTCTTGAGGGGTCAATACAGTCAGGGCAGGGTGAGGCGATGGGTATAGTAATTAGTCTTATATAACCATTCCACAGTGTATACATCTACCCTGTAAATTGTATTCTATAAATACATACTCTTATTGTGNGTTGATTACAAGTTTAAAAATTTAAAAGAGATGAATGTCTGACTTGAAACAAAGGTTATTTTTTTGATTGTTGCTATTGTTCAAACTATGTAGCCCTGGGTGGCCTGGAACTCACTATGTAGACCAGGCTGGCCCTGAACTCATGGAGCTATCCACCTGCTTGTACCTCCTGAGTGCTGAGCATTAAAGGCATGTTTACCATGCTGGGTCATAGTTGATTTTTTTTTTTTAAGTAGTACTTGGACCTTCTAATAGTAAAGCTAAGAACTTTTGGAGTGTGGATACAGAGCTCCCAGTGCTGGACTCTGAGTATGAGACTGATGGGTAGGCGCTCACTGGACTGGGAAAGTACGGGAGGCGGGAATAAGGTGGAGAGTACATATGGGAAAGGACTCTGTAAGCCACGAAGGGAAGAGGTGTGTGAGTGTTCATAGACCCACAGCTGCGACACTGGAAGAGTGAATAGCGGGTTGCTGGCAGGCTCGCAGCCTCATTGTTTATAGAAATGCCTCGAGGACTAGAGAAGGGGAGGGAACACAAAGAATGGGCTTCTGTGAAGGTGTGTGTGGCCGAGGCCGGGAGGACACAGACTCACCTTTCCCCCCCTGGCTTCCATTTAACACACACTTCCCTCCATCTTCCTTGTCTCTTTCTTCACCCCCTTATCTCCTCGCTGTCTCAGTGCCTCTTCCACCAGCCAGGTCTGCCTGGATAATTTCTCTGACCTTGAGCTATCACTCTGGTTCTTCTGGGTATAGTCTCATCCAAGCAGAGCCAAGTTCCGGCAAAAGCCTCCCTGAAGCAATCCACAGTAAAAGCTTGTTCTCTTCAGAGGGCAAAGCAGGCTAAGGAGAACGGGTGGGGGTGTGTCACACCGCACCCCCACCCCCCACCCCCAGCTCAGTTCCACTCCGTCAAAAGGTCTCTTTGGACCTTCACTGGATGATTTCCATCCTTAAAACGGGAAACAGAGCTTTGGGACTTGCTTCCTTGCCAAGGAAAAGNAGAGCATACTGCAGTGTGTTTTAAATGCCTTTGGCGAGCGTGGCCGGGTGTTGGGAAGAGAAGGTGACTTACCGTTTCTGCTGTGTATTTCGGAACTTGGTCCCCAAGGACTTTCTCTGTGAACCTTGAAGGGCAATGCATCAACCTGGCACTACGAGTATGAGCCATCTCAGGGTCTTTATGAACTTGTTTGTAGCTTACAAGGATGGTCGCTAAAGAAGTCTCAAGCAAGACCTCTGCTCTGCCCACTGTTTATGCCCAGGACAGCGGTGAATAAAAACAGAAAGGGAAAAGCAGAAGTTGCTGCAAAGGAGCAACCTTTAAGAAGTGGGCTGGCTGGGAATAGCTCCTTGAGTGGGGACATAAAGGCTGGAGGGGATGGGACCGATGGAGAGGAAAAGAGATGGCGCTTATGGGACCATGTTCACAAGAGTGTGGGAACACAGGAAGTGGCTGCGACTGGGAAAGCGGAGGTTGTAGTAGAGATTTAGGTTTTTGGCCATGAAGACTGAGGACCTCAGACTGAGCTACGACTGGATGGGAAGGCAGAGGCTGGAGAAAATAGTTCTTGTTCTCTAGATAACAGGGAGACAGACTTAAGTTTGTATTTTCCTGTAAGCGATGTAATGAGGGCAGAGGATTAGATTGGCTGTATGGGGAACAAGGCAGCCCCAGCCTCTGACTGAGCTGACTTGGGGGCCTCCCACGGGACTGGCTTGGCGCTAGTTGTCTAAGTTAATGAAAACTGGCTTGCAGCATGTGTAAATGACCGGGAGGACAGAGCTGGGTGCAAACGCTCCCGGTGCCTGCTGGCCAGCTCGAGCAAGGCATCTGTGGCTGTTTGCTTTTCAGTTGTTTGCTTTGCAGCTAGCAGTGCTGGCCAAGAATTGAAGGTCAGTGGGCATGCTTTNGATTTAGCTCACCGAGTGGGTTTTGAATCTTCACGGGGAACCCCTTTACCAGAATTCCAATGACTAACTCTTTCATTAGACAGGACTCAGGTGTTTTTACTTGTCCCTTCAAAGCTCTGTAACTGAACAGTGAGAATTTCTGAAGAGTCAAAATGATGAATGAAGAAGTTGCATTTAGTTCCTCTATTCAGACAGATCTCTTCCTTGTGGACTTTCCAGGTCAGGTCCTACTTACTACTTAACTACTTAAGTACTACTTAAGTGATAACTTTACCCACAATTGTCCTCAAATCACCACCCGGTGTCCTAGGTCACAACGCAGTAGAGAGTGAGGAGGGTTGCTGAGTATATAAAGAGTCAATATGTGTGCATCTGTTCCTCCTCCTCTCCTGACATCCAGATCCACGCCCTTTCTGGCTCTCATTAGAAAAGAATAGGCTTCTAAGAGATAACAACGAAATATAACAAAATAAAATATAATAAGATGAGGCAAAAACTATCACATCGAAGTTAAAATCAACAAAAGGAAAAAGCCCAAGAGAGGGCGCAAGAATCAGAGATCCACTTGGTCACATATTCAGGAATTCCATAAAAACAGTAAACTGGAAGCTGTGATATATATGCAGAGGACCCGGTACACTCCCATGTGGGCCTTGTGCATGCTGCCTCAGTCTCTGTGAGCTCATATGAGCTTTGATCACATTGATTTAGAGGCTTGTATCCTTGGTGTCCTCATCCCCTCTGGCTCTTACACTCCTTCCACCTCCTCTTCCACAGGATTCCCTGAGCTCTGAGGGGAGGGATTTGATGGAGATGTCCCATTTAGGGTTGAGTGTTCCAAGATTTCACACTTTCTGTGTAAAGTCTGGCTGTAGGTCTCTATACTTGTTCCCATCTGCTACAGGAGGAAGCTTCTCTGATGATGGCTGAACAAGGCACTGATCTATGAGTAGAGCAGACTATCAGTAGGAATCATTTTTACCATTCCATTTTTTTTTCTTTTTTTTTTTTAGACCAGTAGTGTTTGTTTTACCCTTGGTCCCTGTGCTATCTAGTCTCTGGTTCTTGGTCACCTAACCAGTATTGAGTATTGGTTCCATCTCGTTGTGGAGAGGGCTTTAAGTCAAATCAGACATTGGTTGGCTAACTCCCACAAGCTTTGTGACACTACTGTACTAGCATATTGTGTAATAGGCAGAGTGGCATATCTAAAGACAAGAAAATTCACTTTTTTATTGAGACAGGATTTCTCTATGTAACAGTCCTGGTTGTCCTGGAACTTGCTCTGTAGACCAGGCTGGCCTCAAACTCCCAGAGATTTGCCTGCCTCTGACTCCCGAGTGCTGGGATTAAAGGTGNGCGACGCCACACCCAGCTGAAATTCAATTTTTAAAAGGCCACCGGTGTCACTGTGCACAGTGTTGGGTGAATCCCACCAGTAGGCTGTCATCCTTACCTATTTGGTTAAATTTGCATTTCAGGGCTAGAAGACTTTAGAGAAGTCCAGAATGACGCTGAATTCATTCCTCACAGGCAGCTAACATGGACTATACAAATTCAGAGGAGATACCAACCTGTCACTCTTTGCTTCACAAGACCAGGAANCAGAAATTTGAGTGGAGGTACAAACAAGTGATTTCTTTCTTTTAAAAAAATTTTAAAGATAGGATTTCTCTGTGTAGCCCTGGCTATCCTGGAACTTGCTCTATAGACTAGGCTGGTCTCAAATTTAGAGATCTGCCTGCCTCTGCCTTCTGAGTGCTGGGATTAAAGGCTTCCACCACCCAGTCAAGTGATTTCTCTTTAGAGGCCTTGGGTTTAGCAGGGATGTTGTCAGTGTTGGAGGAGTGCTCTGATTTCCTGACATTTTGGTAAATGAGCAAGCAGAACTCAGACATCCCAAACAGCAGCTGTAACTATGCTTGTTCTTTGACCAGGAATCCTCTCTGGAGTCAAGTCCTCCTGACTTTGAGTCAGCCCACAGCCTGCGCTAGAATCCTTCAGCTTGCTCTTGTTTGAGGACAATCAGGAATTCAGGAGAACTGNGCTACTCTCAGCAGCCCCTTTGCTGTAGGGATCAGAGAAACCTCTGCCTGGAAGGCACACGGCTACATCTGTGATTCTCCCAAAGNCCCGCTTTTGGAAGAGTTTGTTTTGAGTGTGTTTGTTTTCACAGGAGCTAGTCTGTGTATGCTGGGGTCTGATAACATCTTTCTGTAAGAAAGAGCCGCNTTCTGAAGTCTCGGCAGTTGTAGAAGTATTTATATTTGGGGCTAAAAAGACCAACTGAGACTTGGTAAACAAGCGGATGGACATGAAACTGGATGCTAGGGAGGAGAATTGCAGCTCTGACGAATTACAGCCTGATTTGGAAAGGAGAGAGGTCTTCATTTAAACACCTTGGAAGTCAAGCAGCCTGGGATAAAGGGTCTGCAGTGGGTCCCTGAGCAAACATAGGTAGGGCTGTGAACTGGAATGCATCCTTTCTCTGGCCACTAAACTAATNCTTTATCAAAACAGCACCCAGCCTCTGAAAGAAGGTTTTCATATTGAAAAGAGCTTGCAGAACCTGGTTGCATCTCTTACATAATTCAGGAGGATTTCCCCCACTGGGCCAACATTCCTGGTGTTTCACTTCACCATTGCTCAGCCTTAACCATAGCTAGACTGATCTAGATTCTTGGAGAAGTCACAGGATTATTGGAATGTTTCCACATTTTTCATTTAAATCCACCGTCTATCTTATCTTTTGATTTATGCGACCTTGTAGGAGTTGTCAGCACCGTTAGGATTACAAACAGCTGTCTGTCTGTGTTCCTTGTGGCTTCCAATTAGGAATGAATTGAAATGGATAAATCCAGGCTCTGCAGGCTCTGCAGCATTCCTGTGTGTTGTTAATCAAGAGGAGGGTGTTTTTCTGCTTCAGACCTACGTCTGACTCTGGTGTGAGTGGAGTGGTAGGTGCTCCTGCCTGAGACCCGCAGGTGGTCTCTGCCTCTGAATGTGAGTGCTGGCTTTGTGCCAGACACTGGGCTAGACCCCAGAGGTTCCCAAGCACATAGAGCCAGGCACAGATCCTGCCTTGGTGAGAGCGCTCTCATGATAACTGTTTCATTACAAGCTAGTACAGGCGTCATGAGGAAACCCCATTGGCGTAGGAGAGTTCTGGAGGGAAACCCACCATACTTAGGGGGCTCGGCAGGCTGAGATCTGAAAGATGTTGTACACCAGGAGGAACTGGGTAAACAGGTGAGAAGATGGGATAGAGGGAGGGAGTCTGAGGAGAGGGAGGATCATGGTTGGCTGGGACCTTCCATCTTATTATCAGAGCAGTCTTCTCATATACTGCATGGTTCAGTGTCTCATCTACTAGGTGATTAGAAACTACCCTGACCTTCATCATCACTGTAGTGGAGATGCCGTGAATGCTACCTACCCACAACACCCTTCTGTTGTGACTGTACCGACCTAGAGCTCCTGAGGAGTCACCAGACTAGCTACCCCATATCACAGCTAATTGGGTGGAGGAATGTTGCCTCTGATGCAGATTGGTCTTGGGTTTCTCTCCTGGCAATTGAGGGTTGGGACATGAGGGGACTGACCTTGAGCAATGGGGAGCTGAGCTGAACAGTTTTATGTCCTGGGGAACTGAGGCAGCCTTGAAGATTATTGTACAGACTGAGGTGGTGATAGGGAAGCCTTTTGGTGGAGAGAAATGGAGATGCAAGCAGAGGCCGAGGGAAGAGAAATGGGTCACGTGTCCCTTGAAAGATGGGGCCTGTTCTTAACTTTGTGGTTCCCATGAGGCCAGGGGACTGTTTCTGCCCTTGAATTCCATGGAGTCTGTATCCTTCTGCCAGTCAGCCTTCATTTTCTTAAGCTAGCTTGGAGCTGGTGTTCCTCCTTGCAAGGAGAAGATCAGTTACAAGAATGAAGCAGATGAAGAATCTGAGAGCCAAGACTCACGTCTTGTTGCCTTGTCTGGCAAGGATAGTCNTAATGACTACTTCCTCTGGCCTTTGATCACTAATTCAGAGTCTGAAGTGGGTTGGGAAGGTGTAAGATGAATTTCTAAATGGTCTTGTTAAATAAAACACAGGGCCAGGGATAGGGGTGAAAGTCTGACAGAGATCAGAGGAATTAGGAACAGCTACCAGACTCACCTCACAAGCCGCTTGCTTCCGAAAGAGAGTGTGTCTTCCTATACCTCCACGCCTATATCCNTTTCTATTCTATTCTCCCATTGGCTCTCTCAGCCTAGCTACATCACTTCCTGTCTGTCTGTATAGACCTCCAGAATTCTATGGTTGATGTTGGGATTAAAGGNGTGTGTCTNCANGCTTGACTCTGTTCCTAGTGTGACCTGGAACTCACAGAGATCCAGACAGATCCTGCCTGCTAGGTGATAGGGTTAAGGCCATGTGCTGACATTGTAAGACTAGCAGCTGACCTTATTCCTCTGATCCTCAGATGAATTTTATTGGGGGACATAGATAAAATACCACCACAGGAAGGAGATATAGCACTAACTCTGTCTGACATTGTCCTCTGTGGATTCCCATGAAGCTGCCCACCCTTCTGGCAGATCTGGTCATGAAGGTGCCATTGGTGTCCTCCTTTTGATGTGGGCACAGGTTCTCAGTGAACTCTGTGTCTTCACTGAAGCTATTGTGGATGAACCCTAGGGCATCTAGTCCAACTGGTTACTATCCATTGAAATTACCTGGTGTTAGGATGGAGAGATGGCTCAGTGGTTAAGAGTACTTGTTGCTCTTTCAGAGGACCTGAGTTCAGTTCCTGGCACCCACACAGTAGCTCACAACCACCCTTAAATCCAGTTCCAAGAGATCCAATGCCTTTTGACCACCAAGGGCACCAGGCACACATGTGAGATATACATATATATATATNTNTATATATATATATGCAGCAAAATATTCATATACATAAAATAAATCTAAAAAATTCTTTTGGAAAAAAAATTACAGGATTTGGAAGTCACTTTATCTGAGCCTCTGGTGCTGAGNGGGAAGTGAAGCAGCTAAAATGTGGAGCTGATCATAAAGACAAATATGGGGATCCTGGCCTGTTGTAATTGTTGAATTGTGGTCCTTTGACCTGAAACAGGTGTTGAGNCCTGCCTGACCCATAATGCCTCAGAATATGACCTGACTTGGAAATAGGGCCTTGTAGATGTACTTACCCAAGACAACTCATTTGGAGGCAGAGGGGAATTGATCTAATATAAAGTGTCTTTATAAAGGGGGGAAATTCAGATAGAGACAGGCNTAGATAGAGGGGAGAAGAGGGGAAGAGAGAGAGGTTACCAGGTGAGTGACAGCACCACAAGCCTTGAAACACTGAGGACCAAGAGAAACTGGGAGAGGTAAGGAAACATTCCCTCTCATGTAGGTTTGAGGGGAGCANGGCACTGCCCATGCTGTGATTTCGGACTTCAGGGCTCCAGCATAGTGGGATACCAACTTTCCATTGTCTTAAGGCACCAGTTTGTGGTGTGATGTGATGATGAGATCCCTAACGTAGCTAACGTAGAGACTCTGTAGTGGTTTCTGCTTTTGGTTTGGTTTGGTTTGTTGAGGCAGGATCTCACGCTATAGCCCAGTCTTAGCCCCAAATTCATGGCAGTCCTACTTCAAACTCCTGAGTGCTGAGACTATAGCCATGAACCACCACACCCAGTTAATTATTTTAGTCTTTTATGTCATTCCTTTGAGTTGTACTGCAGCCTCTTGGGTGTGAAATGAAGATTCCAGAGGCCTGGGCGTTGTCTCTGGGGTGGGGTGTTTTATCAACCTCCATCCCTCCGAGGAATGTGGCGTGCTTTATGAATTCAGCAAGAAGCTAGAGCCTTAATGGAGAAAGTGGCAGGTAACACCTGTTTATGCCACCGTGTGCACATGGCCAGACACTTTTATAGCAAGTGTCTGTTAATGTTTGCAGAGTCCCTAAATCTGGAATTTGTGGGTGTAGACAGAAATGGAGCACTTATGTCTCTGTCTCAAGTAAATTTGGGGAACAATAGTTAGGAGTTTGGGAGCAGGACTCTGGACCTCAGCCCTGGTGGGTTTGGGTCCTGCTTGAGTGTGGCTGTTGGCCAGTTGCCCTTTCCACAGGTCCTCACCCTTGCTTGTGCATTAGAGTTACCCGTGGGACTTGCTCAAGGATGGATGCCGCTGCTTGAGAGCTTCTGTGGCAGCAGGTCTGGCAAGTAAGTGGCTGGAGAAATTTCATAATACGTTTCCAGGTGACGAAGATGTCACTAGCCCATGGACCAGCACTCTGAAAACTGCCCACCTTAGTCTCGCTAAGCCTCTGTTTTCCTACCTGTACAATGGGCTTTGTGACGTTTCCCACTTGTATGGTGGTGGGGTTTAGTGAGTAAGCCTCTCAGGTAAAGCGCTTAGCACACTGCTCTTCAGGNAACTCAGTCAATACCAGTGAACAAAGCTTGGGTTGAGATTGACATGCACGTCAGTGAGTTTGTGAAGTCTCTCCGAGGCGTTCCCGAGCATCTAAAGGTGATGTTGGATGGTGTGCCGAGATGATACCTCTTCCTGGGGTTTGATGAGAAGCAGATCTTCCTCCTGTAACTGTGGGACACTCACCACTGTACAGGCATTTCCTTTCCCATCTAAGCCGGTGCTTGAGCCTGGGATGAGTTCTTCCCTAGAAGTGGTACAAGGACAGCAGAGACTGTCCTTCACCTCAAGGCTCATCATACAGAAAGTCCTCACACCAGGGCTTTGTNAGCAGTCCTGCCATCAGGACCTGCAGCTGGCAGCCTTGGCTGCACCATGACAGCACTGCCCATCTGTGCAGGAAGTGTTCTCAACCTGAGCCCTTTCCCACGCTCCCAGCTACNTGCAGCAGTGTCCAGGCGTTCAAGNGTCAAGTGCCAAGGCCTTTCAGAAGCCACTGTATATGTATGTTCTGCNTCTCCTCTGGTTCGGGGTGAGCACAGACATGCAGACCGTTAGTGGATTGGNCCTCCTAACCCGATGTGACATCCTGGCACCAGGGCTCCTTGTTAGCTCCATCTTTGGGATTCTAGCCTNGGAAGACAGATAGTCCGTGTCAATAAATAGCTCCTTGTCTCCAGGATTCTGGCCCCACCAGAGGCCTGGGGCTCTGCTTGGGAGCTGTTGTCTTGTTGCTAAGATTCTTGGAGCCAGTCCAAGTTCACATTTCCCAGAGTGGTGGAGAATAGTTAATGACCACAAACCTCTGAAAACATATATGCTAGGCTCAGTTCAATATCATGTAAAAATAATCTTAATATCTGAGAGGATATTTCTGCTTTTGTTTGACTTTTATATAGCTGAGCTTTGAGGAAAAAAGTGAAAATTTTTTTCCATGTATGCGCAGTGAAAGCTTCCTTCTTCAATGCAGTGAACTCTTTTTGAGTTATTCCCAAGTGCAGAATAGCAAGCATGATTCTTTGACTTTACTTAGAGGTCATGAAGTAGATGGTATAAATATCTTGTTTCTACTTTTGAAAATTTTTCTTTGCCCTAACCACAAATTTCTCTCCTTAACATTCTTGTCTTATCCTATTGTAGGGCCACATTGTGGACAATATTTTAAGAAAACTTCTAATAATATATTCTTGGAGCTAAAGTGTCCCTNTATTGCCCCACCCTCCATCTCTCCCCCAATTCCTATTTAGCTCAACTGGCTGACTTATGGTATAAGTTAACATTGATTTTCTTGCCTGCCTGGATATGATATCTCCCAATCTAGTATGTCTACACGATTTCAGGAATTACTTACACATTTTTNCCCCTCACTCTCCTACTGGAATACTGAAATCCTGTGGGTAGGGATCTTCTCAGGCCAGTCTGTCTTGGCAGCCAAACTGAAAAGACATAAGGATGAGCTGGGAGGTGATGCNTGCCTTTAATCCCAGAACTGAGGAGTCATAGGTATTTGGAGCTCTGAGTTCAAGGCCAGCCTGATCTATAGAATGAGTTCCAGGACAGCCAGGGCTGCCCAGAGAAACCCTGTCTCAAAAAAACAAAACAAAATAAAAACACAAACAAGCAAACAAACAAAAAAGAAAGAGTGAAATCAAGGAGATATCTATCTGTCTGTCTGTCTGTCTATCTATCTATCTATCTATCTATCTATCTATCTATCTATCTATCTATCTATCTATCTCTAAGTGAAAATACATGAGAACTTAGGACAGTTTTAGATGCTTGATTGGTGTACTTAGTACAGATAAAAGCAGGGCCTGCATCTGGTCCTACACTATGGGAAGTCAATTTATAATTTATTCCCCTTCCCTTACTTAATAGTATAATATTGGATAGAAAGAGCTTTAAAAAACCAGTATTTACAGAGTTAAACATAATTTTCACTGTAGAATCCAGCGATCATGTTTCTAGATATTCACCCGAATGAGGTGAAACCTTATGTCCNCACAAATGTTCATGGCAGTGCCTTGAACTGGAAAAAAATCACAATATCCTTCAATAAGTGGATAGCTAGGTAAACCATAGTGTTTCTAGAATGCTTTTCAGTAGTGAGGAGAAAAGAGGTGCCAAGCGAAAGAAGCCAGTGTGACAAGGGTACACACTCTGTGCTCCCAACCACATGACATCATAGAAAAGGTAAAGAGTCAGCTTCAGGATTAGGGGCTGGCCATGAGCAGGGGGAACTGGGGCGCTGAGAGCAGTGGAAGTATGCATTCTCGCAAACGCAGTAAACACACAACACAGGAGAACAGATTTCAATGAACTGCATCGTTAGCAGTGACTGATTGATTGGTCACTAGCGTCCTAGAGCAATGCAAGGTGTTAATACCTCTTCACTCCCTAGTTTAGCTCAACATACAGACTCACTGCATGAGTTAAAGTTAATTTTCTTGCTTGCATGTAACTCCTTTCTCTTGTTTTCTGTCTCTTTCTGTCAGATGCTGGCCAGAGCCTAAGTATCCTTTCTCTGGTACTTTGGGCTTTTTTTTTTTCACTTTCTCTGAAGCTACCTTCCTTTTGTCATGTGACTGCTTGCCCAACCTTCATTTCTAACTCAAAAGGGTATGGATTTCTCTCTGTCTTTTCTACAACTCCTTCCACTCNGCAGCTGCTGAAATGTACAGGCTTCCTGCTCTGGGATTTTTCTTTTACATTCTAATGAGATTGTCCTTGAGCTTCCTTTGAAGTTCATTCTTAAGTTGTTTCATTAATGAGACTGCAACCCCTGAGAGGGGCCTCCGGTTGACCTGGCGACATGTGGTGTCATGAGCGGGACTTCTCCAAATTTCTGATGACAATATCACACAGGCCACACTGTACAGGCCACACACTATGGCAATTGTTCACAAAGAGGGAGAGGGCATTCCAGTACTGTTTATAGCTCACTGCAAGGTTGAGCAGTTCATGGCAAACATCACCAAAGGGTGCTGTGGAAGTACAACCTGTGTGTCAAAGCCTAGGAGTCCTTCCATGTCCTATGCCCCAAGAATTAATGGGGCCTGGAGCTTTTGTACATGGCCATGTAAGTGGATAAGCCTTCTGCTAGTGTTGGCCTAATAATACTGCCAAAGAGAGGTGGAGGGAGGGGGAAGGAGAGGTGAGGAGACAGGAAAGGGGAGGGAGGGGGAGAGGAGAGAGGAACAGAAAGACAGAGAGACAGAGTGACAGAGAGGGAGATAGAGAGACAGAGAGAGACCGACTTTGGGGGCAGAGCTCAGGCTTAAAAAACCATACATTCATTCATTTTCATAAGTTAAATTAAAATAGCATGAGCACCCCATTCTTCAGGTAGAGCAGAATCCACAGTGGAGACTTTTGCTTCCCATGGGAATGCACCAGATTCCTAGTTCCTGGTGCAGGATGAGGCACCTGGGTTGTAGCTCATGGAAGCCCCCTTGTGCCATTTTTCTTTTTGCTTTCCTGGTGGTGTCTGGTTCCATGCCCTTCTACTGTCCTCATGACAGTGTTTTTTGGTAGGGACTGTCATCTTGCTCTCCTTTGCAACCCTTAAACCTTTGATTGACCTGGGGGAGTTTCCATGACTCAAGGGGACTCACTATGTATGATGACCAGCACTCAGAGGCATGTAGAAGTCCCTTCCCATATAGGCCAGTGTTCTGTGGGACACTGCATGGGAATAGGGTGCAGGTTCCCACCTCTTCATACTCTCTTCCTGTGTGAGACTTTTCATCCTGGGACAAATACCCCAGAAAAACAACTTAAAGGGAGAAAAGTATTTTGGCTATCGTCTCATAGGTTTCAACCCATGACCAGTAGCTCTACTGTTTCCATCCCATAGCAAGGCAGAGTATCAGGATGGGAAGGAGATGCTGAGCAGAGGCCCCTACCTCATGGAAGCAGTCAGCAAGATATGTGGGGGTGGTAGGAGAGACAGAGAGAGAGCGAGACTATATCCCCCAAGGATACACCCCCTCAGTGACCTACTTCCTCCAACTGGGCTCAGCTAGGGTTTCTATCACCTCCCAAAATAGTGCTGCCAGCTGGGGACCAAGCCTTCAGCACAGGAGGTCATGGGGCATTTCATATTCAGTTAGGATGTTACCTGTTGGCCCACCATTTATTTTTTCCAGGACCTGCTCTCCTTTCTCTTAGAGTCTACCTTGGTCATAAAACACTTTAGTCATTATGGAAAACANTCAAGAAATTACTCAAAACATGAAAAATAGTGCTATTATTTGGGCTGACAACCCCACTGTTGAGTATATAGCGTACACCCTTGGGAAACAAAGTCATACTCTCCTCTTGTGTGAGACTGCTAAAGAGGCACCAGCACGCTCGTGTTCACTGCAATGGTATTCACAATGGCCAAGAAATGAATGGGTAGAGAAAGTGTGGTACAGAGGAACAGTGGAAAGCTACTTAGTATGACACCATTCTGTCATTTGCAATAACATAGATGGAAAGCATAATGATAAAAGAAAGAAAAAAAAAGAAAAAGAAAAAGAAAAACAAAACCAACAACAACAAAATACCCCGTCAGGCTCAGAAAAACAGGGTGTACGTGATCTTACGCACTTGTGGAATATAGAAAAGTGATTTTGTGGAGATTGAGATTAGAAAGTGGTTAAGGCTAGGCAGAGTAGGAGGGAGAAAGGAGCAGGGACATAGAGGCTAAGTAACATAGAGTAAGATGCTATTCCACAGTGGGGCAATGGTAGACAATAATGCACTGTATATTT
>LZPO01054714.1:1057452-1070829 GCA_001675575.1 Neotoma lepida
CTAGGAGTTCTTTGGCTAATGAAGAGGATGAATGGATATTGGGAATTCCTTAGAAATATCTTTCACTTGGGAATTCCTTAGAAATATCTTTCACTTGAGCCTAAACACTACGGGGCCCTGCGGCATGTTGTCTTGGAGTCCACGCTGTAGTAAGTAACATGTGTTCTAGCACACCCACTTGTTTATGGGTAGGACATTTGAGGACCAGCGTATAAAAGAAACTTCTCTAGGTGCACATGTTAAATGAAGCAGCCCTTTTGTCTTACACTGACTCTCACATGTCCAAAGAGCAGCACTCAGCCCTTTCTGGTTCCACCCTGTGACAGTGTCCAACCCTAACCTGCCCAACCCATCTCTGGACTAGAGCCACCTCACCCCTTTTCCTAACCAATTCTCTACTTAATGTCTTTCTCAGTTGTCCTTCCCCTAACTGTGGGTCACAATTTTCATCATAGGGAACAACTNGTATTGATTGATGGGGATGGTCTCTNTAGAAGAAATGGCTAATTTGGGTGTACAATGGGAAAAGGGTACTGGGATTGATTAAGAGGTCTGGGATTGATTAAGAGGTCTGTTATGGTTTTTGCTGAAGAAATGATGAGTCTTGAGGCTGGATTGATTTGAGCCCTGCTGGCTTCTCCTTCTAGCTTGAGGGGGAAAGCACTCCATAGGTGTAACCCACAGGTGTCTGGAATTCATTTAGATATTCTGTTCTTAAAAGCGAGGTGAACTTTTAGCTGCACTGAAGCCATCTGGAAGAGGAAGGGCTGAGGGTGTGATTCCTCACACAACAGGTGCTCTCAGCCATCCATTACCCAGGCAGCCCCATCTGATCCTGTCTTGCATCAGAAAGATAACTCTTATCACCACTCCATAAGCTGAATCTATAAAAATAGACAGGATTGGATTGTGACAAGTGCCCTCGAGTGACTGAGGCAGCCTCACATTTAGGCTCCGGTGACAGCTCCCTCACGGGTCAGACACTAAATATATCTTCTTACTGTGACAAAGTCAGGGTCAGGGAGCACACCAACCACATGATCTTCCCCAGTCACAAGGGGAGAGACCCTGAGCCCTCTGTCCTCAGAATCTATTCCTGAACTAGACACAGTCTGAGAATAGAATTTCTGTATCCTGATCAACTGTTCTACTTGGGGTCTTTATGTGGGATGCACCATACCACACTCTGACAAGTGTGCAGACAGCTGTGGAGGAGGGGGCAGGACCCTGAGGCATGTCTTGAGAGAACTGCTTGGATGAGGGAGGGTTCCTTTCCAGCTGTGTCATGGGCTATGAGGAAAGGAAGAAGCCAGGGTTGGTGGGGCTGGAAGGGAGAAGGGACTTGGAGCACCCTGTCTGCCTCGGCAAATCACGGAAGATACCGATCTGATTCACTGCAGAATGAATCCGTGGCNGGGGACTTACATTTGGTCAGACATGTTCATTCTTCCACTAGCACTTCATTTCATGAATACTGCACACCTGTTAGTTCAGCTGAAATTTTAATTACACAAATATTACATTAATACATTTCTTATTGTAAAACCTTGGAACAATACAGAAATAGAAAAAGAAAAGAATTTTTCCTTTGCCCTCTATGTATTCTGTTTTCTCTTTTCAGAAGTAGCTGTGCTCACAATTTAATGCTCTTTTTAATATTTTTTTGTGTTTATACCAGATACCATACCACAGCCTCTTTCTCAGATACACAAATAGTAGTGTAGTATAGTATAAAATGCGATAAGTAATTATCACATGTGCAATCAGATAGCTATACACTCTTGAGTACTTTTTTCTATAGACTTTGGATTCCATCTCTGTAAAATGAAAGTATTAATATTTACCTGACAGGGTCATTGAAAAGATTAGATGGAACGTTGGACAGTGACCAACAGAGAAGGTCTTATTATTATTATACATTTAAATAAGAGTGTATGATTTATGGCCATACTAGTTACTCATTACTGTAAATAAATCACACCAAAAATTCTGGCTTTAAAAATGTGATTAAAATGAGCAAATATTATCTCACAGAGTCTGCACATCAGGAACTTAGGAGTGGTGGGTGGTTCTAAGACCCAGGCTCTTTGATGCTGGCAGAGGCTGCAGTCCTCTGAAGGTCCAGCTAGGAATGTGAGGAATCTTCTTCCAATATGACCCACTTATATCTTGTCACCAGGACATTCCTGTTGATTGCTTAAATGTCCCCAAGACATGGCAACTGGCTTCCCCCTCAAATAAGCAATACAGGAAAGAGAGAGCAAGGAGGAAGACATGTCATACTTTATGGCTGTCTGTAGGTCTCAAACCACCACATCATCCTGTTCCCTAAAAAAAGGAATTACTAATTCCAGTTCACATTCAAGGGAAAGGGACTGAAGGGAACTGGCTGGCAGAATATGAACATATTTTATGACCACCACAGAGGTTATCTTAGGCATGTGTAGTAATTGTGCCCCATGCATTGTCTTATTACAATTTGCTTTTTTCCATTTACTACCTTTCATTTCAACATCTTGGCAACTTTTCCAAGTCCACACATATAGAACAGTGTCTGTCTCACTGTGTGGCATGTCATTGTGAAGGTGTGCTACCATTTCTTAATCATCTCTGTTTGCTGAGCATTTGTCTTTACTTATTTTATATATATATGTATATATATATATATATATGTATAATTTGTTGCAGAGAACAAGGGCTAAGTGGGTTAAAGAGCACTTCTTACAGATCCATAGTCAAAAGAAAAGTTCCAAACAGCAGTGACATTGTTTCCAAGTAGTCAGACAGGTTTTTCATGCAGGACACCTACACGCACACTGTCACCATTCCAGAGCAGCCGCTGCCACCCCTGGGGTTTGACCCTGTACCCTGAGTGAGGTGTTCTTGAGACCCTAAGGAATGATTTCAGCCTGATAGGGAGTTGGAGGGCAGAATGTTTCCAGGGTTAGACAGCTGGACCTTAATGAGGTCCACACTAATTTGAGTCTTAACTTGTCATTACTAATGGATTTGGGCAGCTACCTGCCATCCCTCCCTTTTCCATCTACAACTCTTTGTTCATGGTGGCGTGGTCTGGCCTCTCAGGGTGAGTTAGGATTAAAGTCAAAGACTGGAAATCCATGCAATATGCATTTACATTTCCAGCCTCCCTTATACACGCTGGAAAATGTAGTGAGTTTGTTATTGAGGTTTCTGTTACTATATCACAGTGACGGAGATAGTCAACTTGTATGAATGGAAGGTTTATTTTGGCTGAGAGCTTCAGTCTATGATTTGTTGGTCCTGTTGCTTTAAGTGAGGCAGTACATCATGGCAAGACTGCATGGAAGAGTAGAACTGCTCACCGGAACTGTGGGCACTTCTTTAGCAACCCAGAGCATCAGCCTTCTGGAGAGTCTTGTCTTCGGATGCACAGACGACCTGACATTTCTGGCTCAGCTGAATGGAGGGTTCCCTGGACATGTAGATGGGTTTATCATCTCTAGGCAGAAATGGCCTTTGCCATGTAACATTCTTTTCTCTCTCTCTCTCTCTCTCTCTCTGTCCCAACTTTGTCACTGGGAAACATAACATAGCAAACTATTCTATGAAAGCTCAAATGTAAACTGTATCTACATCCTTTTCTAATGAGATACTCTTGTGTAGGGTCAGGGTACACTCTCAGTATTCCTGCAGAGGATGACAGGGAAATCTCCCACGTGATGACAGCCAGATTCAGGTATATTATCCAGGCAGAAAAAAAATAGCTCCTAGATAGTGAGGCGGTCTTTCAGTGAAGTGGAGAGAAAATATGTTAAGAATCTCATACTGATGTAAAAAGACCTTGAGGTTTTTTTAGGGAAAAAAAAGCAGACCCAGTTTTTTGTGTGTATTGGACCACTCTAGCTATCTCTAGAAGCAACTTTGGCCATGTATGGAAGAAAACCAAGGGCTGAATCAGCCTACAATTATCTAACTTTTGATAAAAATCACTGGGACTGGGAGAGTCACAATTTGTTTTGGTTTTTCGAGATAGGGTTTCTCTGTGTAGCCTGGGCTGTCCTGGAACTCAATCTGTAGATCAGTCTGGCCTTGAATTTACAGCGATCTACCTGCCTCTGCCTCTCAANTGCTGGGATTAAAGGCATGCACCACCANGGCCTGGCTGTGTCTTAATTTTTTTAATGTTTTTAGCAGAAAGAAGTTTTCCTGGAGTTAGATTTGAATAAAAAAAAAAAAAAGAAAGAAAAGGACTTGATTGCTCCTAGGAAGGGTGGAGGAGAAGGTTTATTGTAGGTAGAAGGGAGAGACACATCTAGGAGAGTCCAGAGTGGACATGGTCACACTGAGCTGGGCCATGGAGAAGAGGGCAGGGGAAGGGAGAAGGCAAAAAAGGGAACCAGGTGCAGCAGCCAGGAGGTCAAAGCTACAAAAGATGCAGGTAACCAGACTGTCTGGATTATGTAGGGAGGAGCCTCTGGGGGAAGGGCAGCCCANCCCCTGGACTGGAGAGCTCAGAGTAGAGGGCAGGATAGGCCAGCCATGCCCTGTAACATGTAAGGGCTGAAGGATGCTGGGAGAACCTGGCAGCCCGATCTTCTTTGATATGTTAAGTAAGCACCTCAGCCGTTTGTCCCTGGTTTGAACCTTAACAGGATTCCAGTTTCTGGTCTTTACCAAGGAAGCGACTCTCTGGCCTTTGGTCTCTTGTTTTATAAGGCTACCTGCTTTGCAGGGAAACGCCAGACACATGTATTCGCTAACACGGCTACTCTTTCAGGACTGCCACCATCACTGTTGTCCCTCNGACCATGGCCACTCACCCACCACCTCTGCTGTTAGAATCAACAAATCAGGCTCCATTGCTGTTGGTCTTCCCTGTTACAGATGCAAATGTTTTAAATGAAGAAGCCAAACCTTCCTTTCAATGAACAGGAGGGAGGAATCATAGCATTACATTCCTCTCTCCTCTTGAAAATAGATTACCTTCCTTTGGGTCTTGGAAGGAACATCTGGCAAGAAGATTGGTCCAGCTGTTAANGCCCCGGGAGACAGGGGAAACGCTGTCTGCATCCCTCTGCCTGGTTCTGCAACTGTGCTTTAGATTTCAGGCCTTTGCAGGGGGCAAGATGTGTACGCTGCTGTTCAGTTTGCAGGGCTGTGCGGTTTCTGCCTGCTAGCAAGAAATTAGATTTCCTCTCTATTTGATCCTCTTCTCTGAGTCTCTGAATGAAAAGATTGTCCCCTCCCCCTCCCTGTAGAGGCTGCAGGTGTCATTTCAAGTCAGCTCAGGTAGTGGATACNAGGCAGCCACGTAGCAAGCAGTGTAGAATCCTGTCCTTCGTGTCTCCATTTCCCCAACCAGAGTGCGGGTCTCACTAACGAGCGTGGGAATTCTAAAAGCAGCTCTTCTAATCACAAGGAAGGCCGCTANATCTCTTTTTGCTAAAAGAGACTTCTAGCTTTTGAAAATTGCAATGACTTTCATTACAGTGACTAATAAATCAAATAAAGAAAATAAGCCATCCACAGTCAGAGCTCACAGTGCGGATACGTTCAGTGTTTTTTCCTATGCCTGTTTATGAATTCTATTTTCAAATAGGAATGCAATCATATTCCATAATGCAGTCTTCGGTGCATTTGCATGAATTGCTGAGATACGGTCAACAGCTTTCTAGATCTTTTGGTCCTTCTCTGAGGCATTTTTTGTTTGTTTGTTTTGTTTTGTTTTTGAAGACAGGGTTTCTCCGTGTAGCCCTGGCTGTTCTGGAACTTTCTATGTAGACCAATTTGGAATCCACCTGCTGCTGCCTCCTTTAATCTGCTGGGATTAAAGGCATGTGCCACCACTGCCTGGCAGGCATGATTTTTTAATAGCTTTTAAATTCTCTGGTGGTGGCATCTTCATTATCTAGGTAATTGAACCAGTTTGCTCTTGGTGAACACTGAGGCGGTTCTCTGTTTTCTTGCACAGTTACTAACAGTGTTGTGACTCATACCCAGCCCTGCGTGTTTTCTTGGTTGTTCCTCTCCAGGGCCTGTGCTTGACAAAGGATTTGCTCGAAGGCTGTACTCATTCAAAAGATTGAAAGAATTCACGTTGCTAGCTGGNCTTCACAGAGAGGCTCTGTCATGTGAAAGGTATAAGATACCACATGACTTTTAAGGTGCTGCCTGGGGGCCTCTGGGCACAGCTCTGCATGATGGTCAGGCAGGCATGATTATTCATATTTTGGAAGCTAGAAGGCTCCATTGCAAAGAGCCCACGGAGATACCCCCAGGTAGCCAAATGNAGTGAACTCCCATAAAGAGCTCGTGTGATAAAGTGAACAAAATAAAATGACTCTGGGAGCTGCTTTGAGGCTCTTCNTCTTTTTCCTAGCTGGATTTTGTTTTTGACTGATGCNTGGTAATTGTATATTCATTTGATGGGAATGAGCTACTGAGGACAATGGCCTGTTAAGTATTTAGNAATGAAAGCGTGGTCTCAGTACACAGGAGAGCACTTCTCTTCCTGCTTTCTGTTCTGAGAGCAGGCCCCTGAGGACTCAGGAGTCCAGCTTGTCCAAAATTCTCAAGCAGTTAAGTGACTTAGGCAAGGCCACTCAGAGTGTCAGTGGCCAAGTCAGAAACAGAAGTCAGCGCTTCCTGTGACAAAGCATGTGCTTTTGAAGACAGCTGTGCTCTTGNCATTGGCCAAGTCCCTCAAACTTCTATAGTTGTCTCTGTAAGAGCAGTGGGCTGGGAATCTGGTTAAAATGCGGGTCCCCATCTAACAGTCTGGGGNTGGGTCCTCAGTTTCCTGCATTGTTTTGCAAGTTCCCAGATGATTTCTTTGGCTGGGGCTACTCTTGGATCAGCAAGCAGCCAGAGCATGGCTCAGTAAACAGCAGAGCAAATGACCTAGATAAAGGCAGGGCTCACCGGCCAATAGACCAACATTTGAAATGCTGATGACTGAGAAGGGTGTTCCCAATAGTTATGAGTCTTAAAGGTCATATCCTGCTTCTGCTAGAAACACCCGGGCATGGGATCACTCAACTGGCCAGACGAAGGCTTTTCAGACACACCTCTTAACAGTACAATCGGCCCCTTTATTGTGTGGAAGAAGCTGCAGCACGGCAGCCAGNATAGAAGCTTTAATATTCCAAAGGCGCTCCCAGTGTCCCCCGGGATCCTAATTAATCACCTGGAGATAGACCAAGGAGTCTGGGAAGGGAAGAGATTCTCACACCACTGCAACGTCAGCTGCTTTGACACTTGGATGACGAAAAATAGCGCTTAATGAGAAAAGGAGTGAACCGGAGACAGGGCACAGGAGCAGAAGGCCTTGGCCTGTGAAGTTTCTGCATTACAAGCATGGCTTACCCACTCCCAAGCACAGGCAAAAGACGTCAGCATTATTCAGGGACTGGACACGGAGTTAATAGTAGTTACTATTAACAGTTTTCAAGGCAGGGGGAGAGGTTGCTTGACTCCATGGAGGGGTGAACACAGTCAGGCCAAGCAGAGCCAGCCCTGTGGCCAGGGTTGGAGGGTTGAGCCTACTTATTATTTCTTCAAATTTAGAACCAGGAAATGCCAGCATTAAAGCTGGAGCATGAGTCATAGGAAAATATGTAGAGGCAGAGAAAGCTGGAGTTTTGAACCTGTGCTCCCTGGAGCTCCAAAGAGTCTATGGGAAGGCATTTCAGGGTCTGTTGCTAGTGTCAGGTGTGAAAGGGATGTGGTCCTTCATCTCAGGTTTAGTGTAACTTGGTATCCACTTTATGTGTTTGGATTCTGAATATGATGTATTTTTACAAAGGGTCTTAGGCTTAAAGTCTCTTTATTTGACAGCTCAGAGGAGGAATATAACTTCTTAGAGATTTATAGCCAGTTTGTGATGTATCAGGGAGGTATTTGCTCTGAGGGTATGGATGTACCACAGTATTATAGGTTAAACTATAAAGGACTTTAAATGCCCTCAACACTGGCATCTTTTCCTTTAGGGCAGCCTATTTATTTTGTTCCATTTACCCAGTTCAAATCTCACCCAAACCCAAATCAATACNGTTTATACCATGATCTGGGAGGAGGACCAGGCTATNCCATGTCAGACAAAGTTATCTGTGTGGTGTGGTATGTGTGGCCCTCAGTCAGCCTCTACTGGTGCTCATCTAACTGGAATTCCTGCTCTGGGTGGGCCAGGTTTTCAGATGAAGTCATGTTAGTGCGCCTGAGAATCGGAGTACTGGTTTATGACTGTCCATTACCAAACGAGGAACAACTTCACCAGCACAAACCCTGGCTGTGTTATAAGCATGGGGTATAATGTGGACCACACACTGGTTAATAGGACCAGTCACTCAGTTTCTGGTTGTTTTCTTTGATAAGTTCAGGTACAAAGGACAGTGGGCAATGCTTTCAGCATCAGTTTAGAAGTCTCCTCATTTCTACCTTGTTCTCTTATTTGTGGTGATCTCCATCAAGATGGGGCTTATGTTTGCTCTGCCCTGGGTCTGAGCTGGTGCAACATCAAAGACTATCTACCTCTCACAGTTTTACTATGGAGAAAAATAATTTCTTTTTTTTTTTGAAGGCACTATACCGTCTGTCAACCCACATCAAGGCTGTACTGTTTAAGACAGTAAGAGTCTAGCATTTTATTATTGTATCAGGCATGTAGCCTATCTTAACTGACATAGGTAGTTTTATAAAAAAAATAAAAATAAAACAATAAGAGGTTATATTGGACATTGCTGATTTTACCATAACTTTTCTGTTTGCTTCATAGTTCATCTCCAACTTGATGGTCTACTATCAAATAACCATGTGATTAAAGAATTCATATCGGAAGGCTTTAAGATTGATTATAGATGAATTGCTGAAAATTTGTGAATCATACTTCATTAAAATAAATCACAAAGAGAGTGTAATAAATGGTAAAAATAACTGGTATTTGGTGAATGCTACATTNGTGATCAGTGAGGTCTGGCACATTGCTAATCATCATCACTGACTCCAAAGAGCCTGGTCAGCACTGTTTTCCTTAGCAGGCTAAAGGACTTCTGTTTCAACCTGAGTCCAGTCCTGTATTTCTAGACTGTGCCTTTCTGACTTAATGGGAAAATGTCATTGATATTCATCTCCCTTAGATTTTTTTCCCCTGGTACCAGAAAATTAAAATAATTAGGAGTTCTGAAANGGAACTAATTTTGTAAAAAATAGTATTTAATTTTCCTTTCAGGCTGTTTTGTGAGCATAAAATCCAAACTCTGGTCATGCGGATGCCACACTTGCTTCCATGTAAATTGCAAGTAAGTTACTACCCACTTCAGTTCCACTTTCACAAAACAAGATGGTTCCAACGACTGACTCAGCTTCTAAGTCTTTGGAATCTTTTTATTGCCCCACCTTTCTGGAGATCANAGGACAACTTGCAGGCACTGGCTTTCTCCTTCTGTCACTGGGTCCTAGGGATNAAACTCAGGCCAGCAGGCTTTGTGATGAGTACATTTACCCTCTAAGTCACTTGCAGGCCAGGCTCTAAGTCTCTGTTTTTCACAGAATCCACTGTAGTTAGAGGAGGATCACATGATCCAGAGCCTGACTTTTCCAGCTAAGAGGACCCTGTGCTGTCCTTAGCAGGCGATGCTTGTGGCTGGTGGGTGGGGNTGGCAACCTAATAGAAGGATTACATATTCTAGAGCTCCAGGAGATATTTGGGGAGGATTTTGTTTCATTTCTTATTTGTTTATTTTGTTGGCTGCTAGTATTCATGAGTGGAAATGAGTAGTAGATGTTCAAACAGAAAACTTCACTGAATAACTTTAGGTAAAATTTTATCTGCTGCATTTGAAGGCACAGATTAGGAACCATTTCTTTCTCGTGTTTGGGTCAGCATGATGAGTACATACAATGCTNAGTTCAACGACATAAGCAGAAGCACCGTCTTCATAAGTCCCACGACACAAAGGGGACAAGGACAAAGCTGAGATTCTGGTCCCTTGCTCTTCACTGGTGTCTGCCCCCTTTCATCTCTAAGGATTCCACAAACAGAGTCTGGCTTTCTTTAGCTGCCTTGGGGTGCCATCTGTGGCACTTGACTCAGTGGGCTCTGTAGGGGTTTCCAATATGAAGATGGCTTGTGGGTAGTGCAAGACAAGCTTGGCTGCAGGAGGGGTGGGAATGTGGGCATGGAGCCTCTCTAGTTTGCCCCTCACTGAAGAGTGCCATGAAGGCTGGGCACCAGTTCTAAGAAGTGGCTGAGCAGGGGACCATCAGTTTGCCCTCCTAGGAATGCTCCTAAGGGCATGGGAGTGTGGCCTGAGCACACTTGAGAGACTTGTGTGACCTGCTACTCTAGTTGGAGCAGTGATTTGGCCAAGGATAGGAGTCTCCTTTCTATGGCTCAGATACCTGTGTTAGAAACAAGGATGAGAGAGAAGGGCCTCGGGTCACTCTTGTCTGAGCACATCTACTCTCATAGTGTTTAAACTGTGTTACAGACCCTAAGGATGTCTCTGAGTAGAAGAGGAACAAGGAAAGGTGGAACATTTATAGCACAATACATCTGCCAATGTACTCCAATATTTAAATATTGATATTCTGTAGACAGATATTCTAAACTTCTTAATTATATTTGTGTGTGTGTATAAGATATGCGTGTATATGAACATATTCACACATGCATGGTACATGTGTGGAGGCTAGAAGATGACTTGGGCGAATCTGTTCTCTTCTTCTACTATGTGGGTCCCAGGGTTTGGACTCAGGTCATCAGGATTGTTGGCAGGAGCCTCTATCTACCGTGTTCTCAGGCTGCCCTGGAAGGGTATTCAAACAGTGATTTCTATGACTGGCAATGTTTGATGTCTCCTGACCTCCCCTAAACTTCTGCATTCATTACTTTTCTTGTTGCCAGACAAGAAATTAAAGGAAGAGACGATTTATTACAGCTGGCAGTTCAAGAAGATACATCCATCATTGCAGGGAGGCAGGGCGGAAGAAGCCAGAGTCTAATTGGTCCCCTNTGTCCTCAGCTGGGAGGCAGAGGGCAAACAGGAAGTAGAGAAGAACTATAAACTCTTAAAGCCTGCTCCCAGTGACTCACTTCCTCCAGCAAGCTTCCACTTACTAAAGGGTCCANAGCCTTTCAAACAAGTGCTAACAGCTGGGGACCGAGTGTTGAAACACGTGAACCTGCGGGGGACATTTCATATTCAAACCACAACAATGTCCCTGATGACTAATGTCAATCAGTGTCATTATTTTTAACTTTGTTAAATGTGATCTCATAGCCTTCCTAAGGAATCTGTGTTTAGAGAATATGCCTTATGTAATACTAGAATTCCTGGGGCGGGGGTGGGCACGCATTTGCAGTGTATACTGGAAATCTCCAGAATCTTAAGTAGAACAAGGGAGTAGCTGATGCTAAGGCCAGCCCCGAGTGAAGACAGTGTGTCTTCTGTGTCACCAGCTGCCCTACCATCAACTCCTGTGCTCCAGCCACTGCTCCTGTTCCTGAGCCCTGCTTGGACACACACTATGAGGCCAAGGTCTCTTTCTCTCACTTCTGCAGTACAATGTTGGGAGATGACATTCCTCATTTCTGATAAGCTATAAATTCATTATTAGGATGGGGTATGAATACAGCCACATCTTAATCTATTTTTTTAAAAAAGATATAGTACTCAGGCTACCACCCCATACCTCCCTTTCTCATGTACAAGGTCCTTCTGGGACCATTGACGTGTTTTCCTACCAGCTGGACCATTGTTGGGACTATTTACTTCTATCCTTCCAATCTGGGAAGAGGGGTGGGTTTGTGGTCCCTTCCGTCTAAGAAGGATGCTTTTACTAGTTTCTTTTCCTCTTCGGGCTGCCTTTTCCTAGGACTTCTTGTATAAGGGGTTAGAGATGAAGGCAGCTTGGGCAAGACCTAGAGAGAAACTCCCAGTACCTCCAATTTCCTGGAGGAGCCTCTCAACTGATTTTTTTTGTAACTGCAGAAATCTGCCCCAAGGTGATTTGCTGCATTGACTTTCTGTCACTATGATGAAGTACTTGAGGAAATCAGCTTACAGGAAGGAAGACTTATTTTGGTTCCTATTTCAGAGGATTCAGTCCATGGTCACGTGGCTCCATTATTCTGAGGAAGAGCATCATGGTGAGGAGGGTGTGTGGTAGAGCAAAGCTATTCACTCCTTCATGGTGGCCAGGAAAGGAGAGCAGCTAGGGACCAAGTGTAGCCTTCAAGGACATGCGTCAGTGACTTACTTCCTCCAACTGACCTCACCGCCTACAGTTTCGAGCACCTCCCAATTGCTCATAAATCTTTGGACTCTTCACTGGGATTAATCCATTAATGAGATTAGAGCCCTCATGACCAAATTACTTTCCAAAGGTCCCCCTCTGAATGTGATTGCTCTAGGGTCCAAGCTTTCAATGCACCAACATTGGGATCATCTCGGATCCAAACCACAGCACTTGCTGTCTCTGAACTTCTAGGCATGATGGAGGCTGGCATGGTACAACTCCACTTCATTCACTCTCTTACAAAACAGACTCAAACAGGCCTTAACAGCCAGCAGGGACTCACTGGGGCACTCATGTATTTCTGTCATTCATTCTGCTCAGAACTTCCATGTTTTCAGACCTGGTCTCCACTTCCTTCAACCTTTCTCTTCCAGAATGCTTTCTCCTGGATCTTCGTTTCTAAGTACTCCTAACCCTCAGAGGCGGCTCAGAAAGCCTCTCTTCCGCTCTGCCCTTCCGACATTCTTAAACTGAAGGTCTTGAAGTGATGTGTTTTTCCTCACTGTCCAGCGCTGTTCTTTGCCTCTGCCAGGTGCATCCCACTCCATTAGCTGTCCTGGCTTGTTAGCTGCCTGTTGGAGCACAGTGGCTGATGGCACTGTCTTTGGACTGCTTCTGTACCCTGGCTCCTCAGTTTTGGGCTTTGTGGGACTTAGTCTTACCTCTCTGATGCTCCTCAGTAGAAAGAGGATGATGTGATGTCTTTGTCTTCTGTTTATTGTGATGCTTACACAGGCTAACTCTTCCTGGAGAGATAAAAGGTCAGCTATTCGTTCTATAAATACTTATTGTGTGTCAGACTCTGAAGATCTTATGCCAAACATCCAAGTCATTTCTTTCCTATTTTAATGATGAAGAAACACAATAAACAACAAATAAATCCTGAAACCATTATGCACACTAACAGTGTCTGCCAGTCACTGTTCTAAGCATTTTAATGGGCTGCAAGAGCTTTTCCTTCACAAAACTCCCCTGAGTTATACATAGTCATTATCTGCTTACAGATATGCAATGAAACAGTAAATATTTTACACCAAATACAATAGCTAGGAAGTGGTCCCACTGACAGCGTGTGTGTCTGTGTGTGTGTGTGTGTGT
>LZPO01054714.1:1130446-1150205 GCA_001675575.1 Neotoma lepida
AAATCATGCCTTCACTACACATATTTTGCATTTGAGTAAAAAAAAACTCTCATTATTTTAAAAGTGGTGAGCTTTGTGAAAGTGTTTTGAAACAGAAACATGAAAATGTTAAAGGCACAATAAGAGGGAAGTGAATGCTACATATAAAATACTGTATTTCAAGTCTTCTAGGTTACTCCAGTCCAAAACCTTCTGAATTTGAGATTCCAATGATCAGCTTCTGTTTCAGATCTTTTTTGCTCTTGTATGGGGGAAGGCAGAGTTGATTGAAGCAAGTGTGTGCCACAGGTAACCTAGGGAAAAGTAAGTGTTTAAGGAATACTGTCTTAAAACACACACAGAATGACTAGAAAATGTTAAAAACCACTGCACATATTCAGGTCTTTTTTACTGTTACGTGATGACTCATCTCTTCCTTACTGAACAAATACTTACTGAATATCTAAGTACCAAGTTTCTGGACAGCAGGAACATGTGTACAGACAAGACAATCAGTATGCCTGCCTTCAGTAAACTCTAATTTGAAAAGCATTTTGTTTGGAGTCAGACAGACCTGAATTTAAATACTGTTTCNCTCACTTACCTGCCGTAGGACTTTGTTTGAAGTGCTTAATGTCTCCACATCTGTATCCTCATCTATATGGTAAACTATGCACTTACATTAAAAGATTAAGACTGTGACCTATGCAAAACACCTAATGAAGTAGTAGACACTATATTGTTATAGTTCAGTCTTGATTATCAGAAAGTTATGAAAAGTCATTTTGGGCCTTCTTTCAAAGCTGCTGTCCTCTGCACATGAAGCACTCAGTGCTTGAAATCTCTTGATCAGCTCCCACAACATTTTACCTGATGACACCGTTATCTTCATCCGAGTTTCTAGAGGTATCTAGAAATTTATGAATTCCACAGCATCACAATAGCTTTCCACAAAGTCAGTATGTAAAAATGGAGAATAAGCCAGNGAACACTTAAAAAGAATTTTGTAATATCAGAACTTACACTGCAAGACCATACAAAAAGACAACTCCTACGTCTGTTATGGTTTATGGAGCCCCTGGCTTAGGCTAAGCACTGGAGCATATGTCTGCTATGCATTGCTTCATTTAAGCCCCAAAGCAACCTAAAAATGGTTGNTATCCCCAGTGTATAGATGAGGAAACTTAGACATGGGAATATACAGACCAAGTATTCAAAGCTACAGAGCTGGAAAGGTGTAAGCGTGAGTTTCAAACCCAGTCTAGTCTGACTCCAAACTGACTGTTTGCTAAAATGGAAAGCTTTGCCAATTCCCTTTCAACGTCGACCCATCAGTCTTCAACAGTGTGCCTTACAGAAGGGATGAAATTCTTACTTCAGATGGAATACTAACCTTGCCTTTGACGAATACTGTCACTTACTGGATAGAAACGTCATGCATCTTTGACAGTCAGTTATATTTAATCAATGTGAGGTTCCTACTGGGAATCTAGAGTCACTCCAGAGTCAGAACTAAGCCATGTTAGCTCCTAAAATAATCTCTGAAGGAAAAATAATTGGAGACATTTATATGTTGCCTTTGTATTAAAANAAGCTATTCATATTACCTTTCAAATTGGTCATATTTTTGTTGCTATAAATGTTCCAAAAAATTTCTGTTGAACAAATTAATCTTCAAACGCAAAAACCTTCTCTTGAGGTGTTCTCATTTTAGATCATTTAATTATGAGTCATACAGAAATTTATTAATTATATATAAATACTTACTTATGCTTTTAAATCTAATCTTTTTTTCTTTTCGTTTATTTTTGTATGTGGGGTATGCTCATGTGCACGTGTGGCGGTACACACACTCATATGCACACATGGAGGCCAGAGGAGGATACCGGCTGTCTCTTCTACCACTCTGCCTTTATTTCATTGAAACAGGCTCTTTGACTGACCCTGAGACTTGTCTTTTCTTTGGTTAGGCTGGCTGTTAGGNNAGCCCCAGTGGTCCTCCCGGGTCCCCGGTCTTCCTCCAGCTCAGGGTTATAAGCTAACGTGCCGTACCTGTGCTAGGAATCTAACTCAGATGTTTGTGCTTAACCACNGAGCAATATTCTGAGCCATCAGGTATAATTTTGACATAGGTTTAAGTATTCATTCAATGACCATTTACTATCTGTGTNCCTACACGGAGAATAAGATACATAGGACCTACTCTCTCTGCCTTTAAGAGCTAAATGACTTCAATCTAAGGTGANACATGAAAAAGGACTTTATTAAGAGAATGATGACTTTTTGGTGTTACAGGAGAAGACAACATTAAAAAGGGTCTTCATGAGAGGCAGCAAGCACATATCACATGCAAAGGGAACAAATCAAAGGAATGAGGAAGGCAGGCCAAGTGAGTTTTAAGGATGACACAAAACAGTGTGTGGGTGTAAACAGAAATGATGGACTCTAGGAATGGGACTGATGGGGTAAAGCTACAATAAAGCAACTAAAGCCCAGTGTGTCAGGGCCAGGGCAGTGTCATGGGAAAGGAGTTGTATAGGAAGCTGGGCNGGAAGGAGGCCTTAACTCAGCTAGGAATGAGGTGACAAGTAACAGGACCAGGGTGGTGGCACCTGGAGAGCACAGGGCCAACTCAAGGTCTAAAATGAGAACACTGAGACAGGATTTGAGAAACGCTCAGTGTGTGAGCTGCAGGGCAAGGGGATTATAATGAAAGTGCTTCTTTCCAAGTACTTTTGGAAGCCACAGAAAAATGGACTAGGAGTAAAGACGACNAGCATTAGTTGCCCATTACACTATTAGGAAGCTGTTTAAAGTCATGGTCTTTATCATTTCATATGTGAGGAGCATGAGATTTAGAAGATGGTGAGGACCAGAAGAACTTCAAGTACTAATGCAGTAGTTACCTCTGCCCCTGCCAAGAGCCTCAACTTCATAGAGTTCCGAATTGTAAGAATCACTTATAGGAAAATGAGGGCTAGACAACATGCTACTACAAGGCAGNCGAGGTTCTAAAAGAGACCACAGAGCAGTCCTTGACATAGGCATGTAAGAAGCAGGTGGAGGGGAGTCACCACCAGTACTGGGCTGTGTCAACACTGCCCAGGAACTTCCAGCCAGTCTCCTCCATTTCAAGGTCACATTGACCCTGAGGAATTTTACATGAAAATGACTTCAGACTAAAAGACTCTTTTGATTCCAAAATTAGTAATAAGTTATTAAAAATAAAGTTATAATCCAGAGTTTACCAGTTAGTAGAAGTTTCATTCTTTGAAATTTTAAAGTTCAAATCAGCCATCCCTCCCACAGGCACTCTGTCACTTCCTGTAGTAAAATGTAGCAACTTCTTCTGAAGATCAAGAGGAAATCCAAGCACAACTTCCCAAAAGTATCTACAGAAGGAGATTGACACAATGATGCAATCCTAATTAATTAGAGGTTCTAATAAAGTAAGCTCTGAGAAACTTTCTCTAACACACGTTTGGTAATAGTATAAAGCAACATTTTATGACATTATTTAACTAGTCTAACAATGGGTAGCATAGAGCTCAATTTTTGTTCTCTATATAATCCCAAAGTCTTATTTTTCAACACAGTGCCAGTAAAATTCTATTTATAAATTNAGCATATTTGAAAAAAAACTCCATACTTTGATAGAAAGTTATATAATTTTCTCCCAAGGGAATTGCTAAATGCATTCATATTTCAGTACTCTCATATTTTTAGAAAAGAACTAAGACAGGGTGGACTGCAGAATATTTGACTTAAGTGATTGAAGAATTCTAAGTTATACAAACAAGCAAGCCACATCCTAGTCTGTTCTGTTCTCCTACGGACACAGCATCTGAAGATGAAGGAGCTTACCGTATTGTCAGGTCTGTTTTCGCATAGCCATCGTACTGAGTACTCCTCTGNAGAGCGTGCATATCCAGTTCAGGACTTCCACAAACCAGAATTTCAACCTCTTCTGGACGAAGCAGCTGTCAATAATCATAAAAGCCATAATTAAACATGATGGTCTTAAGTGAAATTTGAACGGTTTTAATTAAATAATCAAATCATAGAAATCATGACTTTTTTTAATAAATCAAATGATTTTTGTTGAAGAAAATGCTTCTCATTCATATTTTTCTNCTATAGCAAGGTATTTTGTTTTAAAGGTTTACATCTCATAAAACAGTAATTAGTAGTTTGCTAGAAAACCAAGGGAACAACTCAGCATGAAGCAAACTCATTCTGTACCCTCAGCAGGGAGCACCAGTGTGTACTGCTCTGCCTGCCCTGAGATTCAGTAGGACCTGGTGCACTGGTCTCTTATACACATCTAGAGCATGAAGCAAACTCATTCTGTACCCTCAGCAGGGAGCACCAGTGTGTACTGCTCTGCCTGCCCTGAGATTCAGTAGGACCTGGTGCACTGCAGAGTGTGCGCTGAGTCTGCTTTGTGTCACCCACTAGCTTCCCACCTTTTCGGAGAGTTTGCTCTCACTTAGAGATTAGATCTGAGAAACAGACAATACTATGCCATTTCATTTTTATCTTCCCCTTCTCTATCTTCCCATTACCAGAGAGTCATAAAACTTAGNTACAGCTCAACAGTACTTCGAGCAAACATGTTACAGAGGTTACTCACAGCCTTCCTAATGCTGTGACCCTTTAATACAGTTCCTCACATTGTGGTGACCCCCAACCATAAAATTATTTCATTGCTACTTTTTAACTGTAATTTTGCTACTGTTATGAATTGTAATNTAAATATCTGATATGCGACCCCCATGAAAGGGACGTTGGACCCCTCCTAAAGGGCTTGCAATGCACAGGTTGAGAACCACTGCTCTAAAACAAGCTGGGAAGAACTAGGCTACTTGCTCCTGCCCCCAAAGTCACCTAGATAGTCCAGCTCTTTCTTCTTTAAAAACAACTTTAAGGAAAGGCCACTCTAATCTCTCACAATAAAACAGAAGGGACATGTGAGAGGCATGACGGCATGTGCCTGGGTATATGAGGTGAAGGAATCATATGATATTTACAATACAGCATTCTAACTCCAGTTACCACAAGTCCACCANGCTTCTGGAGATGAACTACAGACCCAAGGTTGCTGACAGACCCTTGAGTAGGCAGGGAACATGCTCNTTCCTCAGTGAGAAGTGGTTTTTCCCCTGGAGCTAGGCATTTACTCTCCTTCTGTGCTTTGCTCCTGAGTTTTAACATCCACTTACAGCTTTTAAAGTCCTAATTTAAGGCATAGCAGAAAGAAGAAAGATCTGAAGTCATCTCTCTCTCTCTCTCTCTCTCTCTCTCTCTCTCTCTCTCTCTCTCTCTCGGAGAAAGGCTGAAACAGGAGCACTACTGTTATATCTAACTCTATTTTTTAAAAGTAGAAAATATTTTCTAATTTTAAAAGCTCATCTACCAAGATACTTCAGGAATTATCTGTTATACCATTACAAAACCTAATTGAAAGCTTAAAAATGTAAACTCACCATTAGGGCATTTGAAGCACACACACTATGAAATCCACAATAAAAAGCAGCAAATTGCTTATAGATAGATTTGTTCAAAAGGAAGTCTGTATAAAGCTGTACATATTCTGCAAAGCAATTTCACATGTTACATAGTCATAGTAAATGAAAAGAACTAATTCTCTGCAATTAAAAATGGCATCTAACTTACCTTTTCTATTCTGATTGGTAACTGGAATCTTATCACCCCCTGGCTTTAAGTTATAGGACTTAATTATTCCAAATTCTTCTTGAAAAACCTGATGGGCGATACCATGATATGTTTATTGGCACTGTTGATGGAACACTGGGCTTCAGTGAGTAGATCTGTAGAATGGTTCTGTCCCTCCCTTTAAATACACAACTGCCAAAAGCCTGAACTTTTTGTTTCATTCATATGAATGAAGAGGTGTCATTNCAAAGTAAAAAGCAGCTTCTTAATCCTCCCTGTTAACAAAGCCCACAAAATTTGTGTGGTGAGTGAGAGGTGGAAATGAGGGTTTTGGACTCAGCGTCTTCTGAATTTCCTGTTTGGGGTGGATGTAGTCAGCTAACTTTGGTAGAAAAAAAAAAATCAATCAGTCACAGGAATATGCAACTGCCCAGCAGAGTGCCATGCCATGATGAACTCATTTCCACATGCTTACCTGCATGTGTCTGCTGTACTTTCTCTAGGACATTACTAGCTTTGATCCTTTTAAAATGAATTGAGATAGGCTCTTTCTGTGTAGCCCAGGCTGTCCTCAAAACCCCAGTTCTGCCTCAACCTCCTGAGTGCCAGGACCCCTGCTGCACTGCTACATGAGACTTAAGATCCTTGTTTTAAGATCCTATGTGTTCATTAGTTCTTGTTCACCCAACATCAAGTGTTTAGCAACAAACGGCATTTTCATATTAAGATGTACAGCTGACAAACAGCGCATGCTCTCATCAGTACCTGGAATGTTGAATAGAAATCTTCTTCAACGTTGCCTTCATATGATAAGAGTTCCTTTAATCCATGGGCCAATTCCTGTGAAAATAAATCTGTGATCTGTCTTTTCCAGNCAACTAGCATCCTTCAGAGTGTAGGGAGACAGGCTNTGAGTCCCTTGTCTGTGAGACTGCAGAGTAGACGCATAGTTTAAGACTAATAGCTGAGATATGATACTTGNTAGTGATTTCTACCATCCACAGGTTGGAAAGATTGAAGTCTATGCGGGAGGAATTATCTAGCTCACACTGGAGCTCTAACCTTACGGCCCACTCTTCAGCAAGCAGGTGTTAAGCTCTACTATGATTTCCAGGGTAATTCCAGGCTCTCTGCCACATTACTGTTTGTAGATTTGTAGTGCTTCTCACTTTCAACTTATATATACATATTCTTAAAAATGTGTACTATTTTAGGATGCATTGTTTAAACATTAGACATACAGTTCACATATGTTAAGGGCATATACATTTTAGGTATCATGTGCTCCTCTCTCAAGAAAAGCCNAAGAGTGCTGGAAGAAATATTTTCTTACAACTTCANTTATTCATGAACAAGAACTTAAAAGTAGAATTGGCTCAATGTTTCATTTTTTTTCAAGCTTCATGAAAAATTCCTTTTAATTTATATTACATTATTTGAAAAGATAAGTAATATCATGGGTTGCAATAATCTTATATACTTTACATAATAAATTTCTATTCTACTAAAAGCATAGGAGGGCCTGAGATTTGGCAGGGTGGTGGTGATTTTATCATGACTGCAATGCGTATATTACCCATGACCACCAACTGTAAGAAAGACACATTGCAGTGCTAACAGCAGGGAAGAAAATGAATATCCAAGGTGATGCTGTTATAAACAGCTAGTCCCATGAGCTAGCATACTAAATGTTAAGTATTAACATAAAAATTCTTTCACAAAGAGAATGTGAAAGTCTACCATCAGAAATGGATGGAAGATTATAGTGTGAATTCTAATTTGTCTTAATAATAAAAACCCAGAGCCAGATANTGGGGTAACTGCTGAAAGATCAGAGAGACAAAGGAGCAAGCCACAGCTACCTCTTACCTGACAAACTCCTCAGCCTGAAAGGACTGAACTCCTGTCTCCTCCCACCTTATAGTCCTCCCTCTGCCCAGCCATATCACTTCCTGTCTCCACCTTCCTAGCGCTGGGATTAAAGGTGTGGGCCACCACTGCCTGGCTTCTGTGGTTAACTAGTGGCTAGCTCTGCACTCTGACCTCCAGGAAAGCTTTATTTGTTAGAGCACATACACGACACACATTTTAGGACAGCCCTGTATTCTTCATCCTCAGAAGAGCAGGCCCAGAACCTGACTGACAAAACAATGGCTGCATTTCAACAAGGAATGTTATCTCCAGCTCCACTCTCTGCTCCTCCCCCTGCAGNGGAAATCATCTTAATTCTCCCCAGCCTCCTGTGTCCTCCTCATCTGATTATATGGTCCTCTTGTGACGCCAATGATAGACCCTTCTCCTGGGATGATGTCTATGGGCCCTGCTCTCGGAATAAGGCCACCCATGGGAGGCCACATGCCCATGATGCCCAAGTCTCCAGTGATGAGACTGCCTGCTTGCCCCTTAATGGTGCCCACTCATCCTGGCATGACTTGACTGGACAGGTAACAGCAGAGGGGCTTTATCAGTTTTGTGGTACTTGTTCTGTTTTGCCAGAAGATCATGGTGCTGCATCTGAGTGTTTTCTAGTGGCGAGACAAGGGAGACTTCTNCCCACTCCTAGCAAAGAAAATAGTATTGGATGGGAGAAGTGGGATAAAAAAAGCATAGCTTTCATTTGTATTGTGAAATGTGAAAATAAAATTGTCAGATTTTTTTCTGAANCCACATATTTTTATACAAATCTAGCCCGGCAGAGATTTGATATGCCTATCACCATTAAGAAAGATTTATTTTAAATTATGTGTATTTGTGTAAGTGTGTGTATGAGTATGTGCACATGTGTGCTGGTGTCTCCAGAGGCCAGAGGTGTTGGATCCCCCCGAGCTGGCACTACAGGTAGTTGTCAGCATCCTGATATGGGCACCAGGAATGAGCCTATGTACTCTGCAGGAGCAGTAAGTGCTTTTAACTGGTAAGCCATCTTTTCAGCCCATCATTTGTTTTTAATTATTAATAAAAAACATCTTATTATTCCCATAAGGACATTAGTGTTCAGAGAGGTTAAATAACTCAGCTGAGTTCACAACGCCAATAAGTAGCATGCTCTGGATTCAAATCAATGCCCATCAAACTTAAAAATCTGTTCTGTTCTCTAAAAGCTTAAGTACATTGCAAAATATGTGACTATGTCTTTAAGGATGGGGGGGGGCTGAAAGCAAGAAGGTAAAGAGTCCAAAAGGGAAGCCCTATTTTAAAGTGAGAATAGCATTAGAAGACTGTACAAATAGAGAGGCAGTTATCATTACATGACTACAAGATGTTAGTAACATACTTACAGGCATAATCTGACACAAGTCATCAATGGTAACACTGCAGATGCCTACTGGTGTATTTTGATCACTAGGTACGATGGGAGGGCTCAGTAATTTCTTGTAACAGCAGGGAGGAAAACGAATATCCAAGGTGATGCTGTTATAAACAGCTAGTCCCATGAGCTATGCATACTAAATGTTAAGTATTAACATAAAATCCATGACAACAAATGAGTTTGGAATTATGCATCAGTCTAATTCTTACAAACTTCCTTCAGATCTAANGCTGACTTTCTAATTAGTCCAACACACCTTTCTTCTTTCTTTAATTTCCCTTTATTTACATACTATAATTCTTGATTAACAAAAGTCATGGAAAAATGTGTTCTTTTAATAGGATTTAATGATTTCAGGCATTCCTATAAATTATTTAANATATAAAAATTGCTAAATTTAAGCAAGCATGTTGGTGGTTTTATAAGCAGCACCAAGAGTTTTATTCACTGCAGAATACAGCACTGATTTT
Source organism: Neotoma lepida (assembly GCA_001675575.1). Classification (NCBI taxonomy): domain Eukaryota; kingdom Metazoa; phylum Chordata; class Mammalia; order Rodentia; family Cricetidae; genus Neotoma; species Neotoma lepida. The sequence continues at coordinate 1,139,882 of LZPO01054714.1, forward strand.
AGAAATTGCCATATTTAGCTATTTAAAGCTTAAATAAGACTGTGTTAAAGGAGCTGGAATGAATAAGCATATGGATATACAACACTGTTAATGAGATAATGTGTAAGTAGACTCATATATAAAGCTTGAAGGGCTCTAGTTCAGATNTCTTATTTGTTATAAAATTTGTCTACTTATATAGCAGAGGGTGACATCCATTTGCTGAAAGAGGGGTTTAAATGAAATTTCTTAGTACTGAAGTGGTCACTTGTCATATTAAAGCTACTTAAAAAGTAATCCATTTTATAGATCCAAGAGGAAACCTAAACACATGGGCCTAGAAAATTGCTGTAAACAATCTGGAATCCTGTCAGTTCAATTTGCAAAGGCAAAATGAGGAGTGACGACATAAGGACTAGCTATACTGTTTTCTAGGTAACCATGTAGGCTGACTAGTGAGTGGAAGGAGAGGATACTGAAAATATGTTCAAATATACTTACATAATCAGGATGGTAGCAATAATGATGATAATCATAATACTACAGTATTATAACTATAATTTATAATTCTCCACTATGGTGATAACTTCTAAACATTTTTCATTTAAAAAATTTAAATGCTAGATTCCTAAAACCTAATCCACAGTAAGGCTTACAGGCTTTGCTACAGAGCCCTCTCACATATTAAGGTATTTTACACTAAATCAACCTATTCTGGTTGAGACAGGGATGGGGTCATTTTTCTGTTGGCATCACTGGAATGCTCTGTGCTATGAACACTCTGAAAACCTGCACTGTGCTAAACTACTCTGTTTCAATGTCCTTTTTGGTATAGGCAATTCTCCTTTTGAAATGTCACTGTATTAATGCTCTTGATATAATCTTTACAATATTTTACCATTATTTTGTGCTTTATTGCTCTATTTCTTGTAGACACCAAGACCTTACCAGATTTAAAAATAACTGTAATCAAATACTAAATAATTGTGTGAGTATAATTTTAGACACATTTGTTCAACATGAAATATATACATAAGGACATGCTTACTACAGTCTTTTGGGTAGTGACTGAGTAAAACCACCAATATTGTGAAGGAAGATGACTGCAATTCACGATTTTATGAATAGTGCCATTTCAAAAGTGTAACAGCTGACTCTCTTAAAAAGATTNGGAAGTTAAAATACAACTCTGAGCTGTGACATAAGAGCTGCAAAGCATGAGAACCACATGCATCAAGAAGTTCAAATAGATCAAGTTAGTCAAAAGCACCAGAGAAGTGGGACACACTCCAGTGAGAACTGTAAATGACAGAAAACAGGAATCCATGCATTATTCAGCACTCTTGGAGACTGCGGAATTTGTTGCTCTGGACCTAAGATATGACAATCTATAAAACATTTCAACTTAGCTTGCCTACTNAATGTGCAGTTTTGTTTCCTGTTACTTTTTATTTCATTTCCTCTTTCAACTTCAAATTCATCCTCAAGATCTGATCACAATAAACACAAGACAGGATTTCTATGGGTGGATGCTCAGTATTTCCTGTACAGATTTCCAGTGTGATGCCTCTGTGGAGCAACTCCAGAGCCACGTGGCCTTTTATTTCCCTTATTATTCTCTCTGTTTAAATTCCTGCCTTTTCTGAGAAGAATATAATACCACATCTTTCCCACCTTAGGACCCCACCACACTTGTTTTCATGCTAATCTTGGTTTTAACAAAGTTACAAACCCCTCAGTACTTATTAAGGCCATGCTGTATGGTCCTCTGACTGAGAATAAATGACCCTGCACTGAAGGTCATCTTTCTGTTTAGATGCTAAACGTCTCAAAGTTGGAATTTTTTTCTCTTTTAACCCACACATCTTCAGCACTTGCTCATCTATTTCCTCTTCCTGCATTTACCAGACAATTATANTTCTTAGAATTTAAAAGGCTAATGTACAAGGCATCTGNTCTAATAAATAACATCTCTTTAACTCTACCAATGTAGGACTAAATTANACAACACACCCGAGACAGAGGTGAGAGGATGGTAAACGGATTCATAAAATACAAGGTTGTAAAATAATTATGTATGTTTTAAATATTCCTCATTGCATTTACTTTTCAATTTTTTAGGGTTATCTTCTTTATGTCTTAGGATTTCAGGGTACATAAAAAAAAACAACCTAGATTTAATTTTTGCAATTTCAATTTAGTAAACTGAGTAACTGAGCACAAACAAAAAAACAAGAACAGAAAATATTACAAATTTCCATTTGTAATGGAATAATACTCTAGATTAATGGAAATATACTAAATGGAAAAAATACTCTGGATTTTTAAAAATGTTTTAAATTTTTAATAATTTTGATATTTAAATGATCATTTTGAGGTAAGAGAAAAATTTAAAACTCAACCATTTTCTTTAACATATTGAGACTATGGCTATGGAGATGTGATATTATATATTATACAGACTAGAGAAAATCTAATTACTAAATTTGATAATGTTTAATTTTCTAAACCAACATTTTTCTAAAATACATATTGAAAAAAAAAAAAACTTAAAAAAAATCCCTAGTCTAGTAGCACCTCCTAGTGGAAAGTTCAAAGGATACAATTCCAACCAATCGGAATTCAGAATAGTTATCACATTTAAAACTGCTAAACCAATGGCAGTTCGAATCCTTGTGGTATGTAAACATGCCTGCAAAAAGGAAACACAGTTTGTCCGCAGGACAAAAAGCACTGGCAACACACATACGATATCTACTGAAAGCAAACCATGGCAACACACATACGATATCTACTGAAAGCAAACCATGGCAACACACATACGATATCTACTGAAAGCAAACCATTCTAGCAACTGTTCTGTTACAAACCATTTTTCATGTTAAAAATTTCACAGAAAACATTTGCACATCTTAGTAAAATATATTAGAAGGCATTTTATTTTTCTTTGATATCTTGAGTTGAGGATAAAAGGTATAAATTAATATGATAACTTCATAAAAACTACAGTGTTATAGCTGATGAGCAAACTCAATTTTGAGTACTATCTGCACACTTCAATCTGTCTTTGCCAACCTTGTGTCATACCACCAGAAAGATTTACACACACACCTATGTTATCTATAATATGCTTAATATATGTACCCTATAAAANACAGAAATCCCCTTTGAATGAAAACATTCAATAGACATTAATAATTATGTACACAGTTCCTCTAAATAAAATAAAATAAAATTTGAAGACTTCTGTCCTTAAAAAAATTAACTTGTGAATTACTATTTCTTTTTGTCTGTCTGTGCTATATACATGTGTACATACATGTTTGTATGTGTGTACTGTGTGTTCACATGCTCATATGTGTGTGGATGCCACAGGTTAATGTCAGGCATCTTCTTCAGTCACATTCTACCTTATTTTTGAAACAGAGATTCCCACTGAATCTGGAGTTCACCAATTAAGATAGACTGGGTATCCAGCAAGCTCTAGGAATCTACCCATCTCTGTCTCCCCAGTGCTGGGATTGCAGAGGAGTGATGCCAGTACCTTGCTTTTCACATGGACGCTGGGGACCTACATTGAGACCCTCACACTTGCACAGCCAGCGCTGTATTGATGCTGAACTCCCCAGAACACAGACTTCTGGTTCTTAAAATGACCCACTATNTAATGAAAGAAGTTTCACAAACTAGTATAGAAAAAACTATGGGCTTGCTTTTGACTTCTGAGTATTCTTTATTTTAATGGCACACTTTCATGAATTTGGTTTATTCAAGAGATGTATGGTTATCTCTGCACACATTCTTCATTTACAGCTATGAGAATGTCAGGGCTGCTACTGCCCTCTAACAAGCCTGGGGAGACACTGGTCACAGACATTACATACTCACCATAATCTGGATGGAAAATCTGGCGAATTAGAAGAAGGAACCATTCTTTAGTCAAGCCACCCATATCCAAACCAGCTTCACCTACAAATGTAACTTTCAACTTCTTCTTCAAGTCTGCTCTTTTCCGGGTTAACTATTTGAAGAAGTTATGTAGTAAGGGAGAACAAAGGGCAGTGAAAAGGGAATTCATTTATTTTTTAATTTTGGGAACAATATTAGGCAAACTTTAGCTTATTTTTACTTCCATAAACAACCATCCACCCATCCACCCATCCACCCACCCATCCACCTATCCATCCATCCATCCATCCATCCATCCATCCATCCATCCATCCATCCATCCATTTATTCATGGTGCCAGACATGATAAGCTAGGTGTTATTATATTTGTTTTATAGATTAGAAAAAAGAATTAGAGGTCAGATGCCTTAACGAAGGTTACAGTCCTCAAGANTCATAGTGCATCCAAAATTTTAATTTAGTAGACAATAATATAAAATAATTTCTTATGCCCCCTTTCTCTTTCAACACTAAATTAAGAAAGAGATATGGATATAATAGCCATTATCTTGTCTTAACTACATGATGGTCTTGACTGCAGCATGTACATGCAGGAAACTCTACAATATACATACATGGATCAATGTTTGGGTGACTCTAAATAGGCCCAATATACCTCTAAAGGTCAGACTTGCAAGTTTACAGATGAGGTCTGGAGAATTTTTAAAATTACTTGTTACACACCTAATCAGANAAAAAGATGGATGGGTCTAGAATCCAGGTAGCATACTAAAAAACATGAATTATTCATTTAAGTATTCTACATCAACTCTTCTAAGAAATTAATCAACTATTAATAAACATTAAAATGAAATAAAGCTTATTTATATAAAATTTATCTTAACTATCAGAATTTTTGGAAGTATATATATTGGCACATAGAAATAACTTAATAAAATTTCAGTAATAAGTCACATAGTTGAATTTATTTTAATTATTGCCATTTTGNAATAAATTATACCTCATCAAGTGAGTCGCTAACCAGATGTGTCCTCCTTACTTTCATATTTAGGAATAACATATTCATGTCAGGTCTTTGTCTTCGAGATACTTTATCCACCAGACTTTGCTAATTAAATAAGAAAGCAAACATTTTCACTTTTACTTANACTATAATTTCATTTAAAACACTTAAAACACATTAGTCAAAACAGCTTAATTCTTGTTTATGCTATCTCTCATGTAAAAAATTTCATAAATCAATTACATACATTTTAGCTTATTAAACATTATTATTTAATTTGGAACAATGATAGCCAGNGGGTACCAAACTCTCACTCAACTTTTATAGTGAGAAGGCTGCACTGTAATTTCCACAGACATCAGTCCTTCAAAAGCAAAGTTTTCTGTGTAATAAAAGGGAGACATTTAGCCAGGCGGTGATGGCACATGCCTTTAATCCCAGCACTCTGGGAGGCAGAGGCAAGTGGATCTCTGTGAGTTCAAGGCCAGCCTGGTCTACAAAGTGAGTTCCAGGACAGCCAAAGCTACACAAAGAAACCCTGTCTTGAAAAAACAGAAAAAAGAGGGAAGCGGGGGTACATTTTAACCAATTTAGGTGTTTCTAATGATAAACTCAGGTTTAATCTATTTTAGATAGTAAATTTATTCTAAAAGAATAGTGTACTTCTAGAAAGTAAATTAATGTATCTACGGGTGTCAGAGACTTTAGCAACGTTCAGACCTTTTACTCTAATAGTTCTACTTTTGGGAATTTTAAAGATTAGAAAAATATTTACTCCACAAGATATTCATAAAAATATTATCCATAAAAGCAAAGCTTTAGAACAATCTTAAGTAGATCTAGTTCATGGAATATAATGCAGCTACTAAAAATGAGTAGGAAAACTATGTAAACAGTTCAAACAGGGATCAAGATTATGGATATAACACTGATTTATCTCTGTTGATTTTAAAGGCTAACAAAAGAAAATTTACCAAAATGTTAACAACAGATATACTGATACAGATGTGAAAGATTTGAAAAAATGCATTTTCATGTTTCTTCAAAATATAAGCACTGAGTATATAAAAACCAACATATTAAAATGTATAAAATATATATAAATGTCATTTATTATACANAATCAACATTCATGTATATTTACTTATCTAGATAATGATTACTGACTGGACTCCTTTATTGTCTTTGGTGACAATGAAGATGAATTCTGTGCAGATAAGGATGAATATTTCAGACATCTGAAGTGTAGTAATTTGTATGGCCCAAATCTATAGAATTTGAGACTTCCTCCAGGCCTCTGATCTCCAATGTTAAGACTTAGTAGCTTTTTGCTTTTCTGGGTCCTGTCTTACCAAGGAAGTCTGTGTTCCTGGACAATGTCTATGTAACACTGTCATACCCTTCTCTTTCTGTCTTCTCTTCTTGTTCTTGTCCCTAAGAAGCTGTCACATGTCGACACTAACTACATTTACCCTGATTCTAATGAAGACAAGTTTGTGTATTTGCCATAAAAATGCTCCAAATGAAAGAGGTCAAGGAAGGTGGAATTTCTGACAGTCTTTCAGAACTTATTTATTTAGTTTTGCAATTTCAGACTACAGCATAAGCTGTGTCAAAGGAGTCACCAGTCACTAATTGGAGTGGCATGACAGGAAGTCCCTGTGAGAACTGACAGTGCCTCCTGAGTCTTCAGTCTCCACTCCCTCCCTCCCATGCTCTGCTGCTCTCCTTTCCAGTAGAAGAAATGCAGCCCAGCAGACACCTGACTCCTTAAGCATGAGTGGTGGGAATTGCTAGAGAAATCTGGATAAACTAGTCCTATCTATTTTACTTAAACTATAACAAACCACATAGCCAAAGTGAAAAAAAAAATAAAGACACATGACACAGAAATGCAACTAAGCCAAAATGCCAGATGACTAGCTATACAGACTAACCCTTGAGCTGGTGCTCAATATACCCAATTCAACTCATTCTTCAGGGGCAGTGTGGCTTTGGAATTCTCTTTGGAGCCATAGGCAACACAATTTCTTCTAATATTCTCATACTCAATGCAAGCTAATTTTTGGAGTTTATCAAGCACCAAAACCTTTGTCCTTGTCTGTGACAGAAAAAAAAATATCTGGGAACTAAATTGCTGAATAAACTATTCTTATTTTTATATTTTGAAATACCATAATTTATACTTTGTTTTTAAACTCTGGAACAAGACATGGAAATCATTTCTATCCNCTCTGTTTTTCTTCCTATTTTAGGAAGACCACAGCTAAACTTTTCTCTCATTTTAAAAGCATATATAATCTTGTTACACAGTAGGAGCTTGAAATACACAAGTGTGTAGGTGAGCAGTCTGGGCTCTTCCTGGGCTATATTGAACACAGTGGCAAGCTCTACAATTTTTCAAAAGTCTGTCCTACTTTCTGTGGGTTTCCCANGTACTGAGAAGCAATTTCCTCCAAGACATATACTGAGCGTTATGTCATCTAATGTCTTGGTTGTTTCTGATTTTCATCAACTCCAGAGAGTGCTATAGTGTGAGTGATTTGTGTTAAGCCTTTCCCGGTCTCACCATGGTTTTCAGTGATACTTCTCTAGCTACCTGGAATAGGAGCTCTATACAAAATGGATTCCAACAAGCTCCTCAAATGTGGGTCTATCAGAAACATTTCTGCTGTATTTATAATATAGTCAGAAGCTGACTAGATGAGGGGTGTGTTCTANCTCTCATATTATGAACAGGGTTACCTTGTGGAGGTAATAACAAATTATATTTTTAACAATTCCTGATTACACTAAAACAATCACAAGACATTTAACTTATTTATTATTTACTATATTGATTACAGTCAGCATAAATAGGTTTCATAGCTGGCTTACCCTTGCGATGTTTATCATCTGTTGTTCTGAGTCTCTCTGAATAATGATTTTTTTTGCAGCTATAGAAATAACGAATGGGTACTGACAGAAGGAAAACCTGCTCAACAAGCGAAAACAGAAAAAGCAAAATGGTGCATTTTTAGCAAAATTACACTAAGGGAATCTAAGGTACCCTCCCTGCAATATAAAACATTACTTTTGTATGGTGTTTTACCATTTACAAAAGATTTTATGTGCATGATTTTATATCCACAAACCTATGAAAAATGTATCATTCCTAGAAGTGCAGCGCCTTAATCCTCTACAGGAAGCCACAGCTAACTTTCTAAATATGTGCTCGTCACTTACATTATTCACACAAATCATTTCCATTTTCATAGTCACCTATATTATCATCTGTGAAAAACATGGCCAACAGCAGGATCAGGAGGCAAAAGTGTTGGTGGTGGAGAAGCAGGACAGAACGTTTGCATGTTCAAGTGAATATCAAATTTAATATTCAGGACTATTTGTGATGTGTGAACATCAGAAATGAGGAAANATAGCAATAATTATAGCATACAAAAAGAAGTCATAAATTTAAGAGCAACATAATAAAAAAGTTAGAAAAATATTATATTTAATAGTATAAAAATATGAAGTACATGTAAGTATAAAGATATAACATTGTTATCAAAGTGTATGGAAATAACTTGGCTCCCAGATCAGAGTTAACTCTTACACTGTGTATGAAAGCCACAAACTACACAGACATAAATGCATGTGGAAAGAATGAATACGGCAGCAGTGACACTTTGGGAGTTAGACTCCCATCAGAAGGGGCTGCAGTTTGGGATGGAGTATAGCTCTGTGGTAGAAGTAATTGCAAGGACTCCATCAATTTTAGTTGTACTCCATCTGAACACTGGAGGTGGTATATTTGTGGCCACTGGTTGCAAGGAAGACATGAGAAAGAAAAGATAGCCTGATTGCTGAACATGAGACAGCTTTTACTCTGATTCAAAACTATTAGTGAACACAACTTGCTCAGTACTAGTAATAATAACAGTAATAATAGTAATAACTGAATGACTAAAGCTAACTAAAAGTTTGGAAATAAAAGAAAATGCAATGAACTTAAAAAGGATATATGTTGGTTTCATTATATACTTTAAAACAGTGCTTCTCAACCTTTGTCATTTTGGTCTATAAAGAAACATACTATGTGCATGAAGTACCCAGATAAACACCCCATGGTCNGTAGGGACTTGCCCTGAGGTCCAGATCCCATTCTAGATTCCAGCTGACTGCCAATGGCAGATGGGATCAACTGAAGCACCTGTGGAGCACACTGTTGGGACGCTCCCCTGCTACCGGAAGGAGCTCTGTATTAAAAGTTGTCAATGAAACAGTGCAACTCTTAGTTGTCTGATGGCCACAATTATATTAAAATAGGAAGGAAAGCATCTTTGTAAAAGAAACTCTACCAAGAAAATATTCCTCAGACTGACTACAGTCTTTAGAAAAATTGTTTTTCAGTTTGATTGTTCTTGTGTGCACTGAGATTTGATCAGAGGGCCCTTATAAATTTTAGGTCAATTCTGGTAGAATTCCTGGAAAGTTTAACCAATCCATGTAATTATCTGGGCTCTCTGGGCTATTTATACCTATAATTACATCTCTTCAATTCCTTAAGAAAAAAGAAATCTTCTGGATATCTCGTGTTTGGGGAATAAATTTTTGGGACAGGATTGATAATTTAATCCAAATGTGGATAAAAAGTATTCAAGAATTTTGCCAAGCATTTTGAAAATCCATTTCATTAAATAAACTGTGAAGCTCCTTTCTCTGAAATATCTATTCTTTCTATAAATAATTCACAATCAGTATTTGGGTGGAGACTAAGGGAGAAGGAGCGAATGTGTACTAAGTGGCCATATGTGTGACAATGAATTAGATTAAGCACGGGTCACTTTGGCCTCCAAGACAAGATGGTTTATCACCAGTCTTTGTAAAGCAGTCTGGAACAGCCATTCACTTCCATATTGTCTAGGGCTTCTTCATGCTAAAATAGCAATATGTATTGTTCACAGAACTGAAAATATTTATCTTCTAGTCCTTTAGAGAACAAAATATGCAAGTTGCCCCTTGAGGTAGATGACAGCGCATAGAATACTAAGCTCCAAAAAACCACATACCCTGCTGTTCTTGAAAAGANGTTATTAACTAAAACAAAATATTAANATGTGTATAAATTCAAAATGTATCAAAAGTAAAACCTTTTGATAGACACAATGACATTTTAAAGCTATGTATCTAAATAATATATATTTCTATATATAGAAATTATATTATTTGTAATATAAACTTGAAATCCAGTTATTATTTTAAATAACATTTTGTTAGGTAGATGAGCTGTTGAGCTTACCTGTGAGAATTCCCAAAGCTCTGCCAAGTGTGATACTCTTCCATGAGATCAATGTGATCCAAGGTAGAATTATAGAAATCAGTGTAAGGAATAAGGGGAGGCTGATTCAAATTGTTGGCAGTATCTGTGAAGATAAATTCTCATATAGT
>LZPO01054714.1:1162402-1178463 GCA_001675575.1 Neotoma lepida
CCAGGACAATAGGTTGTTCTCCACAAACTGACAGCAAGACCCTATTGCTAAAGAAGATAACACCCACACAACTCACTGAACATTGAGACACAGAGCTGGTGCCTACATAGAACTGTTACCTCCATGTTCTAGTGTCTGTGACACAAGAAGGTACTTTGCATGCCACCAAAAGAGAAACACCAACTCACATATTCCAGGTCTATAGTGCACTGTCACAGATGCACAGAAGGAACCTTCTGGACATGAAATCCTATGTAATTCAAGATCCTNGACTATATCCCAGGTGAAAGGCAGCACTCAACTATCAAGGGTTCTGAGGGTATTAAAGTCTGATGAGTGACTGCTGTAGGCTCAGGACTTGGGTTTTATCTACTGCTTTTGCCTCAAGTCCTTTCCATTTCACGTAGGACTTCATCAAACTAGCAGTGTCATTTATGTTTACATGAATTATTCTGTTCCTGATGATGTTTTTGTTGGCATGCTCAGGAAGTAGCTAAGGCCCAGTTTGGCCTGAGGTGCTCACCTGAGTTTTATCCTGAGTAACATGAGTTTTAAGACTAGTAATTTATTTTCTGAGAAAACTTTTATTGGCTATCANGAAGCTCAAGGCTACTGATTAGTACTCATCCTATATCTACATAGCACATATATCTGTACACAGAAATATTTACATACAGCTTTAAAAGATTCATTGATTTTCTTATGCTTATTTATAGATCCCAAGAAACCACAAATCTCAGTAAACTAAACAGCTTTGTTTCAAGTATTCTATGATCCTTTCTGATCCATGTCAGTATTAAAGCTCATCTAAGATACTTCCTAAGAGTAAAACATCTNCACATATATTAAGGGTACATGAGCACGTATCTACGACATCTATACAGATTAAACNCAAGTCACAGTTACCCTTTCCATTCTCGTAACANGCTGTTAATGATCCCCTTCAATACTGACTTCTGAATATCTTGAGGCTGGAGGCAAAAGAAAATAATAAGATATAATAATGGCTAGGATATTTGTGATTTNATATTCATTTTACTTACAGATCTAGCTGAATAATTACAAGCAGACTTAATGTAGAATGGTACTAAGAGCAGTATCCATTTCACACCTAAGAACTCCAGGGAGCACTAATGATGTAGATTATTATGAGTTTGCTCTCTGGGATGCACAGAGTACAATCTTCAGAAATATATACGGTGATCCTTTGATGACCAGCAACAGTTTTATGTAACTGAAAAACAATTTAAATTTCCTTTCCTTGAGAGGACAAAAACATGAACAGTATCCTGTNTACTAATTTAAAATGGTTGGCATATATTTTGTATATATATCCACAGATTCAAATACACCTTTTTTGTGCCAAAGGTTTCAGTATGTAATCCAGGCTGGCCTTGAACTTTTGATCTTCCTCAGCTTCTTAAGTGCTGGGATTACAAGTATGCACAATTATACCTGGCTATTTGTGATGCATTTAATCCTAACAAGTTATGCTTGGTAATTTAGCAAGAGCAACCAAGTTATGTTCTATTAAAATTGCATTTTTCTTTTGAGATTATAATGTAATTNCATTATTCCCCCTTCTCTTTCCTTCCTCCAAACCCTCCTCTACAGCCCTCTTCACTCTCTTTCAAATTCATGGTTTCCTTTTTCATTAATTGTTACATGTGAATATGTATATGAAACACACACACACACACACACACCCCTAAGTATAACCTGCTCAGTCTGTATAATGTTATATGTACATATGTTCTCAGGGATGACCTTTAGAAATGAATAGCCAAATAAAAGATAAAAAATTAACCTAATTCCCCAAACAAACAAAATCATAAGAAAAGTACAGATCACTCGTTATCAACCTGTGAGTCATGATCCCTTTGGCAAACGTCTCTCTCCAAAAATATTTACATGATTCATAACAGTAGCAAAATTACAGTTATGAAGTAATGATGAAAATAATTTTATGGNTGGGGGTCACCACAACATGAGGAACTGTGGGGTCACAGCATTAGGAAGGTTGAGAACCAATATCTCTCTTAAGCATAAATGTAAACACTCAACAAAATATTAGCAAATTGAGCCAAAAACATACAAAAAGAATTATACATTATGGCCATGTAGGATTTATTCCAACTTTTCAAGGCTGGTTTGACCTTTGAAAATAAAAGCATATGATTAATTATATTAACAAACTAAAGAAAATTCTTAATTTCTACTCAAGACCTACTGACTCTGAGACAGTGTTAATAAGCACTTCCTGTGACTGATTCAGAACTAAACTTTGAGAATAACACAAGTCACTTTCTTTCCAAGTAAATGAAGCATGAGTTTAGAAAGTCTTTCTAAATACAGANTGGATATAGAAGTATTTTCTGTTTCATTCTCAGTTAATAAGGAAAAAAATGACCCAATTTTCTGAAAATTCCAATTCTATTTAACATAAAATTATATCTGAATTTCTACTGAAATTATGCTACAAAGTGGCTGCACTTGAAATAGGGGAGCTGAAGAGACAGCTCAGTGGTCAAGAACACTTGCTCCTTTTCCAGAGGACCTGAGTTCAATTCCCAGCACCCACACAGGAAGCTCATAACCTCCTCTAATTCCAGCTCCAGGGGATTAGGTGTGCTCTTTTGGCCTCTGTGAGTACCCTTACACACATAGCATACATTCACACAAACATACACATTAAAAACCAAAATAAATCTTTTTTTAAAAAATAAAAAAGTTGTGCAATAAAGGACACAGAATTATCCTACAGGAATATGTCCATTAATAATACTTACAGTGTTAAGTAAGGCATCAAATACAGCATTCACCAAACTAGTGTTAACCCCAGAGTCCTCAACTGTGTTAAATGAGGAAGTGGCATCTTTCTGCAAATTCAATTAAAGAATTAAATGTTTGACAAATTATGGATTATTCTTAATAACAACTGATCCATACTTTTTTTTTATAATTTCAACTAATCTTGTTGTCTGCGACCCCAAAAAAGTGAGTGCATAAGAAAGGTTTTAATAATGTTTTTAAAACTGAAAGAGATCAAACATTAATAATNGTNAAATAAATACAATATTTATTAAAACACAAATAATATTTTGATACATGTGGTAGTTTGAATGTGTTTGGCCCCCATAAGCTTATAGGGACTGGCACTATTAGGAGGTGTGGTCTTGTTGGAGGAGGCTGGATGACCCATGCCTTTAATCCAGACCTTGAGGCTGGAAGGTATATCTTTAATCTGGGCCACACCTTCTGTTGGAAGTGTGTCGCTGTGGGAGTGGGCTTTGAGGTGTTTTTCTCAAGCTCCACTCAGTGTGACAGTCAGTCGATTTCTGTTGCCTGCAAGATGTAAGACACTCGGCTCTTTCTCCAGCACCATGCCCGCCTGCATGCCGCCATGCTCCCCGCCATGATGAACTGAACCTCTGAACTGTAAGCAAGCCCCCTCAATTAAATGTTTCNATTATAAGAGTCTCCTCACAACAATAAAAACCTAACTAAGACAATACATATAGTTAAAAAACACATACTGTTTAAGTCTATACTAACTATAAAATGGAGAATTATTTTTTTATTTAAGATTATAAGNGAATGGAAAGTATATTTTATATATTATTTAGTACCTTAAATGCAGCATTTAATTCTGGGAAGGAATCAAATGCTGTTATATAAAACGCATGTACTGTTTTCCAATTTCCTGTTGATTCAGCTTTTTCTAAATCTTCCCTAAAAAACAAAACAAAATAAACAAAACCATCTATTAACCATAAGTGGAGAGAAACATCATTCAAATAAAACAGCATTTCTTTTAAAAAATGAGTGTCATCACATAATTTTAATTAATGAAAACAACATAAATTTGTTATAGTTGATATAAAAATAGCATATATAGTTCTTAATTATATTAAAATATTAATTTAACTTTACCTATTTTTCATTTACCTATTTTTTTTAAAGGTTTTCCCCCCCCAAGACAGTCTTGTTCTATAGTCCATGTTGGACTCAAATTTGGGGTGCTCCTGCCTCAGGCTTCTGCGTGCTAGAGTTATTGACATGTACTGTCATGTCCAGCTAACACAGCCCACCTTTGACACCTGCCTTCCTCANTCTTTCCTTTTCCTTCACGGTCCAGCTTCTGGAGCTTTCGTAATTTACAGCTTGAGTCTCTACTTTCTCGTTCCCACTTTAATGTTTCAAATTATGCATTTTGACTTTCTGACAGCTTTTAAACTCAAAATTCTCTTGGTGTTTGCTTTCTTTGGCTACAACATACCCACTATCCATTATTCACACATTTATTTATAACTTCAACTTGAGATAAGTTATCAAGATGTCTTCTGTGTCTTCACTTTTGTCTCATATAACNATCTNTAAGTTCAGCTAATTTTTCAGGTAACGATGTTAAGCTATGTAAAGTAGTGACATGCAGATCACTATCAGTCTACACAAAAGAGTGAGTTGAACTTACTCAAAGTCTTTCACACTTTTGGGCTGGCTAGGAAGGGTAGGTTCTGGAAGGGCTGGGACCTTCACTTCAGATGGTAATGCATCCATAGACATACGCTGTTTTTGTCTAACATCAAGACAAATTGGTGGTAGGTCTCTCACTGTGAAGTATAAGAGAATGTAATATAATGAATCAAAACTCTTCCAAATTAGCAAATATTAGGGTAACCCAACANGAACAGAAAACGGAGTATTTTATAATGCATTCCCTTTGGGATCATGTAATAAAAACGCCACCCCAGTGAATGGCACACCCCATTCTGACAGCTATTAGGCCATGTCTTCCATAAATTCAGAGCCTTTAATAGCTATTTGGCTATACCTTATATAAATATAGAGTTTACTACCTATCTCCATTTCTCCTCAAAGCCATTTATCAATGAAATGCTTAGTTCTTTCTCTCTCCTTCCTTTTTAAAGGTGTCTTTCAAGGAGTATTTCAGTGAAACTTAATATTATTAATGCTTATTAACTTTTTAGAAACATGCAAATTACTTACACATGTCCTCTATAATTTGTAAGTCTTAGCATTTTCTTATCAGTGTACATAATAAGTAAGGTCTTATTTCCCTGCCCCCTTATATTTGAGTTTTGTTCTGGCCTATATTTGTTCTTTCAAGTGTTCTATCATTTTCATCAAGCAGTTNCATATATGTAAGATCTTACTTATTGAGGACATGCATTTCTCATGTGTTTTCATTGTCTTCNTGGCTGTTCCTTAGTTCCTTGTTTTAATAAAGAGTTGTAATTGAAAATTACAAAATTTGACCATGATCATTGTCATTGCTAATTTTTACTTGAAAATGTTATTTTTGAACTCTCAGAACCTTGTACACCTCTGTTATTTGCAGTTTCTGTGTAGAATCTAAACAAATGGAAGTTTGTTTTCTGAGATCTCTATTATCCGTATTCCCCCTTCTACTTGTACTCACGTAGTATTTTTCTTCAGTTGCTATGCTGCTCAATTTTGTTCTAAGCTCAGTTTGCATGCCCTGGACTGGGAAGGGCCGTCAGTTATCGCAGAGAATCCACAGGGAGCTCATTGCTTCCTTTAGACTTACATTCACCTGCTATTGACAAAATGCTTCCAGTGTCAGCCTTTGCTCCAGAACCTGCCTTTGGAGCTCAGCGGTGAACTCCTACTGTTTTGAAACTATTATTTTGAAACTCTTATTCCAAGGTCCACCAAACAGCTTTGCTTCGTTCTCCTGATACCGTCTACCCAGCAGCTAACACCAGGGAGATCTTCTATTTTTGGTTATTTGTTCTGTTTATCTTTAGGGGTTTAAGTGGTCATTTTATGTTAATTTTATTGTAAATTATGTTCATGATTTTAAACACTGATACACAGTTAACCTATGTTTTATGTAGTGGTTTAGGGCGACTGAAAAGCTGCACTGTTTCTGCTGCTATACTCACAGAATCTGGCACTTAACCTTTACCTTTTATTTTAGAGAACAGAAAATTCTCTCATAACTGCATTAGCTGATTTTATCTACTTTTCCTTTTAGTACTTTATAGCTTTATGATTAACAAAATTACAATCTAAATCTCTTCTAATGTGTTTTTCTCCCCTGAAGTATATGTAAACACTAAGAACAATGTTCAGTAAGTAGTAAGTGACCATCAGGGTGCTCATGTCATCAATGGATTAATCTACTGATGAGATAGGAGTTGAATGGACTATTAGGAGGTGGGGCCTAACTAGAGCAAGAAGGTTAATTACTCTTTTAGTCAGTGTTCTATTCTGTAAAGAGACATCTGACTTATAAGGGAAAGCATTTAATTAGGGCTTGCAAACAGTTTCAGAGGTTTAGTCCATTATAATGGAGCATGGTGGCATGCAGTAGACAAGGTGCTGGAGAAGTGGCTTAAGAGTTCTACATTTGGACTTACAGGCAGGAAGAGAGAGCCAATGGGCTCGGCTTTTGAAACCTCAAAGCCCACTTCAATTGACACACTTGCTCTAACAAGGCCACACCTCCTAATCCTATCAAATAGTGCCATTCCCTGGTGACCAAGCATTCAAGTCTATAAGCCTATGGGGGTCGTTCTCACTCAATCCACCACAGTTACTTATTAGAAGTGTGNAGGAGAATGTTTTGTCCNGTCCCGCACAGCTCCTGCAGCTGCTCAGAACCAAGTAAACACACAGAGGCTTATATTATTTTTAAACTATGGCCATGGCAGGCTTCTCGCTAGCTAGCTCTTACATCTTAGATTAACCCATTTCTATAAATCTATGTCACCACGTGTTCCGTGGCTTTGCCTGTGTGCCATTACATGCTGCTCTCTGGATGGCGGTGGGATGACGTCTCTCAGCTCTGCTTTCTTTTCCTCTCTCCCTAGTTCGAATGTCCCACCTAACCTTATTCTGCCTCACTATTGGCCAAATGCTTTATTTATCAACCAATCAGAGCAACACATATTCACAGCATAGAGAACAACATCCCCANCAGAAGTGTGGGCCTTCAAAGGGGTTTATCTCATCCTCAGACTCACTCTCTGTCTCTCTCCTTCCGGATGCCTTGAGGTGCGCAACTCCTCTTCTCCATCTCTGTCCATGTATAATGGCTAAGTGACAACGGACTGAAACAGGGACTCACAAGAAATCTTTCCTCCCTTTAAATTGATTTTCTCAGGATATTTTGTCCTAGTTATAAAAAGCTAACTAAGACAGTCTATTTTAAAATGAACTTTCATATTAGAAGATAGTAGAGTTTTCAATTTTTCATACTTCAGAGAGTATGGCTTTCAAGCTTTGCTAAGCAAGTTGGAAGACTGATGGCTGAGCCCTCCTTAGAGTGTGCGGTGAAGAAGATTGGGACAGGACATAAGAATTCAATTTCTAACAGGCTCAGGTGATGCTGATGCTGCCTGTCTAGGAATTACACTGTGATGTACTATTCAGTAATGTGAGGTGAGAAGACAGTAATGCTGACAACACACAGTAGATTATTACATTTCTTTGTTTCCNTAATTATTTTATACCTCTTACTAAATACATAAACATTAAAGAACTAGTGATTTGTAATGTAAAAAAGATTTGATAAAGGNGTGATTTATTAGCAAGTAAAATTAAATATTTCCATAAATGACTTATGTTTAGAAATTTTNATTAATAGGAAGAGGCATTTTAGCAGAAAAGAAATAAAGCCCAGTCTTGTTACAATGACTTTTTGTGGGGCTTCTAGCTTTTCCTCCTTCTTCACTAGGCTTACCCTTCCCTACCCCTTCCCACACATTTTCCCCATTCCCAACCTGGCTATAAACACCCACTACTAAACACAGACTCAGTCAACTACAAATTAGCTTATTCATAAGCCAAGCCTATATGCACGTGCATTTCTATACCCACTCACTTTTATTAATACCATGCTGAGGTAGAAGAGCAGTGAGATCCAGTCTGTAAGAGAATTTGATTNTGGCAGAGCTGGAGAATGGGCGGCGGGGTCTTATATAAGAGAACTGGTAATGCTAAGGCCAGNGAGGCAATCNGGGGCCAATCAGAGTTTCTATTTTTAGTTCCAAAGGTAACTTGACTGAAANAAACTGCAGAACGTTAACACACATGTTAATGAAATCCAAGTCGGAAAGGAGCTGAATCCTTTGCACATATCAGTGAATGAAAGCCAAATTACAGGATGTGACATTCAGCTATTAAGGGAAGAAAAATAACAGCTCACAGCTGCTCCTATGTCCCCAAATATCAAGGCTTTGTTTCTAGAGATAGGTTTTCTGCCTTTTCCCACAGATGGTTTATTAAAATCTAATTCAAAAGAAAAAACCAATAACTATGGTGATTAATTAAACCTCATATCGATATCATAAATAGAACAGGAAAATCTTCGTCCTGACATATGCAACTGCAATATCGGAGGATATTGTAATACAGTAAAAAAGCAAAATTACATTTGTGAAAACCTGTCATTTAGGTTTCATTCAGCCAATACTTGGGAACACTCCGTGCTAAATTGATAAGCAGTAATCATTTTCCTTCCTTTTAATAAACTGCTGCCAATTTCAGTTGGTTGCTTAGAAACATTAAGTAAAACACTTGAAGCCAATGTAAGGAGCACATGACTGTGGTGAAGGCTGGTAGTATATTAAAATGNGTATGGACTGTAATATAATTATGTGTAAGAGTGTGAGATAATCAGCAAAATTTTGCCANCTCACTATTTCTATTGGTTGACTCTGGTTGAAAATGGTCTATGTAGCTTTCTACAACTGCAGTAATCAAAATGAAAACTGACATTTTGGTTGGCCATATAGAGACTGTTCCTGCATAGCCACCACATACGACAAAAGTCGCTCAGAGACAAACAAGAGTGTCTATGTAGGTTGTGTGTTCAAGAGAAGGGACCTGGGTCCACGTGCTGCCGACAAGGAAGGAATGGCATACAAAGAGCTGCTGCTTTCAATACACAACAGCAAAATATTTTACCCCAAGTTTCAAAAGTAATGGGAAAGCACAAGCCTTGAAAATAAGGGGCTCATCTGTTGCTTCCTNAGTTACTCTGTTAACCTTAGAGAGTCACTGAAGGTCTTGGAACCTCAGCCCTGGTATAAAATGAATGAAATGGTCAGTCATTGCTAAGGTTGCGGAGAACCTGAAAGGTCAACTTGGGCGTGTAACTGAATGGACTTCTTGACGGGGAGTAGCTCACCCTTTCTTTGCTTAAGATATCAGCCCTTCAGGATTCTTTATATTGTAACTATTTGTTTACTGCTCTAGCTGGAGGCATGAACCTGGGAGAGCGGAGCCTAAAAATGAAGCAGACTAAAGTCTCATGTAATAGCCAGCTTTATTCAGAGCATCAGATAATTTATACTCTGAAGGTTAAGAAGAGTCACCCAAGTCAAGTTTACAATCACAAGGACAAGCCACATGTGGCAAAAAAATGTTTTTCCATAGAGGCATATGAATAACAACAGCTGAAATAAACTCACTCCTGTCTGCTACACCTGGGAGGAGCACAAGACACATTCCAAGATCAATTCTGTGTTTTGAAGAAACTGAGGTCACAAGACTCATGCCTTGTTTTCTTGGAGTTTTCTCACAAGCACTCACAATCCTCACATGACTCCATTCTTGGATTGTGTTCTGACGACTACTCAAAAACAAAATGGACAGGACCTACAAAACAATCAAATATTTAAAAAATCTCTTATCAATGTGATTAATATCATGATCTGTAATAGAGAAGCTGAAGTGGCAAAGGAAAGAAAACGTACACACCACCTAAAAACCTCATTTCAGGGATAGGGTTCAGCTCTACAGCGTGCTTTAAGAACAGTTTTGAAAGAATCAAAAGCCCTATCTTCATTCCTGGGTCTACATATTATATCTACAGATGTGGTAGTTTAAAATATGCCCATAGATTCTTCGATATTCCTTCAATCAAAACATGGAGCCTATCCAGTGGAGGGANTGGGACACCAACCCAGCCACATAAACTTTGACCTACAGTCTTTCCTGCCTATGGGATGTGCTGGGGTAAGGATGGTGCAGAGATTGTGGCCAACCAATGACTGTTCTAGCCTCAAACCCATGCCATGGGAGTAAGCTCACCTGACACTGCTTGGAGTACCAGGACCCAGAGGCTAGATGGCCCAGAGACCTAGGACAGAACCAAACATGACTGGAAATAAAAAGTGTCAATGTAATGATGTCTAATGATATTTTGCTATACTCATAGATTGGTGCCTAGCTCAACTGTTGTCAGAGANGCTTCATCCAGCAACTAATGGAAACAGATGCAGAGACCCACAGCCAAACATTAGGCTGAGCTCAGAGAATCCTGCTGAAGAGAGGAAGGACGGATTGGAGGAGACAAAGAGGTCAAGGGAATCACAACAAAACCCACAGAATCAACTAACCTGGGCTCAAAGGAGCTCAGAGAGACTGAACCAACAATGAGGGAGCCTGCATGGGACTGACCTAGGCCCTCTGCATATATGTTATAGTTGCGTAGCTTGGTCCTCTTGTGGGACTCCTAAGAGTGGGAGCAGGGGCTGTATTTGACTCTTCTGTTGGCTTTTGGGACCCTTCTCCTCATATTGGGTTGCCTTGCTCAGCCTTAACACAAGGAGAGATGCTTAGTCTTACTGCAAGTTGATATGCCATGTTTTGTTGATATCCATGGGAGGCCTGACTTTTTCTGAATAGAAATGGAGGAGAAGATTGGAGATGGGGTGGGGGGAGGGTCCTGGAGGAGAGGAGAGAGGAGAAACTGTGGTTGGGATGTAAAATAAATAAAATTTAAAAATTAAAATAAAAAAGACAGAGTCTAGTTGCCATCCCTTTGAATATGGGCCAATCTTAAAAGAATCCTTGTTAATAAAATCAAATCAAAACTTGATTATAAAAGGCCATGCAAGTTTTGTTTGGCTTTCTCTTTGGGGATATTCAGTCTTGTAGTTCAGTCACTATGCTGTACAGAAGTAGGAAGCCACATACAAAGGCCACATGTAGGTGCCTAGTCCCAGTCCAATCTACAGTCCAAGACTCCAGCCACATAAATGTTCAGCAAGCCTTCAGGTGACTTTAGGTCCCTCATTTTTCAAGCCAACTCAGATGATGCTCAGAAGAAAAAAAGATCCCCTTCCAAATTACACATTTATGGAATTCAATAAATATTGCTATTGTTTTATTTACTAAGTTTTGAGGTGGTTGTTATAACGCAAATAGATAATGGAAAATGTGACTATGTGTGAATCAAGTCATCTCTCATAATTTCATGTCTCATCTTTTAAACAAATAAAGAGGGCTGAAGGAATGACTTAGCAGTTAAAGAGAACTTATTGCTCTTGCAGAAGACCTGGGTTTGGTTCCCAACACCCACATCTGGCAATCATAACTTCCTGAGATGGTTCAAGGGGATCTGATGCCCTCTTCTGATCTCTGTGGGAACTTGCATGTATGTGATGTACATATACATATATGTATATACATATACACATACATGGGTATATATACATACACAATGAATGTTTTTTAAAAAAGCAACAAATGAAGGCTCTTCAAGATAAACAACCAATTGAGCAGACTTTTAATTCCTCTCAAAATTCCATTAAAACTACAATAAAAGGTTTTCTGTTACTTTCACAACATAAATCTGCAGATTCAGAAAGAATATGCAAAGGGCCATATAGCCTCAAAGGTAAAAAGAACATGTTAACACTGACTTAGGAGATTCAAGACAGCTGAACACCAAGGCTCAATGAAGTAAGATAAAATGGAACTTGACTTACACTACTGATTTCTTGAAGGAGACAGCATCTGGACATGGCCATTTAAACAGTGAAGCTAAAATAAGAAGAACTGGAGTGAACTGAAGACAAACCTAGGTCCCTAGTTGGTCTCTGTCCCTGGACCACCACCCCTCCTCCACTCCCACTCCAACAGAAATCTGGAGATTTATATTTTGCAGAGAATACAACAGAGGCACTCTGCACTGGGGAAATGTCACACAGATGATAAGAACAGCAAGAATAAGGGTAGTAAATAATTAATTACAAAATTCTAAAAATGATCAGTCAATCAAGAAAACACTTGCACCTCTGTCCTCCCAACAAATCACACACTCAATTTTGAGCTTCACTCCACAATGGCCTCCTTCTCCCTACACCCCAGGAGATTACAGATTTCTTGGAGAATCTGACATGGCTCAAAAGAAATAATGATGTTAATTAATCAGACTTCCCTAAACAGAAGCCTACCCATATCACTTTATGATAAAACTTAATGTCAATAAACCTTACCCATGCCTCAGTTGGCAATTATTTGGTTCCCTCCTGAACATGATAAGCAGAAAACTAAATATAAGCTTCTGATTGAATGCCTCCAATGTGGAAGATATGAGAGAAAAACAAAGACAAATAAAACTTGAATTAATCAAAATCCATGAAAGGATGCAGGGTAGAAACCTATCTTAGAAACTTCTCAGGATTTTTCTTCTGATGGATTACAGAATCAAGACATAAAAAAATCTGTAAAAAATATTCAGGGTGTGACAAAGAATTCTTAATAACTAAGGATGCAATTAAAGAAATTAAATACTCAATAGAAAGGATCTTTATGCTCCTGAGCATGGAGCAGCATGCCGAAATCCCAGCTATGCAGGAGGCTGAAGGAGAAGAATCATAAATTTGGGTTAGTCTAGACCATGATGCACAGTGTTTGCCTAGTATGCTCAAAACCCTACATTCAATCCTCAGTGATGGTGGGAGGGAGAGAGAGGGAGACAAGAAAAGGAAAGAAAAGAAAGAATTTATGGAAATCTCCCAAAATACAGAACAACAAAAGTCAGGGAGGGGAACAGAAAGGTGAGGGAGGAGAAAAGAAGAGAAAAGAAAAAAAGAAAAGAGAAAAGAAATGTAAAAATAGGAGCTCAGAAGGTCCAGCTTTTGAACTAAGGAGATTTAGAGACAAAGGACAGAAAAGGCAGAGGGAGGAAATCACAAGGTTTTTTTTTTTTCTAGAATTTAAAAACAGGAACTGATAGAAAGGGTCTACCAAGTACATATCATAGGAGATTTAACTGATAGAAAGGGTCTACCAAGTACATATCATAGGAGATTTAAAAGGATTCAAACCAAGGCCCATTACCCTGCAGTTTCAAACCCTGGGAGACAGACATGGTTCAGCAAGGTTTCAGAAAGTAAGCTATGGTTTAGTCATAGGCAGAACTACAGAAGGAGCTGTCTTAAAAACGGCCAGAAATCACAGTAGCCCAGACGAGAGCTTAATTCTGCACAGTGGACAGAGTGTGCTGAGAATCAGACATTTTTGACACTTGCATTACCAAGAGCTTGACTGCCTTCGTGTTCTTTTGCAAGTGAGAGACTGAAGAGTAGAACCCTGCACAGACGCAGTTATTCTGGGTTGGCCTCAGTGTGCTGGTGAAGTTCCTGCATTCCTCATCTGGCTTCACCATCTGAGTGAGCTGATACTCAGATCACCTCACACTTCTGTGTGAAGTACTGGACAACTGAGAAGACCAAGTGTCTGTTAGACATCAAAGGCATTGATCAAACAATCCCCCATCAGATATTTGAGAAGCTGTTCCTTTCACAGAGTTCATGTGGAAGTAACTATAGACAAGGAGACAACAGTGATCTCTGAGAAGAAGGGCAATGTAACTGGAGTGGGCTCACTGAGACCTGCTGGGATTGTTCTTTTCTTGACTTAAGTGCAGGGCTTCAATTTAACCACAATTATATTCAAAATGTGAGACATATTTGAATTAAAAAATTGTGCTCTTGGTTGCTCGTGAAGTTTCATGGGGTAACAAACTCTGCTTTACCATAATCCCTTCTACAATTCTGTACCATACAGATTACTTACAGACGTAAACATGTTGTGATATGTAAAGTAAAGCCTTTATGTCTGGCTTTAAGGGAANTGTATACTAAAGCCTTTGTGTCCAGCCTTGAGTGAAATGTTTCAGCAAAGTGTTTGCTATGTTTGGCTTAATCAGTAGAGGCTGAGAAATTGTTTTGAGACTGTTTGAACTTTGAAGAAATGTTGTTTCTCTGGAGAATCTGCACTTGGTACTATATGAATGCTTGTAGCTGCACTGACCTTGGTCCTAAGACACTCCTGACAGACCTGAAGTTCTTAGTTTTGATTATGTCTAGTCATAATCAAAAGGGACTGAGATTTGTGTGGATTGTCTGCTCTCATGGGCAGCAAGAGCAAGATGACTTTGGTAGCTGGAACCTTTCCCAGCCCCAATTAACCTTGTATATGAATGAAAGTGGAGTAAGCTGGCTGGGTGTCAGTCTTTTCCAAGAAGGCTGAACCCCTCTGCTCCTTCGGAAAATAAAGGCTTAGCATCTTGGTGAGCTTCTCTCTACTGCGGCACCTATGACCATCATCACACAATATAAACACATAAAAATTTACTCATCACTTACAATTGTTGAACTTTATAAGGCACGGAACTGAATATGTTTTATATGCTTTCTTTTCATATATCCTTGTAACTTTGCAGGATAGTTTTTTATCAACTCATTTTACAGATGGAGAAATAAGTAGAATGAGATTAAGTAACTTTTGTAGAATGGTAGTTTGTACATTATAGAGCCTGAATTCAAAACTAGACTTAAAAGCTATAAAACCTGTACTATTTCCAGTATTGAACAGTGGCCAATCTTCNATCANGAATAAAGCCAAGTAGCAGAAGAGAGACCTACTTGGAAACAGGAGCTAATAAACTGTAAATGTCTCAAAAATATCACTCCAACAAAAACAAAAACATCCTTCAAAGATCAATCAAAACCAATATACTGGCAAATTCCATCTNAAATCTTATTTCTATTATAAAACTTAGGTGCAGGAGACAGCTTACAGCTCACCACCCCCAAGTGCCCCATTCTGTGATCATGAAACAAAGGCCTATGAGGATTAGATGGCTAAGAGTGGACGGACAGTTGCAGGTAGTCAGGTGACAGTGTGAGCACCAGGTAAAGCATAAAGGAACAATTTGAAGGTTCTCTCTCTCAGCTCAGTTCTTGTGCTACTTTTGACTACTTCAGTTTTGGCATGAAGCAGAAACAAGGAAAGACCAGAGTAGATTAGTCATAACAGGTGGTGTTTATATCACTGTCTAGAAGAGTACTTTTCTAATCATTTAGCAAAAATAAAACCAAGGGTGGGAGAAAGGAAGAAGGTGTGTGTGTGGGAATCCTATAAGTCATACAACTTGAGCCATCAGAACCAAATAAAGCAATGTATTCACTAGTTTTTGGAGCTATACCTTTTACCAAGTTCAGTAAAGTGTATGTAAAACTGCAAGCATGAATGATATGCTCTTGTAAGGANTTTGTCACAGAAATACAAGCTATTTCTGTAGAAGCTCATCTTTAATGAAATAGATGCTTCATACTAGATTGTCTTACAGAAAAGACTAAATAGGGCAAAGAGGCCAGCCTAGAAAAAGTGCTTCCCATTCCTTTCTTCATTCAGTAAATTATCTACCAAGTACAGACCACATGGGTCATGATGCTGGGCCCTAGAGACAGCTGGATTAAAAACTCAAGAATATTAGAAATACATACATGCCCATATCTGACAGTCACAGTTCCAGGAATATCTTACAAATATTTTGCAGATGAACAAAATGGCATATGTATAAAGTCACTTGTTGTGGTACTGTTTCTGCTAAAAAAAAATGGATACAATTCATTTTTTTAAAATGGGGTCTGAATGAAGATATACATCTAATATAATGGAATATAGTTGTAAAAAACAAGAAAGATAACTTAACTGAAAATAACAACCCAAACTGCTGGACAATGTACTTGTAGTTGTCTTTTAGGTAGGGAAATAAGGATATACATATGTTTATATTTACATAAAAGAACACAGGAGACAGAAGAAAACAATGTGATAGTGACACACATGAAGCTACTTATTTTTATTGCTTTTTAAAAACTCTTGAACAATTCTACTAACGTTTAAAAGAAAAGCCCCAGGGCAGACAAACTATAAATCTCAGCAGCTGCCCAGAGGAGGAGAATGGAGAATAAAAGGAAAAAGCT
>LZPO01054714.1:1180030-1192476 GCA_001675575.1 Neotoma lepida
TTGAAGACGCATCATCTCTAGCAGCTGTTATAGTAGGTAAAACGCCTACACTTCTCAGCTTCTTCAAAGGACAGCCAACTTGACAGGCTTACCTAGTCACGTGATCTAGAGGGAGGAAAGGCTCCCTCAGCTGTTAGGGAACCCACGCTGGGCTTCCTCAGCTTCTCTAACACCACTTGGAGATCAGATGGGAGACAAGCTGTTAAGAGAATACCTGGCCATCGGTCCTGCTAACAGGAAAGGANGCAAAGGGTAACAACTGCTAAGAATCAAGCTTCGGAAGAAATAATCTTATGAACAAGCGAGAGTGGCTTCTCACAAAACCAAGGAATTAAAAGTACACTTCCATGAAGAAGACTAGTCTAATTTTTAGCCAATAGAAGAACTCTTTCTGTAGCACCTGTTACATGTGCACACACCAGAATGAAGGTGACATTCAGACAGAACAGCCAGCCGTCTAGATAGGAGCTCTAGTAAGGTAAAGAAGTCTGCTGAAAGACCTATCCATCTAAAATTCCAAGGGGTGAGCTATTCCACAAGACTGGCTCCTATGAGGAAAAACCAGGCAAGAGGTGGGAGTTTGGCTAGGTGGGACATATTTAGTCAACGAATCTACTCAAAAGCCTGTAGGCACATGAGGTGACAAGCCTAGTTCACAAATCAAGTGTGGTGATATTTGTAATTTAAGAAATAAAGCTTGCCTGAAGATCAGAGGACAGAATCAACCACAGAGTTAAACATAGAGGTCAGGCAGTGGAGGCACATTATCTTTAATCCTAGCACTCAGGAGGCAGAGATCAGTCTGAATCTCTGTGAGTTCAAGGCCACACCGGGCTACATTAGAATGATCCAGTCTAGGAGAGAAACAAAGACAGGCAGTGGTGGCACACANCTTTAATCCTAGTACTTGGGAGTCACCTGCCTTTAATCCCAGCACTAGGAAGGTTGAGACAGGAAGTGATATGGCTGGGCAGAGAGAGGAATATAAGNTGGGANGNGACAGGANCTAAGCTTTTTCGGCTGAGGACTCAGAGGCATTCAGTCAGAGGATTCATGGAGATAGGTCTCGTCTTCCATTCAGCCTAAGGATTNGGTAGTGGTAAGAAGTTTCTCTAGTGGCTTGTTCCTTGTCTCTCTGATCTTTCAGCATTTACCCCAATGTCTGGCTCTGGGTTTTTATTATAAGACCATTTAGGATTTGTGCAACAATCAAGGTATCTGTATAGATAGGAAATCAAGAGACAGGCATGCACATGGTATAAAGACACACATGCAGGCTAAACACCCATACATAAAATAAACACCCATAAAATAAAATAAAAAAGAAAGGATTAGGTAGAATTCAGAATGGAGAATCAGACACTAAGCAATTTAAACAAAAAGTCCAAGCAAAGGTTACTGCTATCTACTACATTTTGACTTCCTATCATCCTCCATAGCCCGCATTTCAGTTTTCTTAAGGTTTACAGGTCTCTGTTGTGCCGAACTGTATCCCTGTATCCTCTTAAATGATAAAGTCCTAAACCTCAAACCTGCAGACGTGGCCTTAAAATAGGGAGACTATCCAGATTCTAAGTATGAAACCTAGTGACATCCATCCACACTTCTCACCTACAGAGCTGTGAGCTAACAAATGGGTGCTGTTTTAAAACCACTGGATCACGACAATTCATTATGTAGCAATAGACAACAATATTGTGAAGGTCCAATAAAATATTCTTTCTAAATTATAAAAATAAATGTTATTATCCAGTTGATAAGTCTAAATAGAAATAATTTTCCATAACTCATCTAATTTGTCTAATTATCTTTATTTCTCTTTCTATAATGCTACCACAATTATAGCTTTGTTTTACTGTGTTGTGAAACTGTGTAAAACACATACCTCTGGGATATGACCCATGTGTGATGGAACATATATATGAGGGTGAAGGTTTAAATAAATCAGAGGAAGGAAGATGTCATCAAAGGCAGAGGTTAAGAAATGAAGTGCTATGGATCTAACCTCTAAGACTGTACAGCAAGTTTAATGTTAGCATGCACTGCCAAAAAGAAAATCTTTGTAAGAATAATTTATCACATGTGTAGTTATTTTGTTTGGCTAGAGTATGAGGGGCATCCAAACTTCAAAGATTTGTTTTGTGTTTTCATAGGGTAGAGGACATTGAAGAAAATGTAAATATTTATATTTTCTATGAGAAAATAAGTTATATAAAGCTGGGTGGTGGTAGCGCATATCTTTAGTCCCAGAACTCAGGAGGCAGAAGCAGGTTGGTTTCCATGAGTTCNAGGCTAGTCTGGTCTACAGAGCTAGTTCCAGGACAGCCAGGGCTAACATAAACAAATCTTGTCTCCAAAAAAAAAGTTATATAAAGAAACACTAATAACATATATCTAATCCTCCTGATGGAAACCATTAACAGATTTGTGAAGAGCCTTATAGAAGAATCAAAATATATACTCAAAGTATATAAGGTTTGATCCACTTAAAAATATTGGAATAAAAAACTTACCTTTATTTTGCAAAATTGCTTCTTTTAATTTTATAATGTACTATGGGCATTTCCCCCCAGTTATTTTATATCCTTATCAGCATTTACAATATAAATTGATATAATTTAGTTAACCAATCTACTGTTGCAAATCCTACTATAAATAATATATATCCTTTCCCTTCTATCTTTGCACATAGACAATGTTATTTTCTACAAGTAGAATTACTAGGTTGGTGAGTATCTCTGCATATTTGAAAACCTTCTGCATATTCTTTCAGTACTTTTATAATTAAATAATTCTAACTATTATTTTTGAGAGGTCTGCCAGTTGTTCTAATTATGCTTTTTGAGTAATTTAATACCACTTATGGCACTCTGAGGGCATGGGTCCTCCTACGTCCTCTTGGACATTTATCCTTATAAATCAAGTATGAATGATTTTGCCAAGTTTTCCCAAAGAACTCTTGAAATTATTAAATATGTAGAATAAATTGGATGATGCATCTATGGTTTTTCCATTCAAACTTTTTGTCTTTTGATAGTTTCATATTTTCTCTATATAACTTTTGCCTATTTCCTTTTTGGGTTTATTTCTAGTATTTCATATATTTCCACCATGTTTTCTAATAATCTGCTGCTTAAATATTGGCAGTATATTAAATACTGGCAGTATATTAAATATCTGTATCACACTTATATGCTGTCATGAAGTTCAGAATATGTCCCCACAAAAGGCCCATGTGTNGAAGGCCTAGTCCTTAGGTGGTAGCAACAGAGAGATGTGAATGGATTGTGAATGTGTAAATTCCATCAGTCTACTAAATCCACCCATGAATTTATACGAAAGGGACTATTAGAAGGTAGGGCAGAAAGTAGGTCACTGGGGGCGTGACTTTTAAGGGTCCAGCTTATGCCTCTTTCTCTCNGCTTCCCAGCTGCCATAAAGTAATCAAACACTGTCTCACATGCCCTAAGGGCCACTCTATGTTCTGTCCCACCACAGGCACTGAAACACAGAGCCAAGCAACCCTACAGGAAAACCATGAACCAAATATAAATCCTTATTCACTTAGGTTGTTTCTCTCAGGTATTTTGTTACAATGGAAGAAAGGTTAACTCAAATTATCATACAAAAATACATAAAATATATTT
The DNA here is from genome assembly GCA_001675575.1 of Neotoma lepida. NCBI lineage: Eukaryota > Metazoa > Chordata > Mammalia > Rodentia > Cricetidae > Neotoma > Neotoma lepida. Next base: position 1,183,678 of record LZPO01054714.1, read on the forward strand.
TACATATGCATCACATTCTACATATATTATAGCTCTCACTCTAATCAAACTTTACTATTCACTTTTTATTTTATTCTTACTCTAGATAACACCTAAAACTTTTAGGTTAAAAGTAATGATTCTGGATCTTCTTGTAAATATTTANATAGCTTATTTCTCTTTTTTTGTAATAACTAAACTTATCAAAAAAGTGCTAAATAATTAAAAACATATTTTAAGTAGTTTAAAACTATAACAAACTTTCAGCCAGGACCCAGACATTACCATTCCTGACGTTAGGGAGAGCCAGATGGGGAGATGAGCTTCTGTTTTCAGCGGCTTCTTTCTTCTGGGTAACTGTCGAAACAAAGCTGCTGAAAGTGGAAGTCTGGCCCTTGGATGCTCTGTCCAAGCCCTAAAAACAAAACATTTAACATTTTAACATAATTTCTCCTTACTGTAGCTAAGTAATTTTATTGCAGAAATCAAAGTGTTATCATAGAGACAGAAAGACGATGAAACTGTTATATATGCAACTGACCAAATTCTCTTAGTATGAAAGAGCCATGTCAATCCTCTAACTACGTACAAACTGGTAAGGTTTAGAAAGGGGACGGTGGTAATATACCTATTTCACAGTTAGGACAGTTAACAAATTCTACTCACAGAATAGTAAGCACTACTCCTTGTACACAATATATATTCCATAAATGTTAACTATTTTAATTATGTATTTGGATAATACTGTTTTTATGAGCTCCAAATCTCTAAGTTTTAATAATTTATGAATTATATTACAGGTTGATTTACTAAATTTTTTAAATAATCATTTGATCCAACTTTAAAAATTTACATAAAATGATAAATCCTTTAGTGCTGATTTTTTTCCCAAAGCATTATAATTAGATTGTGGGTAAAGAAAAATGTTCTAACCATGTAGGGATCCTTATGTATAGACTACAGAGCACTTTAAACAAGAAATTATCCATTAACACATTTTCTACTGCAACAACTCCAAAAATTCTTGAAGTATTTACTTAACCTATACTTTGTAAAAAGCAAAACATAAGCAGAGCACAATTGAGCTGCAGTGCTGATTTATGCTTTTTTCTTAGTTCTTCAATCTCTATAAACTTACATTGNAGATCTTAGGTTCTGTTTTGTTTGAGACAAGGCCTCACTATGTATCCCTGCTGGCTTGAAACTTGGTATATAGCTTAGACTGGCCTTGGACTCCTGTCTCTGCCTCACCAATGCTGAGATCATAGATATATACCACCATACCCCACTTTTCAGCTCCCAGAATCTTGAGAATAGTAGTTAACCTCTTAACATTGTTCATACTTCGTGTGTGTTGAGGGAGTTGTGCGTGTGTGTGCACGCACACATGTGCATGTGCCCATGTAAATGTGTGCTGTGCTGCCCAAGTGGAGGTCAGAGGGCAACCTCAGGGAATCTGCTCTTTCCTTCCACCATGTGGCTTCTAGTGATTGAACTCAGGTCAGCAGTCTCAGTGGCAAGCACCTTTACCCACTGAGCCATCTTGCCAGCCCAACATCTACTTTTTAATCTAAAGGTAATTTTATTTTCAGAGTAGTAAAATGAAGAGTTTTCAAAATGAAGAGTTTCTTTTCACTTCTTCATTCACTCACCAGATTGATTCCCTTTTAGAATCAATTCATACATAATATAGCAAAACCGTTTGTGCTCACCAAATCTTCATGTGTTCTCTCCAATTTCCTGCCCATTTACAGAGCGATCAGGACCCTGACAGGCTACAAGCAGAAACACCATCTATCAGTTCTGGAGAGAAGTGCTGACACGCTGAAGATCGGTGGGGAAACCCCAGCTCTCTGCTGCTTTCCAGCACTGTGACAGTGGTGGATGCTAAGAGCTGAGGTGCTGGATTATTCATGAGCTTGGGTCTTGAGTGATGGATTATAAGAAGCAGAGCCACTTCTGACCCACAGGCTGTCCACTAGCAACAATAAAACTTCTTTTTAAACAATGAAATCAGAGCTGTGTAACTGAAACAACAGCTCAGAACTAGTCTGTGAAGTTCTTTCTGTTTTTCACTGTTCTGTAAAAGCAATCACGCTTGTTAATTCTTGTAAGGTATTTAAATTACTCCAGAGAAAGTAACTGTTCTCATCTTGGTCCATTATGCTGCACTAGAGAGTCCTTATTCATCACAGGGTTTGACATAACTTGGGCACAGGCCCTAAGTCCACTGTTCTCCTTTTTAAAAAGATTATTAGAATTAAAAGAGCTCAAAGAAAATAAATCTCAGGTACTACACACATAGTGTTTAAGTTTCTGGAATAAACGACGTTGGAAACCTTATTTCATGGACACGGACACTGGAGCCATCTGACAGTCACCAGAAGTCAGGAGGCTAACAAGTAACAGAAATGTGATAGCTGGGCTGAAGAGGTGGCTCAGCCAGCAGGACAGTCTTAAGTGATCCTCAGAAGCCAGGCAACAAGACTCTGGAGGAAGCCTCCTGTTTTACCAGAGGCCACGCTGGCACCAAGAACCCCAGACCACCAACACTCCCTCAGTGCCTGCCCAGGCTACCCCCAACCACCTCTCCTCCCCTTATTACCATGTCCTAGCCTACAACTCTGGTGGATGCTCCCTGTTCCAAAGGCCACCAGACACCAGCAGAGGTAGGCTGCTTGCCTGCTGACTGCCTCCACTTTCCCAGTGCTTGCCCAGCCCACCCCAACCAGCTCTCCCCTCCTCATCACCATATCCTGTCCCCCAACTCCAGCCGAGGTACCCTGCTGGACCAGAGGACACACAGGCCACCCACCAGAACCCCAGCACTGTCCCCACTCAGCGTCTGCCCAGCCTACCTCCAAGCCCCCCACCCCTCCCCAACAGCATATCCTGGCATCCAACTCCTGTGGACCCCAGACTGGACCAGAGGCCATGCTAGCCAGTAGAATTCCAGCCCCCAACTCAGAGACTCTCCTCTACTCAATCGCAGGCCATTCAGGCCAGAAGACCAGAGAGGAAACAGAAACACCTATTCAACAAAGACAAACTAAGAAATTGGCACCTAGACCTATAATTACCCCAAACTCAAATGTCTAGATGCCAGTGTAAGAACACAATCAACAATAGCCAGGGCAATATNTNACCACCAGAGCCTAGCTAACCTACTACAGCAAGCCCTGAATATTCAAACACAGCTGAAGCACAAGAAAATGACCTCAAAACCAACTTTATGAAGATGCTAGAGATCTTTAAAGAGGAAATGAACAAATCCCCTAAAGAAATTGAGGGAAAGACAAAAAAATTGGAGGAAATGAATAAATCACTTAAAGAAAGCCAAGGGGGGGGACAGTTGAAGAAAGTGATAAAACTGTTCAAGACCTGAAAATGGAAATAGAAGCAATAAAGAAAACACAAACTGAGGGAATTCTGGAGGTGGAAATTCTAGGAAAGTGACCCACAGATGCAAGCATTACCAACAAAACACAAGAGATAGAAGAGAGAATCTCAGGTGTTGAAGATACAATAGAAGAAATAAATACATTGGTCAAAGAAAAGGTGGTTAACTACACCCATGAAAACATGGGGAATAAATAATCTGACACTAGCAAAACCAAAGGAAGGGAAACACACACACACACCATCACCACCACCACCACCACCACCACCACCACCACCAACAACAACAACAACAACAACAGCAGCAGCAGCAGCAGCAGCAGCAGCAGCAACAACAACAACAACAAAATAAGAGGAATTCGCAATCATTGATCATTGATATCTCTCAATATCAATGGACTTAACTCCCCAATAAAAAGACACAGACTAACAGAATGGATGCAAAAACAGGATCCACCTTTCTGCTGCATCCAAGAAACACATCTCAACATCAAAGATAGACATTACCTCAGAATAAAGTGTTGGAAAAAGATTTTCAAAGCAAATGGAACTAAGAAACGAATGGGTATAGCCATTCTAATATCTAACAAAGTAGACTTCAAACCAAAGTTAATCAAAAGAGACAGGGAAGGACACTATACTACTCAAAGGAAAGATCGACCAAGATGATCTTTCAATTAACATCTATGCCCCAAACACAAAGGCACCCATGTCTATAAAGGAAACACTACTAAAGTTTAAATCACACATTGACCTTTACACATTGATAGTGGGAGACTTCAATACCCCACTCTCACCAACGGATATGTCATCCAGACAAAACTAAGCTGAGAAAATACTGGAGCTAACAGACATTATGAACCAAATGGACCTAACAGATATCTACAGAACATTTCACTAAACACAAAGGAATACACCTTCTTCTCAGAACCTCACAGAACCTTTACCAAAACTGACCACATACTCAGTCACAAAGCAAGTCTCAACAGATACAAAAAAACTGAAATAACTCCCTGCATCCTATCAGACCACCACAGATTAAAACTGGATTTCAGAAACAACAGAAAGCCTACCAAGTCACTGAAACTGAACAATTCTCTACTGAATGACCGCTAGGTCAAGGAAGAAATAAAGAAAGAAATTAAAGACTTCCTAGATTTCAATGAAAATGAATGTACAGCATACCCAAACTTATGGGACACAATGAGAGTGGTGCTAAGAGGTAAGTTCACAGCACTAAGTACCTACAGAAAGAAATTGGAGAGATCTCATACTAGTGACTTAACTGAAAGCTCTAGAACAAAAATAAGCAAGCTCACCCAAGAGGAGTAGATGGTAGGAAATAATCAAACTGAGGGCTGAAATCAGAAACAGATTAAATAGAAACAGAAAACAATACATAGAATCAATGAAATAAAGAGTTGGTAAACTCTTATCCAAACTAACTAAAAAACAGAGAAAGAATATGCAAATTAACAAAATCAGAAATGAAACGGGGGACATAACAACAGACACTGAAGAAATTCAAAGAATCATTAGGTCATACTCTACTCCACAAAATTGGAAAATCTAAAGGAAATGGATAATTTTCTCAATATATACCACTTACCAAAGTTAAATCAAGATCAGATAAACAATTTAAATAGACNCATAACCCCTAAAGGAAATAGAAGCNGTCATTAAAAGACCAGGGCCAGATGGTTTTAGTGCAGAACTCTACCAGACTTTCAAAGAAGAGTTAATGCCAATACTCCTCAAATTATTACCCAAAATAGAAACAGAAGGAATATTTCCAAATTCATTTTATGAGGCCACAGTCACCCAAACCACACAAAGATTCAACCAAGAAAGAGAATTACAGACCAATTTTCCCTATGAATATTAATGCAAAAATATTCAATAAAATACTTGCAAACCAAATCCAAGAACACATCAAGAAGGTCATCNACTATGATCAAGTAGGCTTCATCCCGGAGATGTAGGGATGGTTCAACATATGAAAATCTGTCAATGTAACCCACAATATAAACAAACTGAAAAACAAAAACCACATGATCATCTCATTAGATGCTGAAAAAGCCTCTGACAAAACCCCAAACCCCTTCATGACAAAAGTCCTGGAGAGATTAGGGATACATGGGACACACTTGAATTAATAAGCGCAGTTTACAGCAAGCCTATAAGAACATCAAATTAAATGGAGAGAATCTCAAATCAATCCCACTAAAAATCAGGAACAAGACAAGGTGGTCCATTCTCTCCATATCTATTCAATCTAGTACTAGCAGGTACTGGCATTTAAACAGACAGGTTTATCAATGAAATTGAATCAAAGACACAGACATAAATCCACACACATATGGACACCTGAATTTTGGTAAAGAAGCCAGAAATATACAATGGAAAAAAGAAAGCATCATCAACAAATGGTGCTGGTCTAACTGGAAGTCAGCATGTAAAAGATTGCAAATAGATCCATACTCATCACCCTGCACAAAACTCAACTCCAAATGGATCAAAGACCTCAGCATAAAACCAGATACACTGAACCTGATAGAAGAGAAAGTGGGGAATGGCCTTGAACACATTGGCACAGGAGACAACTTCCTGAACAGAACACCGATAGCACAAGTACTAAGAACAACTGCTGTGTNCTGACAAAGCTTGCCTGGAGATCAGAGGGCAGAGCAAGCCACTAGTTAACCATAGAGGTCAGTTGGTGGCGGCTCACACTTTTAATCCCAGCACTCGGGAGGTTCATACCTTTAATCCCAGTACTGGGAAGGCTCACGCCTTTAATCCCAGCACAATTGGGAGATNGAGACGGGAATATAAGGCGAGTGGAGACAGGATCTCTGCTCCCCCATTTGGTGTGANGATAATTCATAGAGGTAAAAAGTCTCTAGTGGCTGATGCTCTGCTTCCTGATCTTTCAGCTTTACCCTGTCTCCTGGTTTTTAATTAATAAGACTAATTAGGATCATGCTTCACACAACAATCAATAAATGAGACCTCATGAAACTGAAAAGCTTCTGTAAGGCAAAGCACACTATCAACAAGAAAAAATGACAGCCTACAGAATGGGAAAAGATTCTTACCAACTCCACAACTGACAGAGGGCTAACATCCAAAATATACAAAGAACTCAAGAAACTAGACATCAACAAACCAAATAATTCAATTAAAATATGGGGTGCAGATCTAAACAGAATTCTCAATAGAAGAATCTCAAATGGCTAAGAAATACTTAAAGAAATGTTCAATATCCTTAGCCATCAGGGGAATGCAAATCAAAACTACTTTTGAAATTCCTTCTTACACCTGTCAGAATGGCTAAGATCAAAAACACAAGTGACAGCTCATACTAGCAAGGATGTGGAGCAAGGGGAACACTCTTCCATTGCTCGTGGGAGTGCAAACTTGTACATCCACTTTGGAAATCAATACAGCAGTTCCTCAGAAAATTGGGAATTGATTTACCTCAAGACCTAGCTATACCACTCTTGGGCATATACCCAAAGGACGCTCAATCAACTATGATCATTGCCTCTTTATTCATAATAGCCAGAAACTGGAAACAACCTAGATGTCCCTCAACTGTAGAATGGATAAAGAAAAGTTGGTACACATACACAATGAAGTATTACTCAGCTGTTTTTTAAAAAAAAAAATGACATCATGAAATTTTCAGGCAAATGGATGGAACTAGAAAAAAAATCATCCTGAATGAGATAACTCAGACCCAGAAAGACACACATGTTATGTACTCACGTATAAGTNGACATTAGCTGTTAAGTAAAGGATAATCACGCTACAATCCACAGACCCAGAGAGGCTAAGTAACAAGGAGGGCTTGCTTAAAGGGACACATGGATCTCCATGGGAAGGGGAAATAGAATAGATTTTGAGGGTGGACTGGGGGTGGGTGGGGATGGAGGAATCGGGTGGAGGAGAGTGGAGGGAGAGAGTACTGGGAGAGAGTACTGGGAGAGAGTACTGGGAGAGAGGGCTGGAACTGGGGGACATTTCAGGGGCAATGTGGAAACCTAGTGCAATGGAAACTCCCTGGAATCTACAGGGGGGATGGTATCAAAGACTNTTAGTAATGTGGGAGGATACAGAGCCTGAACCAGCCATCTTCTGTAACCAGGCAAGGCTCCTAACAGTGGGACTGGGACATCAACCCAGCCACAAAACCTTTGACCTACAATCTGTCCTGCTACAAGATTTTGTGGGTAGTGGGCAATGGCACAAAACTTGTGGGAGTGGCCAACCAATGACTGGTCCAACTTAAGGCTGATGCTACAAAAGGGAGCCCATGTCTGATACTGCCTAATGGCCAGGAACCAGGGGCTAGAGAGCCCAGAGACCAGGATAGAACCAAACACAACTGGAAAAGAAGTCAATGAGATGATTCCTAATGATATTCTGCTAGACTCATAGAGTGGAGCCTACCCCAATTAGCATCAGAGGGGCATCATCCAGCAACTGATGGGAAAAGATGCAGAGACTCACAGCTAAACACTAGGTAGAGCCAGGAGAACACCACAGTAGAGGGGGAGTGTTGTGGAATATTATTTTAAGATAGTTTAAGATTTGTTTATGCTGTGGAACATTTGTTTAATGATGCAAAGATGCATTCTTTTATGTTGCATTTGTTTAACTCTGCTTACTTTGCCTGTTTAAAACACTCGATTGGTCTAAAAAAGAGCTGAATGGCCAATAGCAAGGCAGGAGAAAGGATGGGTGGGGCTGGCAGGCAGAGAGAATAAACAGAAGAAGAAATCTGGGAAGATGGAGGGAGGAGTGAGAAAAGGAAGAAGGGACTCCAGGGGCCAGTCACCCAGCTACACAGCAAGCCATGGAGTAAGAAGTAAAGAAAGGTATAGAGAATAGAGAAAGATAAAAGCCCAGAGACAAAAGGTAGACAGGATAATTTAAGAAAAGCTGGTTAGAAAAAAGCCAAGCTAGGGCCAGGCATTTATAAGTAATAATAAGTCTTTATGTGATTTATTTGGGAGCTGGGTGGCAGGCCCCCCAAAGACTAAAGAGCCAAAAGAGAAGGAGTGAAAACAACCAAATACAAGAGAGGAAGGATTGTAGGAGCCAAAGGGGTCAAGGACACCACAAGAACATGACCCATAGAATCAAATAAGCAGGGCTCATAGGGGCTCACAGAGAATGAAGTAACAAACACAGACTGTATAAGTCTGAGCTAGGTCCTCTGCATATACTTTAAGGTTGTGTAGCTTGGTATTCCTGTGGGACTCACAANANTGGGAGAGGAGGTGTCTCTGACTCTTTTGTCGCTTTTGGGACCCCTTTCCTCCTACTGGGTTCCCTCATGCAGCCTTGATATAAGGGTCTTATTGTATCTTGTTAGGCTATGTTTGGTGGATAATCCTGGGAAGCCTTGCCTTT
>LZPO01054714.1:1207369-1221501 GCA_001675575.1 Neotoma lepida
GCGCTGCTGCTGCCGCGGCCGCGAGAGGGCTCTGGGCCGCAGCTTCCCACCGCCGCCGCCGCTCCGCCCCCGGCCCGCGCGCGGCCCCGCGAGCCCGGATGTCGGCGCGCGTGCTCGCGCTCCCCCCGCGCGCCCCGCTCGCACACTCGGCCGCGCGCCGCTCCCGCATGTCGCCTAGGGCTCGGGCCGCGGCCTCGCGTCACCAGTGAGGACCCGCAGAGGAGGCGGCGCAGGGGGAAGGGGGAAGGGGGCGCTGGGGCGCCATGTTGTTCGCGAGCTGTCGCCTGAGACGGGGAGCCGGGGACCGCGCGGTGGGGCTTCGTGGGAGGGTCTGGACTCGGGAGGGCGACGGACGTGCGGAGGATCGGGCACCGACATCGATCCCGGCTTTCCTTCCACCTAGAGCGGCGGGCGAGCCGGGGACCTCTGACCTGGCTGGTGGCCTGTAACCTTTAAACTCCCAGCCGGCTCGGGGTCACTGCTGCCTCTTGACCTTCCCTTCTCTGCGAGTCCTGCAGTCCCCGGGAGGCTGCTTGTCTGAGCATCCTTATGACTAACCCTTTCCCTGTGCGTCCTGTAATGGCCTCATCCTGCAGGAGAAGAGCCTGGGGTCGGGAGAGGACAATGCGACACCGTGCTCCCCTCCCACACACCCGACAGGGCAGGACGGCCAGGCCACACTTTCCATTTCTGAGCCGCGGTCCCTCATGACTGCCAAAACCGCCTCCCCTTCCCGTGCCCACGCGCCTACATTTCGCTCACCGCTTCATCCTTCCCTCTTATCCCGTCCCCTTCCGTTTATATGTTACAGATGGACATACCCAAACTGCTGAGTAATCCTTAATAAACCTTCGCAATAAATTATGGGTAAGAACGTTAAAATTGAATTTAAATCATGAATTGCTTTAAATCATGCTATTAAAATATCCCCACCTCCACCACTGAAAGACGTAGACAATTTCCTTTCTCCTCGCCCCCTCCTTTTCCTTTTATCAGTCTGCTGGAATGGCAGAGACACCTGCTGATGGAGGGGAAGGGAGGGAGGAAGCAGTCACTGTACCACTTACTAAAAATAGAGAATTTCTCGACATTGAGGTCTTGGGATTTTTAGTTGAGACTTTGTTATTTTATTCATGGTGAAGTGAATTTTCTAAGCCAATACTCAGATCCAAATACAAGCAGCAAGAACATCTCTGAAACAAACTTAAAGGGGATTTGGAGGATGTCATTTTATATAATTCAGAGTCGACAGAACTAAATACTAGTTACAGTTCTTCATGGCATGAGGCTGTTTTTGAAGCCCAGAATTTGCAGCAAGCAATAACGCGACTAGGATAGTGTCTACTGTATTACGTTTGAAAAGATAAACTTTCCTTTCATTCATGGAAAGGCTTTATAGTTTTATTATAGTTGCTGTCACCAAACATTTCCCTATTAACAAAAGATGTGGAATAAGTATCACAAAGTAATCAACAAAAAGTATTTCAGTACTAATTATCTTTAGAGCCAAATGATGACATAGCATCATAAGGTAATCAACCAAAAGTATTTCAGTACTAATTATTTTCAGAGCCAAATGATGACGTAGGCATTACTTTGTAGCATCTTTGTCCATTTCCTTTTTCTTGAATTTTTGTTTTCATACTTCTCCTCTTAAATCTCAGAAATAACTCATGGAGAGAAACAGATCATTATTTTCTTTTAGCAGGTCAGCATGCTGAAAACTGACAACAAATATTGTAAAGCTAACCCTTGATTTTAAGTTCAATTAAAGACGTACTGTGCTACTGTGTCTAGACTGATGGACTAAATGCTGGAATGGTGGTGGGTTGTCTTTCCTATTGTCTTTAACTAAATTTAGTAGTTTACTATTAAAGTACTTGGCTGAGAAATGAGTTGGATTACATGCCTTATGCTTCTGCTTTTCATGTGTGAGATGAAATAAAAGTGTGTCTGCACATCTAGTCACACTCAACAGAACAAAAATATTTAGATATTGACCAAATCTGGCAAGTCAGAAACGTTCATTTCTACTGCATCAGAGGAGATAGGCCAGCTGAAAGAAGTCCATGGGCTTATTCACCCATTATATAGAAAAGATGAGCAATGGGTTGAATTTGTTTCCACTTCCTACTAAATAGATACCTCTCAATTTACCTAACCTAATGTCTCCTTCATACAAGCCCTGGGAAGTAGATTAGGGTGCTCTTGGTAAGCTAGAGTGATAACTTGGGGGGCACCTGCCACTAAAGACTTTTTGCGTGTGTCCAGTGTGGGGTTGGGAGTCATACAGAGTTCTGGCTGTCCCGTATAAATGTATGCAGAAGACGCTTTTCAGCCACACCAAGTGTGATGGTGAAGTACAAACTCATTAGCCTCTGAAGTGGGGACCTTACTAAGTCCAGATGTAACTGGACTTCATTAGTCAGGTTTTCCATCTGAATTTAGGAAGGTGAAATACCTAAAAGGGAATGGGGATGTGGGGGTAATGAAATGGAATTTAGAGATATTATTTCCAAAGAAAAATGTCAATGGAATTAGAAGATAATGGAAAGTCTAACTTACAAAAAACTTCTACTTTAATTACACACAGTAATAATAATGTACTAAACAATAGCAAAATTGGTTCTGGAAGAACATTTAAGAATAGTCATCACCAGTCATTATGAAATCATGTGGTCTATTTTAAGTTTTTTTCTTCAGTCTCATTTTTAAGTTTTGTCACATTAATTTATTGTGTGTGCCACATTGTACATGTGGAGATCAGAAGATAATTTGAGTGAGTCAGTTCTCTTGTTCTATTGTATGGGCCCCTGAGGATCTAGCTCAGGTTGTCAGGCTGGGCAGCAAGTGCCTTAATCCGGTGAGTGACCCATCAGCCTTGCGATGTATTCTTAAGGACAGCATCTTTTTCAGATTCCAGTTGAATGTTGTCCTGAAGTGGTAAAGTATACTTCTTTCAATTGTGCTGACATACTTCCTTAGCTATAATGATTGTGACTTTTTGGAGAAAAAAAATTCAATCTATTTCATTACAGAAAAAAAGTAGAATATACTGGTTATCAAAATGAAGCAAATAAGCAGTAAAGTTCCTGTTCAACTATAAATATTCACTAAGACCCTGGTCAATATCTTTAGAATATCTCTCATAATTATTCCTACTTTCACATACAAAGATACAATGCTTATTATTTGATTTTTTTTAAAAAAAAAAGAAAACAAAAAGCTGCACCCAGATACTGTATTAAATCTGTGAACTCATTCTTTAGACAGCTTCAAATTGTGGGGTAATAATGAGAGGAAAAAAGAATGTGGAGTTGGGTGGGTAAGGAGATGGGAAGGATCTGGGGAAATATGAGGATGGGAGAGAATAGGATCAAATATTTTGTATGAAAAAATTGTTATAAAAATGTACAAAACAGCCATTGATAGCGGTAGAGAGTAGGTTAATGGTGACTTAGGGATAGAAGTCAGAAGTTGGGGGATGGAGAGGACAAAGTTGAAGGCTGAAAAAGCTGCTTTTGTAGGAGTAGAGGATGGATTGACCCTAGCAATGGCTCTATTCACCTGTGAAAAAAACTTTGAAAGGGTGAGCTGCATAATATGGGATATGTTTCAAATGTATGAAACAGTTTAAAAAGAATATAGTACAAGAATTCGGAGCAAAGAGAGGATGGACTTTTTAAAATGTGTACAATGTGGCATAAATCCAAGACTGAGGAATGGAGTGGTGATACTCACACCAGTGGTGATACTTTTAAATAAGATGCACTCTATCACTGACTCATCAGTGCCCTCAGCATCTTAAATCTCACTCTTCGCCTGCCTTGGGTCTTGCCTTCAGTTTCTTTCCTACTCTAATTGCCATCAGAATGACCTCTTTATATATATATATATATATATATATATATATAAATTTATTTATTTATTTATGTATAATTCTTTGCCAGTCCTTCGTTTAAAAACACCTCAGTAGCCTTTCAAAGCCCTTACAATAAAAATCCAAACCCCCTGCTCTGGCATTCACCTGAATTCTTTGCAAAGAAGGATTTTCAGAATGCCCTAATTAGAGTTGGTTTTTTTTTTCTGCTCCCAGAACATATTGTACATATTTACTTTGCATTCACAGACTACGTTGCGTCTTTGTTATTTGTTCCACAATAAATTCATGGAGAAGAGGGAAAGCACCATGTCTAATTGCTCCTTGAGTCCCCCACCTGCAGGGAGCATACTATCTGGAGTGTGCTGCTGAGGTAACTTAATAAGCTCATATTAATAAAGCAAGATGTTTCTTTAATGTGAGGGGGCTCTGATACTGTTCCCAAGGAGGAATTAGAAAAGTACTCTGCATGATATGTTACACTTACATAGAGGACTATTACATAGGACACTTACATGGTCCTAGTATTTTTTTTAATTTAAAATTTTATTTATTCATTTTAGAAACAAAGTCTTGCTGTACAGCCCAAGCTGGTCCAGAACTCCCCATGGAAACCAACTGGGTCTCAAATTTATGTTGATTTCCCTTCTTTGCCTCCCAAACCCTGGAATAACAAGTATGTGCCCCCTGGTATTACTTCTTAAACATCTCAACTTTAAGAACAAGGCCATCAAAAGAACTTTCCGTGATGCTGGAAATGATCCATTATCTATACTGTCCCATGGAGCAGCCACTAATTTTGTTTCATATCTGAACAGTCATACGTAACTGGTGGCCATCATCAGAATTGCGCTAGGGTATTCTCTCAACTACAAAAGAGCCTCTTCCAACTAGTGGGCCCTGTCTAAATGACCTCCACTCTAAACCTTATTTTTCAGAGTGCATGCAAGCCAACCTTCATCAAAGCAATGAATACATATCTAAAGGCTCGGAGATCAAGCCTAAGAAGCTAAACTACTTCCCCACTTTTGGGATGTCTTCTAAGAAGTATAATATTTTCACAGGAGCTTGAATTTATGGGTAACACAAATTACATTTGACTGCATCTTATATTTGCCCAAGGCTATGGAGAAATGATCTAAACTGAAAACATTAACAGCAAAAAAGTGTCGAGATGGCTGTGCATGTTCTCAAGTTGATTTTAGATAGTTTCTTTTGACACTTCTAAGAGAATGTGTGTGTATACCTACATACATAGATTGCACATAGCTAGTAAAGGGTTCTCCTTGAATACCACGTGTGTGATTCTCCTAATTGTCTTACCTGTATACATTGATAACTTCTAAATCTTAAACCTAATTTTACACTTGTCTTTTTATTTGCAAGAGATAAAAACAACAATAAAATAATAAATGATGCAGCAGAAGCATCTTGTACAGGATATGCCTATTAACAATATTTTTTGAGTTAAAATTAAATATTCCTAAGGTAGCTGAAGACATCAAAAGAAATCAAAATGGCAGCCATTGCTATTCACTCATCCTCTTGTCTTGTTAGAGATGCCCAATTAAGAGTGGTTTCTTCTCTGGTCTTTCTTTTAGCTAGTAGTGACCATGTGATATGTTTCTGCTCAATGGAGTGTATTTTAGGGAAAGTATTTGCCACTGTTTTCTGCCTGAAATGAGAATATAGTGTTTGGATATGGCACTACACTCTTTAGCAGGAGTCTGGAACATTCCTGAAACTGTAACTGCTATAGCAGCTTTGACTGCTTGTATTTGGATTTCTTGTTTTCTGTTCAATAAATTCCTTACCTTGTTTAAATCCGTGTTGAATGCCCTCCCATCATTTGCCATTAAATATATTTCTGTTATTTTCAACATGTGCATACATATATATGAACACATATATACACTTCACAAACACAGATACAGTACACAAACATACACTCCACAAATTTTATATATATATATATATATATATATATATATATATATCTCACATATACACACACATAGTGATATGTAAAGTAAAGCCTTTATGTCTGGCTTTAAGGAAAATGTATACTAAAGCCTTTGTGTCTGGCTTTGAGTGAAATGTTTCAGCAAAGTGTTTGCTATGTTTGGCTTAATCAGTAGAGGCTGAGAAATTGTTTTGAAATTGTTTGAACTTTGAAGAAATGTTGTATCTCTGGAGAATCTGCACTTGGTGCTATATGAATACTTGCAGCTGCACTGACCTTGGTCCTAAGACACTCCTGACAGATCTGGAGTTCTTAGTTTTGATTATGTCTAGTCATAATCAAAAGGGACTGAGATTTGTGTGGGTTGTCTGCTCTCATGGGCAGCAAGAGCAAGACGACTTTAGTGGTTGGAACCTTTCCTAGCCCCAGTTAACCTTGTATATGTTTGAAACTGGAGTGAGCTGGCTGGGTGTCAGTCTTTTCCAAGAAGGCTGAACCCCTCTGCTCCTTCAGAAAATAAAGGTTTAGCATCTTGGTGAGCTTCTCTCTCTACTGTGGCACCTATGACAGACATCAAACAAAACACATGCACACACATATAAACACACACACACACTCCACACACATTTGTACACATACACTCTCCACATACATGCATATATATATATACACACTCCACAAACACATAGGTTTCTAAATTTCATCTTAATTTACCCAAACCATTCAGTCAGTTGAATTTTGACTGATACAACTTGTATCAAGTCATACCTCTAATTGAGTAAAATGTATTAATCTTATCTATGTTATAGTTCAGGAAGTCTAACAACCTTTATAAATCACTGAACTTCCTTCTTCAGAGTAAGAAAAGATGCCTGTGGATTTTAACTCCATGCTTTGGAAATAAGGAGCTGTGAAAATTGACTTTAGTTCTATCTCTTCTAATTTTTAACTAGGTATATGGCTTTGGCAAAATTACTCTTTGAGTTAATTTCCTTACACTTGAATGGGTGTTGTGAAGAAAAATGAGACAACATACAAAAGGGCTTTGTGAGCTACAGTGCATTTTAATAACTGTAACTTAATGAGCACTGCTGGGTACCAGAGACTGTGCTCAGCACTTTTGTTGATTGGCATCTGTATTCTTCTCAGAAATCCACTTTAACATGTAATGTTGAGGAATAGAACTTATTCCACTTTACAGATGACAGAAATAAGGAATCATATTTGGTATACTGTTTGTTCAGAGTCATCTTTTTACTCTCCTGTTCTACTGAAGAATAATTTATTGAGGTAAGATTGACAAATAAATATGTAGATTTAAGGTATATAATGTGATATTTTGAGACAGACATAAACACACACACATATGCTGTGAAGAGACACTATGACCATGGCAACTCTTACATAGGAAACTATTTCTTGAGACTAGCTTACAGTTTCAGAGGTTTAGTCCATTATCATCATAGTGAGAAGCATGATGACATGCAGGCAGACATAGTGCTGGAGAAAGAGCTAAGAGTTCTTGTAAGATGAACTTCTAACCAATCTTATTAATAAACACGTGGAACAAGAAATAAGGGTGAAAATCTGACAGAGATCAGAGGAATTAGGAGCAAGCCACCACTCGCCTCACCTCACCAACGCTGCCTCTACTTCCCAGGAGCGAAACGGATGAAAGAGAGAGACTTCTGGTCTAACCTGGCTTTTTTTTGCCTGTTCCTCTGCTAACTAATTTCCTATCCGCACCAAGCTACATCACTTCCTGCCTTGTCTGCATGGATCTTCAGAACTCTAAGGTTGATGCTGGGATTAAAGGCGTGTGCCAACTTGCATGGCTATTGTTTTTCTACTAGTGGCTGGCAGCCCCGTTTTTCCTCTGACCCTCAGATAAATTTTATTAGGGAAGACAAATAAAATATCACCACAAGTTCTACATCTGGATCTTCAGTCAACAGGAAGAGACTGCCACACTGGTCATAGCTTGAGCATATGAGACCTCAAAGCCTGCCTCCACAGTGACACACTTCCTCCAACAAGGCCACACCTATTCCAACAAGGCCACACCTCCTAATAATGCCACTCCCTAGGGGCCAAGCATTCAAACACATGAGTCTATGGGGGCTATTCCTATTCAAACTACCACAGGGGCATTACAGTTTTAAGCATATATACACCAAATATAGGCATCACGGATTCAACCCAACACAATGCTAGTGGGTGATTTCATTAGCCCACTCTCACCAATAGCTGGGTCATTCTGACAAACGTTAACAGAGAAATATGAATTCAATGATGTTGTTGCCCATATTGACCCAATAAACATCTACAGAACAGTCACTCAAACACTACAGAATGCGTATTTTTCTCAGCAGTGCACAGAACTGTTCTTAAAATACATCATATAACATAAAGCATGTATCAACAAATACACAAAAAGTGGAACATTTTCTTATATTCTTTCTGACCAGAATGGAATAAAACTAGAAATCAAGAGCAAGAGAAACTACAGAACACACAGAAACTCATGGTGATTAAACAACACACTACTGAATGATGAATGGGTCATCAAATAAAGCAGGAAGGAAATTATAAAATTTTCCTGGAGTCAAATGATAATGAAAACACAACACCCCAAATCTATGGATTCAATGAAAGCAGTCTTAAGAGGGAAGCTTACATAAAAACAAACAAACAAACAAACAAACAAACAGATCTTAAGTAAATAATAAAGTCTCTTAGGGCCTTGGGAGAACAAAAACAAATCACAACCCCAAGTCAGTAGACAGGATGAAAGAATTAAAACCAAGGGCAATTTCAATGAAATGGAAATTTATAATACAAAGAATCAATGAAACAAAGAGTTGGTTTATTGAACAGATAAACAAGATAAGCAAAATCTTACTCAGGATAAGCAAAAGGAGAGAGAAAAAACCCACAAATTAATGCCATTCGAGATGACAAGAGACATTACAACAGAAAACCATGGGACATATTTTAAAAATTTATATTCCGTTAAATCTAGAAACGGATGAATTTTCTACCTGAATTAAACAAAAGTAAGATAAATTAATTAAGCGAGTATATAACAAACAATGTGAAGTGATAACTAAAACATCTCCCAACCAAAAGAAGTCCGGGCTCAGATGGAGTCAATGCTGAATTCTACCAGACATCTAAAGAACTTTGGGCTGGAGAGACAGCTCCGTGAGTGGTCAAGAGCACATATCACTCTTACAGAGGTCTTGGGTTTGGTTCCCAGCACCCATGGCAGGTGTCTTACAATTGCCAATAACTCCAGCTCCAAGTAATCTGACACCTTCCTCAGGAGCTGCACACACACACACACACACACACACACACACACACACACACACACACACACAGGTTTTTAAAAAATGAAGAACTAACATCAGTCCTTCTCAAATGATTTCATGAAATAGGAAAATACAGAAATTTTTTTTATAAAGCCAGTATTACCTCGATACCTAAATCAGATAAAGACACAACTACAAAAAATACCATACATCAATCTCCCTGATGATCATAGATGTAAAAGTTCTCAATAAAATATTTGCAAACCAAATACAAGAACATATGAAAAAGGATCACTCACCATGATCAAGGTGTCATCATTTTGGAGACCCAGGAAAGGTTTAACATACGCAAATCAATAAATGTAGTGCATTGCACATGCACTAAGTACTGAAATAACATGGTCATCTCAATAGGCTCAATAAAATCTTTTCGACAAAATATAATATTTCTTCAGAATAATATGTCAACACAATAAAGGCTATATATGACAACCCTATATGTAGTGAGTCTTTCTCTGTCCCACCAGCCAGCTCCCAAATAACAACACGGAGACTTCTTATTAATTATGAAAGCTCAGCCTTAGCTTAGGCTTGTTCCTAACTAGTTCATATAACTTAAATTAACCAATGTCTATTAATCTATGTGCTGCCACATGGCTCATGGCTTTTTCCTCTCCTGCTTCCTCTGTGACCACTCTTACTCAATGTAGTTTTTAAAGTCTTAGCTGGAGCAACAAGACAAGGAAACAAAAAAAGGAAAGAAGCCAAAGTGTCCTTACTTGCAGATAATATGATTCTATAAATAAGACACCTTAAACATTACTCCAGAGAACTCTTAAATCTGATACACATTTTAATCAAAGTGGCAGGATACAAAATCCATATCTTAAAACCAGTAAACTTCCAAACACTAATAACAAGCATGGTAAGAAAGAACCAGGAAGATAGTCCCATTCACAACTGTACAAAAAGAGAAAGAACTGTATAAAGAGAAAAAGACAGACAGACAGACAGATAGATAGATCTTGGAATTAACCTAACCAAAGAAGTAAAAGACCTCTACAATGACAATGTCAAAATTTTGAAGAAATTAGAGAAAACACTAGAAGATAGGAAAACCTTCCATTCTCATGGATTATTTCACTTAACATGATTTTCAGTTCCACCTATTTTCCTGCAAGTGATAAACTTTCATTCTTCATAGCTAAACAAAATACCACCCTGTATGCATACCATAATTTTTGTATTCATTTATCTTTGGATGGAATCTAGGCTGATCCCATCTCTTGACATTATGAATGGTGCCAAAATAAACACAGATGCTTCATGCCGTGTTCTTTGAGAAAGTGCGTGAACTGCCTGTGTGGCCTAAGAGGATAGTGGGCATTGTGGAGTCTTCCCCAAACTGGTTTTTCCTGTCTTACATACCCTCCTGCCAGATTCTCCCTGCATTTAGGGAAAGATGTCTCCATGTCTCAAGTTAAATGTGGGCATACTACTCATGGTCAATCAGTAAAAGTTCATCTTTTATCCACAATGATTAGTTCAGCAATGGAGGCTTGACCCAATTCAGGTTAGCAAGAGGTAAGGAAGTATTTTCAAAACTTTTGAGGGAGAATGTGTCTTTGCATGGAGAACTTGCGGGAACAATATCTCTCGTCTCTCTTCTCTCTCTCTCTCTCTCTCTCTCTCTCTCCCCTCTCTCTGTCTCTTATACACATCTAGATGTGTATAAGAGACAGCATTCCCCCTGCTCTGATATGGTGGAGGTTCTGGGGGAATAAGCTCCATGGATGGCAAGCAAGGGAGAAAATAAGGAACTGGGTTTCCTCATGCTGTTGATGACCCACGGAACTTGACTAATTACATATTCTTCCTCATAAGAAATAGTATATATTTCTGTTATTATTACATACAGCCAAATAAGTGAGGACCGGTATGCTAATTTTGGGGGTGGGCCCAGGAATCCTTGTTTGAAATAAGCTGTTATAGGTGACTCTGGATTAGGTGGCGGGGGCCTAGGGCCACATAGTCAGAGGGATTGCATTTTCCGAGAGCAAAGGTATTTGCTTCATTAACTTAGTTCTCCAAAGTTTTAAGTAAAATATGTAGGTTAACAAGAGTTTAACTGAATCACATTTAATGAATTGTATTTTGACAGCTTAAGTCATTTGTCTATAATACATCTGCCAAAGATAAATGCTCTTGAAACTGAAAAATCATACATTTTCTGCTTTGCCGTCATAAATGATTTCATTGCAGCAACAATGACACCAATTTTATGCCTTTTATATAGTGAAGTAGAGAAAATGGGTCTTAAGTAGTCATCACCCAGTAAAAATGGAGCTGTCACCCCAAATAGTCAACAGTCAGAGCAGGGAACTTAAACAAAACCAGTAGCTCCTATGTTCTTCCTCTATATAGGAGTAAAAAGGGCTGCATAAAGTTGTAAAGCATTGTTGCAATTTTCAGATATTGATCAATCATATCTATCTATATTCTGCTGATGAATTCATGAAATGCCAGCTAAACATGGACAGAAGGGCCAGTGAGATGGCACAGTGGGTAAAAGTGCCTGCTGTCAAGTCTGAAGAGTTGAGTAGAACCTCCTCCAGTGTATGCACAGGATGGAAGGAGAAAACATACTCTTGTCTGTCTATATGTGTGTGTGTCAGCGTGTGCATATATGGCATATCCACACTTGTTTTTGTGGGTGTGTACCCCTCTGAATGTATGTGGAAGCCAATGGAGGGCATCAGTGTTCTCTATCACTCTATGACTAGTCTTATGAGACAAGGTCTCTCCCTGAACTTGGCACTCACGTTTTCTTGGTTAGACTGATCCTCTCGTCTGTGTCCCCAACAAAGCTCAGGTTACAGGCATGCATCAGATGCCTAGCATGTTGCATGGGTACTAGGGTCCAAACCCCAGCCTCATGACTGCCCAGCAGGTGCTATTGACTGTCGACCCATCTTTCCAGCCCCAGCAACAACTTTTCCTAGGGACTAATGAACCTCCTTATACCTGGGCTACTGCTGGAAGGTACTTCTCCATCTAGGGGTCAGGAGGTGGGGCAGCATGTGGGCTTCCCACCCTCAGCTAATCCTTTCAGGAAGTACCCTACAGACCTACCAGAGGCATATCTCTTAGTTTATTCTAGATCCAAGCAGGTTGACAACGGAGATTAACATCACAAAGATGCCCAGTGCATCAACAGTTAAGAGCACTGACTACTCTTTCATAGGACCTAGGTCCAATTAATTTCCAGCACACATGGTAGCTCATAACCATTTGTAACTTTAGTCCCAGGAGATCCCACACCCTCTTCTGGCCTCCTCAGGCACCAGGCCTGCACATAATGCACAGACATACATGCAGACAAAACATCATATAAGTAAGAATAAAATAGTGTGGGCATAATACATATAAGAATAAGAATAAAAACAAATCTTTTTTAAAGATGATATTTTATAAGGCTAAGTAAGACATGAAGGAGAGAGATAAAAACAATATTCAAATGGTTTCTGTGGCATTTCACCTTGAACTTTTAAAAGGACCCTAATCCATTAAATAAATTAATCTAATATGATTCTAAAACCTTTGTCTGGTCATCAAGGTAGGCCAAGTTTCTAACTGGTCCCCAAACATGTCACACCTTCTTACCAGCCCCTGTAATGTGATGTGCACTTCTTCCTGTTTTGTGTATTATTAAATGGACCAGCCCTTAATAATGCACTTCCCAGGGGGCCCAGAAGGGACGCTACCACCGTCATGGGAATGGATCCAGATACACGGAGCTCTCAGGTCCAACTCGTTTATTCGTCAGCCACCAAATCTCTGCTCCCTAAGTCTTATATACAGCTTTAGTCCCATCTAGGCATTCGGGGCTGGAATAAATCTAGCTACACTGTCCGTCTACTTTATTTCTCTGAGATGAAATCCTGTCTACACAGCTTCAGTTCCGTCCTGGCACTCGGTTCCTCTTAAGCCCTACTAACAATGATCTTATGCTTTCAGCTTCATCTTCACCCTTTGCTCCTTTGTCCTCCATTACTCCCTGCTCCTTACTCCTCAGAAAACTCTACAAGAAGCCTGTCTTACCCTCCATAGAATCTCTGTCCTCTTTCCTCTCTGGCCATGTGGTTCTGTGTCTTCTACAGAAACTGCCTGTCTCTTCTTTCCCTGGCCATGTGGTTCTGCCTTTGCCAAGAATGCTCTTCCCCCTATCACTCCACCTTGATATGTAAAAACCATCAAAGGATGGTCTGAGCTTCATTTACACAAGAAACAAAGGTATGCATCTGCTACTTGCTGTAGGCTGGCTATGTGACCCTAAGCAAGTACTGGCCAGAGCAGGAAACTCTCACACACATATTTTATGGGAATATGAGCACAAGAAGTTCGTAGCAAGACACAGCTGAATATTAAGCCCTATAACACCCAACAGTCCTTGCTGGATGGCTTTTTCCACTTGATTGGTCCTTGGCCTAATAATCAAGGCATGGCTTATACACAGCTGGACTTCCACTATCATTTCTTGTGGCTCGCCACACTTCCTGTGACTGTGTTACAGTCTGGGGTACAATTGACTTAGGGTGGAGAGAGTGCCCAGGAATCCTTATCTAAACACATGGGCCATGGAAACTCGAAACTGGCTGGCAGAAATCAGAGAGACTCACAGAATGAGAAGGGGTCCATATGCCATTGGTGCCTTCATGATGGAAGCAGGGGCATACGAAACTAAATGTAAGCAGCCTTTTACAGTGCTGATGAAGGTCCCTGGACTTGGCCAGAAAACAAGGACCTCAAGCCTTACTATTGCAAGGAATTGCCTTCTGTCAACAGAGCCCAGTCAGCTGACTCCTTGACCTAAGCCTTGTGGACTCTCAGTAGAGAATCCAGCCAGATCTGCCTTGACTTCTAACTAATAGAATCGTGAACTCATACATGACTGCTGTTTTAAGCTGTTACCTAT